>ML682138.1:0-202457 GCA_007922195.1 Podocnemis expansa
AAAGTTTTGCCCTAAGGATTTTAACTCAGCCTTTTAAGTCCCACATGTGCCAAGTAACTTATTATAGTCCAAAATTAAATCCTTTTGCTCAAAGTTTACCACCTTAACTGTAGGCAGTAGCTGCAGCAACTATAATTGTGTCAAAAATATCAACAAGGAGTTGTGTGGCACTTAAAGACTAACAGATTTATTTTTTGCATGCTGAGGAAGTGGGATCTCCTCCCACCAAAGCTCATGCAAAAAATAAATCTTTTAGTCTTTAAGTGCCACGCAACTTCTTGTTGTTTTTTTTACTGGACTAGACTAACACAGCTATCCCTTTTGAAAGTCAAAAATAGCAGTCCTAGTATTAGGACTTCCTCTGGTAGTAAATGTTCCGCATGCAGTTCAAGCCCTTCTGAGACACAGTAAAACTCAGCATTTCTCCGCCTCTTGACAGACCAGGTATAAATTGGCCTTGTTGGCACCTAAAAATATTACCCTCTTTTAATCACAGCCTCCTAATCCAGCTTTTTTGCTACCTATTCCCAATAATAAAACAGAACATATTATTCCCCAGGACTGTTTTAATGCTATTCAATTTCTTACATCCCCTCACCCAAACCTCAAAAATACCACTCTGCCAAACCCTAAGCTGGTCCTTTGTGTTAATAGCAGTTGCTCACAAGCACCAAACAGCTGTTTGTAAACAAGTTAGACAAGATCTTCTACTACTAAAGTCTTAAAAACCTTTTCCTTACCTAAATTAAGTTCAGCTCAGCCAGCTGAGCTAACAACCTTGGCTTGTGCTTGTGCCATAGCCCAAAACCCCTCTATAAATATTCACACTGATTCTTAGTATGCTTTTAAGGTCTGTCATTCCTTCAAAGTGTTGTAGCATAAACACATAGTTCTCACCTCTAGTAGCACCCCATCTTTTGCACTCCTTTTATTGAAACTTTGTTCAAAACTATCCTGTTACCTGTTGCCTTAGCTGTTATTCACTGCAGAGCTCAGCCCTCCTCCTCCTCCTCTAAAACAGCTCAAAACCCCAAAAGGGCTAATGCCGGCGCCAAGTTTGCTGCCCCAAATAGCCTTGCTAAATCAGTTGTGCTGGCAACCTCCCTACAACTACAAGCTACTCCTCTACTTAATAACCTACACTCCCTAAAAAAACAAGCTTCAGTTAAAAAAAAAAATGCCACCTATAAAAAAAAAAGCCACCTATTACAAAAATAACCAAAACATCTAGCAACATCCTAATGGCCAACCTGTGGCCCCTGGGGCTTTAGTCCACCATTTAGTCCAAATAGCTTGTTAAAACATACACTCTAACAAAACAAAAATATACAGTAATATCTCAAAATTTTAGTTGGCTCCCTTTATAAGCATGAAAACAAAACGGCTGTGTGCCTCCTGCCCCACATAACAACATGAACAAAGCAAAGCCTACTCACTCTTCAGCACGCCCTCAGTCTAAAACACCATTTCAAAATCTCCAAATGAACTTTACAAAATTTCCACCTGCATGGGGCTACCAATAGTAGTACTTATTTGTTTACATTCTAAATAAATAGAAGCATTTCCATTCCATAAAGCAAACACAACAGCACTTACAAAACTCTTACTAAAAAAATTTATTCCCAAACACAAATTACCGATTTTTATAAACCGTGCAGTTTCATACCCCACACCATCCTAGCAGTGGTGCCCAAATAAAACAGAAAAACCCCAAACCATGAAACCTCTCCTAGCCAAGCTAATACAAAACTACAAAATGGCTTGGCCAGAAGCTGTCCCTTTTATTCTCATGTCAATTTAAAACCATCCACATAAAAAACATGGCCTCACTCCAGTCAAAATAGTAATAAAATGCCCGATACAGGCCAAACTAAAACCCAAATCCTTATTAAAAAACCAAAAACCAAAACCAAAACCACAATGTACCATACTAACTAATAAAATTGTGTAATATTGTATCACCTTAACAAATACACTCCAAATCTTTTCATTCATAAGTTAAAACTGCTCATCTCCCTCCTAAAACAAAAAACCTGCCATGCTATTCAGCCTAAAAACTAAATCCTAATCAAAAAATTCAAAAAAAAAAAAAATTGTCTGCCTTCTCACTAGTCCAAACCATGCCAAGTTTTGCTAATCACCCACGCCGGCATCAACTGTAAAATAATCAAGCCTAAAAGCATAATTCCGTTGCCATAAAGTTAAAAAGCCTAACCGTAATAATCAGTCTACCCATCCTAATATGAAAACTAATTCTAGGCTTCCAAACGCAGTACAGTACAAATAATAATGTTTTCCTAAAGCTAGTCCAGGCCTGCCTTCGTATTACCCAGTTTTGTCTCTCTCCCCAATTTACAGTAAATAGCTTACAGAAAACCTGTTTTTTAGTGTTCCACTCACCCTAAAAACAATAAAAAAAAAAAAAATCCAATCTCAGCAACATTAACATCTCAGGCTTCGCTCCCCTAAAAGAGTAGAGTCCTTCAATCTATTCCTTTAAAAATAAAAAAATTCCAGCTTCTTAAACCAACTAGCGCCAGGTAAATCTAAGCCTTATAGGCTTGTTATCTGCCCCTAAATGTGTCTATTAAACTGGTGCCTCAGTGCCCCAACAAAAGCTTCCTAAAAGCCTAAACTACACCCAAATTCTTAATATTTATCTATCTCCCAGCCCATATACTTACTAAAAATTTTTATTGTATTGTATAAAAATAGTTCCTAGGGCTACATACCTGCCAACACTAATAAAAGTCCTTGTGCTTTTAAATAATTATCCTCCCTCTACGCCCTACCCTAGACCCAGCATCCCCATCATCAAGCTACCCCCTCCCTCCCAATAAATTATAACAAATAACTTAATTTTTTTCTCTAAACTAAAAGAGTAACACTAGCAGTAGGCCTGCTTACAATTCCAGCCTTAACTAAAACAGCCTACCTAATTATGTCAAAACTAGCGTGTATTTTTAACTAAAAATCTTAATTTTATTACTACCTTAATTCCAACCGTAAATAAAAAACAAACACAAATAAAAAAGTGTTACAAAACCACCCGGCCCTAAACTATTTACTACGTCACACCAGCCATAGCTGTAAAGTTCAGTAAACTCTGTTGCTTGAATCTAAGTAACCATTCACACCAAATCAAGTCTCACTTACAAAATCTAAAACCCCCGAAAAAACAAATAAATCAACAACACACACTTATGCTAATTAGCATCCTCCAATCTCCTCCTCCTCCTACTGCCCTGTCCTCTTCTCCACGCTTTGGTAGCTGGTAACCCTAAAGTAGACTAACACGGCTGCCCCTTTGGATCCCATTCAGGCTGCAGCCTGTCCGTTCAACGGCTCCAAGGAGCTCTGAGTCGCCAAGGAAGCCGTGTGGCCTTCGTACGGCTGGGCTCACCGAGAGCTTGGCCCTCCTCCTGCAAACACTGCTGTGCGGAGCAGTGCCACTCTCACCTGCAGAAACTCTGCGTATCCCCACGCCCAGGGGTGCTCCCCGGTACACAGAGGTAGGCTTCCCAGATACCAAAGCATGGAAAGGAGGACAGGGAAGTACAAAAAGGAGGACTTTGGATGACACATAAACAGCTGGAGCCACGCCAAGGCCCCCTTCATCCACCCAGCCACTGCCACCCCCCCCATGCTTGCCCCATTGATCATCCAACTCCAGAGAAATCTGTCTAGCCCTAGTTACTGTGGGAGATGAATTGGAAAAACAGCAGCTCAGGGATACCAAATGAATGGCTGAAGTACTTTGTATCTTCACGTTAAAGTAACCATAAAGCCAGCCACTTTGAGGCATCACAACATTAAGTATTTAATATTTACATCAAGGTGCAAGGAAAATCACACTGTAGAACTCCTGTCCAGATTGATATTTTTTACATGATGAGTTGCAAATGGAAGCAAACCTCCAATAAATTTAATGTAGTAATTATGGACAAGATTAAAATCAGTTTTAAGACAGTAAGTTCTTCACAGAATTCACTCGCCTTGCTTGACACAGAGAGACAGGCCCTTGACTCCATGAAGTCCAGCTGAATTTGAGCTGTTGGCTTCTAAAGGAAAAGTGATCGCTCTTGGCAGTATTCTCCCCCAACACATGAAATTAGGGGGTAGAAGGGGAGATTTAAGGGGTGTAGGGGGTGCTCACTGATTTGGTATAACACTGTTACTAGCTTGACCCCTGGGGGGGGGGTGCAGGAGGGCTGTAGGGAAATCCCCATCTAGCTTCACTTTTGAGCCTCACCGTGCAGTATTTTGTTTTTTTTTTTAAGTCACAGACAAGCCTCCGCCGCCCGACGCCTTCTCCCTCCCGGTGACACCCCTCCTAGCAGTTTCCCCGCCCGCGGCGCGATCCCCAGCTTCTGCCTTGCCCACCGCGTGCTTTCCTCCACAAAGCCCCCCCCCCGCCCCTTCCCTGCCAAGCAGAGAGACGTGACGGGAAACAACTCCCGCCGTGAGCGCATGCTTAGGGTGAGAGATTTTTAAACTTCTCCAGCCCCCGCCCCAGCCCCAGCCCCAGCCGTACCGCTGTGTCCGAGGCCTGCGGCTGCCAAGCCCACGCGGGGGGTCCCTCTTGCTTGTGCCGGTGAGCGCCGGCTGCTACGCCAGCGCCCAGCCACGCAGCTTCCAGGGAACATTGCCTTGGCCTGCAGCGCCTGACAGCCTCTGGAGCTGGAGGGCGGCCATGACAGTTCCCGGCATGCTGGGGGCTCCAAGCGCCGTGGGGGCAACGGAAGCCGGCGGCGGACATAGGTCTCCCACAATGCCTTGGGGCAGCGTGACTGACCGGCAACCGCCTCTAACGGCAGCTACTGCATGTCCCATCATGTCTCGGGAAAACTGCTTGACAGGCATCGCCACCGTTTGCAGAAACTACATCTCCCATCATGCCTTGGGACCTCAATCGCTGACTGGCAACGCAGGCCGATGGGAAACACTGAGTCTAAAAGAGTTAGGTTTCGCCTGACAAAGTGGGCCTTTTGTCCCGCGAAAACTAAAGCTGTTAGTACTTACTTGGGACAGGACTGTTTGTTTGTTTTCTGCTGGGCTGGACGAACACGGCTTCGTGTTTGGGAGAAAAAAAAACACTGTCTCCCATCATGCCTTGGGACACAGTGACGGACCGGCAACGGAGGCTGATGGCGGAAACTACATCTCCCATCATGCTCTGGGCTCCCTGTGACTGACAGGGAACGGAGGCTGATGGCGGACCCCACAGCTCCCATCATGCCTTGGGACCCTGTGACTGACAGGCAAGGGCGGGTCACGGCACAAACTACACCTCCCGTCATGTCTTGGGATCTCTGTCCCTCGGAGGCCGAAAGCAAGTCTTACGTCTACCAGATTTATTTTTCTCATGACTAAGTGGGAGTGTTGTCCCACGAAAGCTCTTGCCAAAACTAAATCTGTTAGTCTAGCCCAGCAGAAAACACAAAGACTCGTGTGACACTTCAGAACTAACACGGCTACCGGGTTAGAAGGAAAAAACTACGTCTCCCATCATGCTCAGGGCCCACAGTGACGCACAAGCTACGGAGGGCACAGGCGGACCTACTTCTCCCACTCATGCCTCCGGACCACAGTGATTGACAGGCTACGGAGGCTGCTGGCAGACACTACATCTCCCGTCATGCTCTTCAACCAGAGCGACTGACGAGCTATGGAGGTCGCAGGGGGCTAGTACATCTCCCATCGTGCTTTGGGGCCACGGTGACTGACAGGCGACAGAAGTCGGACGAGGACGGCGGAAGCTTTCATCAAGCTGCGCGCCCGCATCGCGTGACAGGCAACGGAAGCCGAGGGCGTCACTAGACCTTGACTCATGCATTGCTTCAGCTTTGTCTCGCGGGCTGCGGAGCTCAGTTTCACTGGCATTAGAGGGCAGGAAGCCGAGTCTAGTTATTCAGTCCCTCTTTCCCACCGGCTACAGGCCACTATCTTGCTGTCTGCCAAGTGTGTAAATGCACCTGGGCTCGGTGCAGGAAGGTTCCTCGGTTTAGCTCTCGGCCGCAGCCACTCGTTTTCTGCATTCTCGGAGCCTGCTGTCGTCAAAGCTTTGCCAGGCCTGGTGCCAATAAGCAAGTGCCCCCCTCATCTTTTTGCGGGGCTGGAAAGCTGGCACGACTGAACCCAGCATCTTCTTTAGGGCAGAACCGGAAATGCCAATTCTGCCATCTTTGCTGTGGAAAAGACCCAGACAGGCTTTCCACCTCTCTTAGCATGGGGCCTTGGCAGCTGTTTCTAAGGCAACCTGACGGGGAGCAGGGACTGGACGTTCTTTTCTTAGTCCGGCCGTAACCAGGCCACCCAGACTGGGTATGAAGTTCCTACAGAGGCCTGGTAACAAGCAAGATGGAGGATCAGAGCGAGGTGGGGGACGGGGCCTCCCCGCCCGGCACAGCAGGCACCAGAGAGCCGCACCTTCCTCACCCACCACCCCGCCCGGAGTCGGTGCTGCTGAGCAGCTCAGGGCACGGAAGAAGATGACAGCACCCCCCACCCCGAGGGACTCCTGCACCTCTGGCTTTCCCCTGAAAAACCACAGCAGCTGCTTCCGCCTACCCCCAAGCCTGCTCCCTTACAAAGGGGAAGTGCCGGGGCCTGGCAGCGCCTCATCAGAGCCACTACAGCTCCCATCATGCCACGCGCCAGCAGTGATTGACGGGTGATGGACACTGGGGTGGACACTACAGCTCCCGTCATACCTGGCACCTGTCGTGACTGACCATTGACAGACACTGGGGGCGGGCACTGCCTCTCCCATCCTGCGGGGGGCTGCAGCGATTGGGACAGAGGCCGGGGGGGGGCAGGGATCTCTGCCATGATGGTGGTCCCCCACAGGGACTGAGACTACAGTTCCCATCATGCATTGCTTCACCGCTGTCCGGCAACGCCCGCTCCATCACTGCAGAGGGTGAAGCCGAGCCCACTTCCTGAGCCAGGGCCACGTCTACCGCCTTGCCCCCTCCCGTCCCTCCCACCTCCACAGAGCCATATTTGGGAGGGGTGCAGTAACTGGGGGCAGAGGCGGCGGATCGCGGGGAAGCCCTCGGGCTGCACTCTGCCCAACACCGAGGTGTCACTGCCGGGGGGGGCAGGACAGGACACGCGCCCCTCGCCCAGCCTGGCTGTTTGGGGCGGCAGGGAGACGGGACGCAGGGGAGACCATGGCCTGCACCAACCAGGGAGGGCATCACCCACCCCAAGCGAGCACCGCACTGACGGCTGGCGGCCGCGGCCACAGCACGGCCCCGGCTGGCCGGCAGAGGGGACCCTGGGGCCTCTGCACAAATACTGCGCCTAGGGCAGCGTGGACAGACCCTGCCCGGCCCAGGACCGTCAGACCGGGGTCACTGTGGGAGGGTGGCAGTGGAAGGGGGGTGGGGAGACGGCATCCACCAAATGCTTCATGGACGGTGGCAGGGCAGGAAGGGAATCCCTTGGGCCAATAGTATTGAGGCCACACTGGACATTTCCCTACCTGGCCACCAGAGGGCACTGCGCCCCCCCCCACTGCACTGTCACTCGGCCACCAGCACTCACTGCCTTAGTGCGGGGGGGAGGGGGGGAACTAGGAACCAACAGGTCCTGCCCCAGCTAGGAGCAGCGGTCACACAGCACCACTGCTCATCACCAGAGTCCTTGCTGCAGCCCAGCATTTCATGATGTGGGATTTTCCTTCACCAAAGCTCATAGGATTGTTTTGCTTGGATACTGGGTGCTGCCCATAGCAGCCATGGGGGACAGTGCTCCTGTGTGTGTAGGCACAGACAGGCAGTGGGCATGTGTCACATACATAAAGTGTACAGCCATGCCTGGCTCACAACTATTGCTGTGGCACTGACTGTGGTGAGGAGATAAGATTTTCTGAAGTGGCCACAAAGGGGACACTGCCAGGCAGGTCTGATACATGGACCTTGCCTGACCAGGCCACCACCGAGGGGTACAGCTACAGCAGTCTCTGCCCCTGGACCAGTGGGGGGTTGGAGCGGAGAGAATGGCAGCAGGGGGTTGTTCTCCAAGTGCTGGGGTTACACCCTAATAAGTGTCTGCAGCGCAGGAGGGCAGTGCCCCCACCTGTGTGCTGTTTCACATGTAAAGAACAAATCTTGCTGCCACTGGTTGCCAGAGAGTTATTTTATTTAAAATAGTCCCTTCCCTGTTGCAAAAGTACACAGCACCAGAACTAACTAAGAGCCCTAGTGGCTAGGTGGGGACCACAGGAGCCAATGTGCAGTCAAGGGGGCTTTTTCTGTTTTGTTACGCTTTGTGATGACCAGGGTGGGGGTCATAGAATCATAGAATCATAGGGTTGGAAGGGACCCCACAAGGTCATCTAGTCCAACCCCCTGCCAAAAAAAGCAGGACCACTCCCATTAGATCATCCCAGTCAGTGTTTTGTCCAGCTGGGACTTGAACACCTCCAGAGATGGAGATTCCACCACCTCCCTAGGCAACTTATTCCAATGCTTCACCACTCGCCTAGTAAGGAAGTTTTTCCTAATATCCAGCCTGGACCGCCCCAGCTGTAACTTGAAGCCATTGCTTCTCGTTCTGCCCTCTGTTACTACCGAGAACAGTCGAGCTCCCTCCTCCTTGGAGCAACCCTTCAAGTAGTTGAAGGTTGCTATCAAATCCCCCCTCAGTCTTCTCTTCTGCAGGCTAAATAAGCCTAGTTCCTTCAGTCTTTCTTCATAGGGCTTGTGCTCCAGCCCTTTGATCATTTTGGTTGCCCTCCTCTGGACTCTCTCTAATTTGTCCATGTCCTTTTTGTAGTGGGGAGCCCAAAACTGGACACAGTATTCCAGATGTGGCCTCACTAGTGCAGAATAGAGGGGAATGATCACATCCCTCGATCTGCTGGTAACACTTCTTCTGATGCAGCCCAGTATGCCATTGGCCTTTTTGGCAGCAAGAGCACACTGCTGACTCATGTCCAGCTTCCCATCCACCATGACTCCCAGGTCCTTTTCTCCAGTGCTGCTATTTAGCTGATCACTCCCCAGCCTGTAGCAGTACATGGGGTTTTTTCGTCCCAAGTGCAGGATTTTACACTTATCCTTGTTGAACCTCATGAGATTCCTCTTGGCCCACTGCTCCAGTTTGTCTAGGTCTCCCTGAATCCTGTCTCTGCCCTCTAGGGTGTCTACCGTTCCCCCCAGTTTGGTATCATCTGCAAACTTACTAAGTGTGCAATCTATCCCATCATCCAGATCATTAATGAAAACATTGAACAGAACTGGCCCCAGGACCGACCCCTGGGGTACACCACTCGTTACTGCCTGCCAACTTGACATGGAGCCATTGATTCCTACACGCTGAAACCGTTGTTCTAGCCAGTTTTCTATCCACCTTACAGTCCACGCATCTAACCCATACTTCCTTAATTTGCCAATGAGAATGCTGTGGGAAACCGTATCAAAAGCCTTGCTAAAGTCAAGGTATATCACATCAACGGCTCTTCCCGCATCCACAAATCCAGTCATCTCATCATAGAAGGCGATGAGGTTGGTCAGGCATGATTTACCCTTGGTAAATCCATGCTGACTATTCCTGATTACTCTATTTTCCTCCAAGTGTTTCAGGATGGATTCTTTGAGAAGCTGCTCCATGATTTTTCCAGGGATTGAGGTGAGGCTGACAGGTCTGTAATTCCCTGGATCGTCCTTTTTGCCTTTCTTGAAGATAGGTACTATATTTGCTTTTTTCCAGGCCTCTGGCACCTCCCCCGTTCGCCGTGAGCTTTCAAAGATAATGGCCAACGGTACTGCTGTCTCAGCACCCTTGGCTGCAGTTCCTCCAGCCCCATGGCCTTGTGCACATCTGGCTTCTTTAAGCAGTCCCTAACCTGACCTCCTGTCACCAAGGGCCTCTCTTCTTCTCTCCAATCTACCGCACCTAGTGTAGTGGGCTGGGAGCTGACCCTGCCTGTGAAAACTGCAGTAAAAAAAGCATTGAGCACTTCAGCTTTTTCCTCATCCTCTGTCACGAGGATGCCTGCCCCATTCAGTAAGGGACCTACACCATCCCTGATCCTCTTCTTGTTATTGATATACTTGTAGAACCCCTTCCTATTATCCTTCACATCCCTTGCTAGTCGCAACTCCATTTGTCCTTTGGCCTTTCTGATTTTATCCCTGCAGTCCCGAGCAATGTCTTTATATGCCTCCTTAGTCATCTGTCCTAGCTTCCACTTCCTGTGAGCGTCCTTTTTATGCTTCAGCTCAGTGCAGAGCTCTCTGTTAAGCCACAGTGGGCGCCTTCCACATTTGCTGTGCTTTCTCCTTATCGGAATTGCATCTTGCTGTGCCCTTAGCAGGGTTTCTTTAAAATGCACCCAACTCTCTTGGACACCTTTCCCCTTCAGATCAGCCTCCCAAGGGATCCTGCCCATCAGTTCCCTGAGGGAGACAAAATCTGCTTTTCTGAAGTCCAGGGTCTGTGTTTTGCTTCTTTCCTTCTTTCCTTTAATCATCAACTTGAACTCAATCATTTCATGGTCACTGCTACCCAGGCTGCCATTGACCTCTACTTCCCTGATAAATTCTTCTCTATTTGTGAGCAGCAGATCGAGAGGCGCAAGGCCCCTCGTTGGTTGCTCCAGCATTTGTACCAGGAAGTTGTCCTCAACACTCTCCAGAAACTTCCTGGATTGCCTGTGCACTGCTGTATTGGCCTTCCAGCAGATGTCAGGGTAATTGAAGTCCCCCATGAGAACCAGGGCCTGTGCTCTAGAAACTTCTGTTAGTTGTACACAGAATGCCTCATCCACTTCCTCCTTCTGATCTGGTGGTCTGTAGCAGACACCTACCACAACATCCCCCTTCTGATCTGGTGGTCTGTAGCAGACACCTACCACAACATCCCCCGGGTCAACCCGGGCCTCCTCGGATAACCTTCTGAATGTGCCAAAAATCAGGTCAGGCTGCAAAACTGGGGGCCAAACCCCCAAACCACTGATGGGTGGTACTTAAACCAGTCTCCCAGTCAGTAACAAAATATGTTTCTGATCCCCACTCTGGTCATCACCAAGCATAACAAAACAGAAACAGCCCCTTTGCTGCACATCAATTCCTATGGTCCCCTCTAGCCAATGGGTCTCTTTAAAACTTAGGTTCTCCTGACACCAAAGGGTCAGCCACATCACCCAGAACAATATAGGCTTGGATCTTACCGAAAATATCATGCTGCCAACCAATCCTTTAGTAACTGAAACTAAAGATTTACTATAAGCAGAAAAACAAAATATGAGAGATGTTAAAGGGTCAAAGTGAATCACATACATGCAAATGATTTAGAGTCCATAAAAAAGCAAGGCCTTAAAGAATTTGGCATTTGCAGGTAGACACCCAGCACTTGGGTGGGTCTCAGTCCTTTGTTCAGTGCAGCAGAATAGTTCCAGAAGAGGGTGTCGGTTGCAGACTGGAGGCTAAAGACAAAATGCAGAGGGGGTCACTGCCTGTTTATCATCTCTCATCTTCTCCAAGTGGAGTTTTTTTTGCAGTTCAAAATGGAGCTGAGTCACATGGCCAAATCCCAGTGATTCGTAGGTTTTTCCATGAGCGCACTGTACCAGGGAGCTTCCTTAATGGGCCATTAAGGAGGCAATGGTTTTGCAGCCACCCAGTCTGGGGTTGCCTTACAATCAAATAACTTGGAACACAAATAGAACAAACATATGCCTAACTTCTAATACAGATATGACACCTACATATAAACCATATAATCATTCCTAACAGATTACCACCTTTCTACTAGTACCAAACATGGCATATTACATATGGATTGCTGGAAATATGAATTATTAATATGAAAGATAAACAGTCCCCTAGACACAGAAATGTCATACAGGGAACTTACAAAATGGGAGGAACTTACATTAAAAAACTAGCAGGAGGCAATTCAATCTTCCTGATCACTCCATTGATTTGCTAACAGCTGTGCTCAGACAAATTAATAAAACTCAAGGCTTCAAAGAGAAACTGAAGAATTGGAATTCATATGCAAAATTTGACACTGTTGCTTCAGAGCTAAATAAGGACTTTGGATTTTTTTTTCTTCTCTTTACAACAAGTCATTTGACCTCATCTTCCTCTATATGCTGCTCTCCACTGTTTGACTCTTAACAACTGCTTTATTTTGCTGTTATAGTTTGACCTGATCCTATGACTTACACTTACTTGCATTTACTGCCTCCCATTCTGTAAGCTCCCCCATCTTCAAAGCATCTGATGAAGTGGGATTTTCTCCCAAGGAAGGTCATGTGATAAATAAATTAGTTAGTCTTTAAAAGTGCCACTGCACTTCTGGAAAACCTGAAGTATACTGTGAGATTTAGGCAGTTCAATCTATTTAAGGCATCTAAAGAGAAGGTTAAGAGGGCATCTGGATACATTCTATAAGAATTTACATGGGGGAAATATTTTAGATAACAGCAGGCTTTCTACTTTAGCTGTCAAAAGGACAAAAGAGCAATGATTCAAAGCTGAAGCTAGACAAATTCAGACTATAAATAAAGTGAACATTTTTAACAGCAAGTATAACTAACCATTGGAACAATTTACCTGTGAGTGTGGTGAATTCTCCAACATCTCATGTCTTCAACTCCAGATGCTTTCTAAAATGTACTCTTACCAAGAAAGTATGGGCCTACTGCAGAGATCACTTTGTGAAATTCTACAGCCTGTAGTGCCCAGATGGTCAGAGTAGATGATCACAATGTATAATGGTCTCTTCTGGACTTAAAAATCTATTAGTATGGACCATGTGGTAGGGTAGGACCTGTCACGTTTTTCATCGTGCTGTCAGAATGCATTAGTATGTTCAAAACTGAAAATCTTTGCCAAGTAGGGAGCAATCTTAGGGTTTTGCTCAACAGCTACACAGTTAAAAAAAAAAACAGAACTGATCCCCTTGCAATGCACATTCTTGCCCCGTAGGGCACTTAGTACATATTGTGTTGTATGCCTTCTCAAGCAGGCTTAAATCATTATGATCTCATACTGTGCTGTGGTCTGACTGAGCACTCCTTGCAATGTAAGGTGAAAGATTAGGGTCCTGCTCTATTTTTAATCTACAATCATCCCCACTGAATGGATGGGGGGGGGGGTTTCTTAGGAAGATAGCCCCAAAAAACATTGTAGATATGTGCTATCCTTCTGCATCCCCAAGTGGTATGAGGTGGTGCTGAATGCACATTGCCTCAGTTTCTCTCCAAGTCTCTGGAAATAAAGTACTCACAGCAAAAGCGCTTTAAATAAATTTTCCCCCTCTACTAGGGTCTAATTATTTAAGCACTATCTGGATCCAAAAAGAGCACACCCCCATGCCTCTAAGTCAGGGCTCGAGAAAACCTGAGTGTCAGGTCACCATTGCTGCAGGAATTTTATCCTGGCATTTATCTGAGCCACGGTACTATAGGAGGCAGAATGATCCCTGGTGCAGAAAGCAAGCTCCTAGTGCCTGCAGCAGTGCATGACTTTTCTTCTGTGTCCCAGATCACCAGTGCAAGTATCTATCACAGCAGTGGTTTTTTTTTTAATCAGCCAGGGGAGCCTCTTCACTCCACACTGCCATCAAAATTGGCAGAGATTCTGGCAGTTGAAGCCTCTCTAATGTGTTACACAGTGAGGCACCCCGTTTGGGCTACCACCTAGGTGTGCAGCACATTTGTCAAGGCCTGCCTTAAGATCACTGGATTTCACAGCCCTCTTTCCTGCAACTGTGGCTTTAAATTTTATCTCCCTAGCCTAGAACTCATCATGCATCTGAGAAAGTGGGTTGCAGCCCACGGAAGCTCACGCCCAAAGAAATTTGTTAAGTCTCTAAGTACCACAGGTCTTTCAGTGTTTTTCTGTATACTGACCAACACAGCTACCTCTCTAGAACTTCGCTTTCTAGCCTGTAATTAACGCCTCAATCTAAGGGATACACAGCCCTTTTCCATGGGTCTGCATGCTGGCTGGCTTCTTTCCTCTAGCATCCATTTTCATCAGCTGGGTTAGGAGCCTCCTCTTCAGCAGGCACCCAACTTTCCTTGATCCTTCCTGTATGCAGTAATTCTCACACCTATTAATGACTCCAAATCCCTATCTGGGCTTGCTGGAAGAGAAGGGAACCTTGCATTGCCCACTCTACAAGGATCTTCGTCCCATAAGGGAACAGTGTTCTGAGGTTTTTTTGTTTGTTTGTTTGTTTTCAATGTTTTCCTTATACCATCCCACACTCTCGCAAAGATCCTCTCTCCAACTGACTGCTTTTTCCTGGCCACATGGAAAACAGGTACATCATTTGAGATTTCCAGGGGATAGGGAGGAGTAACTTTAGCCGTGACTCCAAGGGTTACTTAGCACCTGAAAACTCTAGATTTTTATGCAGATAGTAACAAATTAGCTGATCAGAGCACTGTATCTAATTCCTATATAAAAAAAGAAAGTTGCATAAACATTAGACCCACTCAGCTACAATACTACTATGTTCTGACATACTGTAGTAAGTCACTTAAGGGAAACTGGTGAGGGAACAAAAGTTAATGTATATTTTTACTTCGTTAGCTCTGGAATACAACGACCAAAACAACTGTAAAAAAAAAAAAATCTAAACTAATTTCTATCATTTAGGTGTCTTATGTTTTTGATTCACCAATCATGGAATAGATCATCTAACTTTTGAAGACATTCTGTTATAAGGCAAGGCCCTGTGAGTTTATACTGAACTTGTGAGGGGGTCTGGATGTGTTACTATATTACAAATAACAGACTAGAGACCAACTTGAAACAGGAGTGAATCTGACACTTTCAGGTCACTTTGTCAGTGTCGCCAACCCCAAATGTTCAAACATCATGAGTCAAACTCACAAAAATCATGATTGGTTTAAAAATCATGAAATTATATAACAATAACAGTTGCTGTTCTTTTTATTTGCCTTGTACTGTTTGAGCTTTTATGGTGCACAGGGGTCCCATCTGAAGTTTTCTCCACAGCCACAAGGGCTAGTAACTTACTTTTTCTCTAAGAATGAGGACTTCAGTCATCACATATTCACCTGACTTCAGCAGCTGTGGCTTTAAGGAAAACAATCATTATAATGAGGCTAATGATAAAACAATAAGAATTGGCAACACTGCTGTCACTTTTGTTTAAAGACTAGTTGACATTCCAGAAGGCTCTTAAACACAACAATACAGTGATTGAGCAGCAATTAGCACAGGAGAATATTTAAAACCAAACACAAAGAACATTCCTGCATTTTAAAGTTGAAGGACAAAATGGAGTCTCCTGGGGTATATCAGGGCCACTACAGGCAGGAAAGGAAAATAAATACGCACAGGAGCTCTGGGCAGCTCTTCCTCTTGAAAAAAACATGGAGGGTCAAATCATCCAGTCCTTAATCAGTAAAATTTCTATTGTCATCAGTACCCCCCACTCACAGATTTTAACATGTGCTCAGTAACTATATACTTCATACTTAAAATATCTAAGCTATCTTATCCAGGGCTACACACTTTATATGCAATCGCTCAAGGAGTACATTTTTGGGCATATTCTAAGCAATGCTTACCACACAGATGGGGCCAAGTGAATAATACAAATTATGACACTAACTGTCAACTTCACAAAATCTATGGATGCAATTTTTATTCTTTGTACTGAAATTAACCTGAATACAACTGAAACCAGAAGAATTTGAGGCATAAATACATCTGATGCTTGTATACACTTTCTCATGCCTTCCTTTTCTCCAACTTAGAACAAAAGATGACAAAACAAATGGTTTTTCAGTTAAAATGTAAAATTCCACAGTTATCATTGCTTTACAATCCAGCAGAGGGTAGATCCTGCCACCCCTCAGGAGGTGGGAGTAGGTTAAGGGATCGATCTCATCTCATCCTACTTATTCTTTCTCGTTCTCCATCCTTCCTGACCTCTGTGCTGCTTTTCATGCTGTCAACCATGACATCCTTCCCAATCTCTTGGGACCATTTACTGGAGTCTCAGAGAACTGACATTCTTGGTTTCAGTCTCATCTGTCTCCTCTTTTATTGCAGCATGAGAGAGATAGGCTGATAAGCCTGCGAGTCCCCCACGAACTACCTGTATGATCTCAGGTTAGTGCCTTAGGGCCAAACTTAAAGGTTTTTATGCACCCAAAGATGCAGCTAGACATCTAGTGGAGTTTGCAAACTACCTAACTTTCTAAGCACTTTAGATACCTAGTGACGTTTTCAAAGTATCTTTGAAAACCTAACTTACAGTTTCTCTGTACCTCAGTACCCCACAGAGGGTCCGTGAGGAAGAAATATGTTAGACATGTGGCACTTGGATGTTATAGTGATGGGTCCACAAAAGTACCACCATAGCATTGAAACATATACCACTGCTATCCCTTTCCTTCCTTTTGTCCCCTTTTTTTCCACCCATCTCCCTCACATATCTCTCTTTTCTGAATATCACCTTACCTTGGCTATATTTCTTTTGAGATGCTTATATTCAACACTCTCATCTAACAACTTTCTAGATCCTTGATTTAATTACTAATTCTTTCTTACCTTAATCACCTTGCCTCTGTTTATAAATCAAATATTGACTCCCTGCCTCAGGGTGCAAGCTGGAAGAAGCACCTCTTTACTTTAGAGCTCCCGTTCCACATTCAGGCTGCAAGCAATGGGAACACTTCTTGTATGAAACTGGGGTGTGGTAGTATGTAAGAGACCCTCCCACCAAAAATGGCACCCCTTATGGAAGGAGGTCTCTACCATCTTGGACCTGAAAGGGCCTTTGCTTTGTTACATACATGTACATGCACAATTGAGATTTTGCCCAAACTGCTTCCAAAATTAAACATTTCATGATTTCCCATAATTAATATTAACCATGGGTATCCAAATTAAGATATTAGATGATTTAATCCCTTTCTTCCGATGAAAAGT
Source organism: Podocnemis expansa (assembly GCA_007922195.1). Lineage (NCBI taxonomy): Eukaryota > Metazoa > Chordata > Testudines > Podocnemididae > Podocnemis > Podocnemis expansa. The sequence goes on from ML682138.1 coordinate 16,938, forward strand.
CTTTATTTCTGCTTCAGGATTTGCTTATGTCAAAGAATTGCTTACAGCAGTATAAATAACACACAAGCTTCAAAGAAAGGTATCTTTTATTTGTATGAATTGACTTCAGCACAAGAACTAGAATTTGATTTATTTTTTTTTTTTTTTTTTAAGCTACAACTTACACAGGCTGTAGAAGCAGGTCTTTTACTACTATGTGTATCATGGAGTTACACAGCATATGACAATATTCACCTGGACAGGCTATTACCACAGTGAGTCCTTCATTCTGATTTTCTACTTGTATTTTCTGCTTTGAAGTATGGAAACTAAATGCAAAAGCTCTACTCTACTGCCTCAGAACTCTGTCATTCAGATCACACCCACAAGGAAATCTGTTGACAAAATCAACTGACAAAAGAACTTGTTAAAGACTTCCCTGCTGGATCAGAAATAAGTCAGCTTTAGAAGTAATCCCAGTTCTCCGGGGTTTCCCAGAATCATCTGTACTACTGAAAATTAAAACACACAAGAAGGTTCAGCAGGGTCAATTCAATGCAGGGGCTTTAAGTGGCTGCAGCCCCAGGCCCTGGCCTAAAAGGGGGCCCCAGGCTGCAGATCCCAAAACACCTGTGTTTATCCCACCCCACCAGCCCCCTCTTCCTGCAAAAATCCAGCCCACTCTGCATGTGGGGTTGGGGGGTGCTGTGAGGGACCCAGCCAGTGCTGGGGGAGGGTATGTGTGTACGAGGGACCAGAGGCCACGCTCCACAGCACTGTTGCCCTACCCTGCCCCAGCTTGGCTGCTCTACCCTAGGGGTCAGGGTGGACCAGCTGGTGGCTGCTGCGCTCCGGGGCTGGAAGCTGGCTAGCTGGCATGCAGGGCAGCCTCTGGTGCAGCCCTCCAGGTTTTGGGATGCTGTCGGGCTGCCACTGGGGTCTCTGCGGCTCAGGCAGGCCTGACCAGTCCCCCGGAGCCTTGGTGCAGTGGCCCCACAACTCTTTGGGACCTGGAGGGCTATGCTGGAGGCTTCCCCATGTGCCAGTTGGCTCAGCCCCAGAGCACACCAGCCACCCACTGGCCTGCCCCGCCTCCTGGGGCAGACCAGAAGGCCCAGGGTGGGGCAGTAACGCCACAGAGTGCAGCCTTTGGCCCCAGGACCCTGGTGCCCTCAAGTGCTGTCCTGCGCCCAGGCTGGCCGCTGTGCTGTGGGCTCGGGCCCCATGTTGGGGGTGCCCATCCAGGGCCCTTTAATCTGGCTCTGAGATTCAGACAAAGTTTGTTATGTCTTTAAGAAAAAAAACAAAAACCCTGCAAAATAGCTCTGGGGGAGAGGGAAGCAGAAATACAAAAACAACAAATCAGGGGGTCCTAAAAAAGAGAATGCAGAAATCTAAGAGAATATATGCCATGCTGATTTCCATGCATCTGTTTTGAGATGATGTTGAGATTTCCTTAAAATGTTTAATCAATCCCTACCCTGAGTATAATCAAGGTCTAAAAAGTAAAGTATGATCCAATAAATAAAAAGGCTTTTTAGAACTCCATTAGTTCACCTTTGACAGACATATAGTTTAACAGATTTAAGGAATAAAATTTACAAAATTAAGTGTTCAGAATAGCTCACCTCAGCTGTGAATCTTCAGGCTAACATATTTCATGCTACGTGTCTCATTCGTGTCACATTCTCCAGTGTGAGAAACTGGAAAACAAACCAACCAACCAACCCACCCGCCCACCCACCCCCAAAAGTTCCATCACTTGGGAAAAAATAGCAGCCAGGACTAGGATTAAATTTGAGAGCCGTATCTTTTCTTACAACCTGCATATTGCACTGTAGATAAATAAAATTTTAAAAAATACCTCTCCATGTAACATGTCTTACTTCTTTGGATTGAACGATGACCAAATGAACTGGTTTCTTCGCCTTGGCAACACCAAATCCAATGATAAATCTTTTTGTTCTCTCTCAGAATCCACAGGTTGATAGCCAAGCATATTTATAGCACCTCTACAAACTTCTTGTACTTTCTTAATTTTCTGGAAGGAAAGAATATTCCTCCAGGCCTGGGAAACACTGACTGCATTGCGGGAGGTGATTTTGAAGGCTTCCTTTTTCTTTCCTGGTCCCTGGCCATGTGTGATATTATAGATCCAGCTTTCAAGTTTGGGGGTCAGTCTAAGATCTGCAAATTTATACATGTCTCTGATTTCTGATAAGGGATCTCGTACCAGATCTTCAAAACGGATCATCAAATAACGATCTTTTAGAAATCTTGGAGGTTTCTGAGTAGCTGTTTCATAAATCTGGACATGACTTCTACAGATTTCCTGCATGACTCTATAGTTGCTGTCCTCCACGTTAGTGCCATTGGTACTCAGAACAATCCCATTGTCACGAGCTAGGGCTTTTACTGATTGTTCTCGTGACTTGGCAACAGCTCTGGGATCACGCACCAAGTGAATGATTTTGAGATTCAGGGAAGGGTCATTGAGAAGGGGATAGAGAACTGTCAGATCAAAGAACCGGACCTCCTTGAGGACAATGTGACTGTAGCTCTTGCAAGCCTCCTCTACCTTGCTGAATGGGTGTTTGCCGCACAGGGTCTTGCAGGCCATTTCATTGGTAATGTCAGTACGTTGAAAAGAATCACAGGCAGGAGCTGTACAGAGTGCTCTACTCACTGCCCACTGAAAAAGATCAGACAGGTTTCTCTTCCAAGGCATGTACGCATCAAACACAGACATGTCACACTTGAAGACAGACCTGACTAGGTCTCTAACAGCCATCTGTAAGACTTTGGCACTGTTCTGGTACATAGCTACCCACACGTGCCAGGCTGGCTCCATCAGGTAGAAGACATCAGGGTGTTGGCTGAACAGCTGGCCAACAAAGGAAGATCCTGACCTCCAGGAAGAGAGAATAAGGATGTGCACGCGAGATGGCGTCTCTTCAGACTGAGGCATGAAGCTGCTATGGCGGACGTACATAAATAGTAAGAATCCAGACTGAATCATGAGGAAAACTATAGCAATGTTGCTTGAAATCCGAAGTCTCCCCATGCTGGCTGAAGGAAAGCAACTAATACACTAAAAAGGGAGAGGAAAAGACAGGTTAGAGTTTGGTAACAATTGTAGTGGCCTCACAGTTATACTACTTATAACAATACAGTAACCTGTCTGCTAAGCCCTTTCTTCTTTGTATACATCTGCTATGTTGGATTCAACTTTTTTGTCACTTATGGAGACTGTGCAGTGAGTCTACTGACAAAAGCGCTGAGAGGTTGTAAACAGAATGGAAGAAAAACTGTGCAAATGAGAGCAGAGAGTACAACAAAGTTGGGTTTCTGGTGCTGCAGAGAGTAAACTGTTCAGCTGTTAGTACACAAAAGTAAAGACAATCTCTAAAATAAACAAAAACATCCTGACCTCCTAACAAAGCTACTGTGGGAATTACCCACCTGGTTCAGACCTAATGAGTCTGTGGTCTCAAACAGTGGCCAAAACAAACCAGATGCTTGAGAGGAAGATGCAAGAAACCCTACACTGCCCAATCATGGACTGGCAATGTGCCCCAGAGGTTGGTGGGTAGCAGAGAAGATATCTACTTTAACTTGTATAGGACTTCAACAACAGGTGGTGGGGTTCAGTGAGGCAGGGGAGGGATACAACTGGTTTAATTTACCTGGAATAGGATTCAGTTGTCAGAAGTTTGGGAAATATTGACAAAGAAGAAGTTTGCTTCTTAAGACCCCTCTTCCTCATCAGTTAGAGTTCAGTTTATATCCTGACATATGAAGTTTTCTATCCCTTAAATATGTGCCTATCCATTCTGGATAGTAATTATGGATGTTCTCAATATCCATACACAAGTCTGAAACATATGTCAACCTAGTACCCAATCACAGAGTAAATCACCAGCATAAAAACTAACACAGACAGTAATAGGCAAAGCAGCTTCTACCCAACTTACTGTACAAAGTATATACACTGTATATAGAATCACAGAACTGGAAGGGACCATGTGAGGTCATAGAGTCCAGTCCCCTTCACTCATGGCAGGACCAAGGACCCTCTTAAACTGGCTCTGACAGGTGCTTGTCTGACCTGCTCTTAAAAACTTCCAATGACGGAGGTTCTGCAACCTGCCTAGGCAACTTATTCCAGTGGCTAATCACCCTGACAGTTAGGAATTTTTATCTAATATCCAACCTAAACCTCCCTTGCCATAACTTAAGCCCATTGTTTCTTACCCTATCATTGGTGGTTAAGGAGAATAATTTTTCTTCCTTCTCCTCATCACAACCCCTTAGGTACTTGAAAACTTTTATCATGTCCCCTCTCAGTCTCTTTTTTCCCAGACTGAACAAGCCCAGCTCTTTCAATCTTCCCTTATAAGTCAACTGTCTAGACTTTAAATAATCTTGTTGCTCTTCTCTGGGCCTTCTCCAATTTGTCCACATCTTTCCTGAAATCAGGCACCCAGAACAGGACACAATATTACAGTTGAGGCCTAATCAGTGCATAGAAGAGTGGAAGAATTACTTCTTGAGTCTTACTTAGAATACTCCTGTTAATACATCCCACAGTGGTGTTGCCTTTTTCTGGAAGTGTTTCACTGTTGACTCATGTTTAGTTTGTGGTCCACTATGATACCCAGATCCCCTTCCCAGTACTCCTTCCTAGGCAGTCATTGCCCATTTTTATATGTTCAATGGATTGTTCCTTCCTAAACTGCGTACTTTGCACTTGTCTTTATTGAATTTCATTCTGTTTACCTCAGACCATTTCACCAGTTTGTCCAAATCATTTTGACTGGTGATCCTATCCTCCAAAGCACTTGCAACCCCCTCCCAGCCTGGTATCATCAACAAACTTCATAAGTGTACTCTTTATCATTGATAAAAATATTGAACAGAACTGGACCCAGAACAATCACTGTGGTACCCTACTTGTTTTGTCCTTGCAGCATGACTGTGAACCATTGATAACTACTCTCTGGGAGCAGGTAGCCAACCAGTTATGCATCTTATAGTAACTTCATCTAGATTGTACTTTCCTAGTTCATTAATGAGAACGTTATGCAAGACCATATCAAAAGCCTTATCTAAGTCTAGATAGACCATACCTACCACTTCACCTCTATCCACAAGACTTTACCCTGTCAAATAAAGCTATCAGGTTGGTTTGACACAATTTGTTCTTGACAAATCCATGACGACTATCACCTAATACCTTATTCTCTTCTAGATGTTTGCTATTTGATTCCTTAATTATTTGCTCCATTATTTTTCCTGGTACAGAAATTAAGTGAACTGTTCTGTAATTCCCTGGGTTGTCCTTATTTTTTAATATATGGGCACTATATTTGGTCCTTTCCAGTCCTCTGGGATCCCTCCAGTCTTCCATGAGTTTTCAGAGACAACAGCCAATGGCTCAGATATCTCCTGAGCGAGCGCCTTGATCATTTTAGGGTGTACAGCATCAGGCCTGGTGACTTGAAGACATCTAATTTGCTGAAGTAATTTTGAACTTGTTCTTTTCCTATTTTAGTTTCTAATCCCATGCCATTTTTACTCCCCTTCACTACATCAGGCATCCAGTCACCACCAACCTTCTCAGTGAAGACTGAAACAAAGAAGCCATTAGTTCCTCTGCCATTTCCGCATTTTCTGTTGTCGTCTTCCCCCTTCATTGAGTCATGGTCCTATGCTGTCCTTGGTCTTCCTGTTGTTTCTAATGTATCTGAAAAATGTTTTCTTGTCACCCTTTATGCCTTCAGCTAGTTTCGTATCAGTTTGTGCCCTGGCCTTTCTGATTTTTCCACTATATAATTGAGGTATTTGTTGTCAAGTTATCATTTGTAATTTGACCTAGTTTCCCCTTTTTGTAGAATTCTTTCTTTATTTTTAGATTATTGGTTAAGCCAGGGCAGTCTCTTGCCGTACTTCCTATCCTTCCTATGCACTGGAATAGTTTTGCTCTTGTGCCATTAACAATGTCTCTCTGAAAAACTGCCAACTGTCTTCAGTTGTTTTTCCTCTTAGACATGCTTCCCATGAGATTCTATCTACCAGTTCCTTGAGTGTGTTAAACTCTTTCTTCTTGAAATCCATGGTCTGTATTTTGGTGTTCTCTCTCCTACCATTCCTTAGAATCATGAACTCCATGATTTCATGACCAAGGTCACCCCAGCTACCTTCCACTTTCAAATTCTCAACCAGTTCCTCCTCCTGTTTGTCAAAATCAAATTGAGAATGGCCTCTCCCCAGTAGCTTTTTCTGCCTTCTGAAATAAAAAAACAGTCTCTAGTACATTCCAAGAACTTGCTGGATAATACGTGCCTTGCTGTGTTATTTTCCCAGCAGATGTCTGGGTAGTTGAAGTCCCCCATCACTACCAAGTCCTGTGCTTTAGAGGATTTTGTTAATTGTTGGGGAAAATAAAAAAAGCCTCATCCACCTCTTCTTCCTGGTTAGATGGTCTGTAGTAGATCTCTACCATGACATCACCCTTGTTTTTACTCCTTTTATCTTTACCCAGAGACTTTTAACATGTCTGTCTCTTATTTCCATCTTAACTGCCGTCCAAGTACATACATTTTTAATATATAAGGCAACACTGCCTCCCTTTTTAACACTGCCTAACCTTTCTAAGCAAGCTGTACCCTAATATATTAACATTCCAGTCATGCGTTATCCCAAGTCTCTGTGATGCCAACTATGTCATAGTTGTGTTTAATTACCAGCATTTTGAGTTCTTCCTGTTTATTCCCCATACTTCTCATTAGTATACAGACACTTAAGATACTGATTTGATTTCCCCTGCCCCCCATTCTGTCTTGTATCGCTTTTATCCCTACTATCACAGCCCAGGTCTGCTCCTGTATGTAGCTCAGTATATCATCTACTTCAGGCCCCTGCACTGAAGCAGAACTAAATATTACCTAGACAAGGCGTTTTCAAACTTATTTTCTTAAGACCTAGTTGAAAACAAATCATTTATGCCTGCAACCCAACAATTACATCTTTGAGCAATGAATTTGAGTATTTTGGCAGCAGCAGCAGGGAACGCTCTGACCCAGTACCTGTGGGTCTGCAACCCAGTACTGAGTTCTGATCTGTAGTTTGAAAATCACTGATCTAGACCATCCTTGACAAGAGGTTTTTAACCTGTTTTAAAAAAACCTCAAGTGACAGATTCCACAGCCTTCCTTGGTAATATGATCTATTACTTTACCTTTACTATTAGGGAATTTTTCCTAATGTCCAAGCTAAAGCTTCCTTGGTCCAATGAAAGCCCATTGCTTCTTGACATGTCTTCAATAGATCAGAACAGTTTATCACCCTCCTCTTTGTACAAACCATTTATGAACTGGGAAGATTGTCATGTCCTCCCTCAAACTTCTCTGCTTCATGATAAACAAACAGTTTCTTCAATTTTTCCTCAGAGATCATGTTTTCCAGGCCTTTAATCATCCATGTTGTTCTCTGATCTTTCTCCAGTTTGTCCCTATCATTCCAAAAGAGTAGTGCCCAGAACTGGACAGAGTACTCCGGTTGAGGCCTCACCAGCCCCGAGCAGAGCAGAACACTTACCTCTTGTGTCTTCTTACAACACTCCTGTTAATACAGGCCAAAATGATGCTCGGGTTTTTTTTTTGGCAACCATGTTACATTGTTGACTCATATTTAGTTTATGATTCATTGTAATCCAATACCATTTCTGCAGTACTCCTTTGTAGCCAGTCATGTCTCATTTTATGTTTGTGTTTATTGGTTATTCCTCCCTACGCATAGTACTTTGTATTTGTTCTTAATGGATTTCATCTTACTTATTTCAGACCATTTCTCCAGTTTATCAAGAACATACTTTATACTCCATCATCTGTGAGACGCTGTTAATGAAACTATTGAGTACTACTAGACCCAAGACAGAGGGCCATCCCTGGGGGGAGGGGGAGCCAGGGCCAATCAGTAGAACCCTTCAAATATGTGGATATCTACAGATATCTGCATCAATTCCGCATTCGCAGATACAACATGGATATCATCGGACCATTTCTTGTGGATGCAGATCAGATATAGGTACACATATTTTTATCTTCACAGAGCTAGAGCCCTGCAAATAGGCGGATACCCGTGGATATCCGCGGATACAACATGGATATCTGCAGACCATTTCTTGCTGATGCAGATCAGATATGGGTTCATGTAGTTGTATCCATGCAGGGCTCTGCCAATCAACACTGGGGGGTGTTGGGGTAGGTCAGCTCAGAGGGCAGGCTCTGCTCTGCCACCCCACCCCTTGCTTTTGGCTTGCTGCTGTAGATGAGGGGGAAAGGGCAGCACAGCAGGGGGAGGGCAGCAGAGGTTGGTCCTACTATAGAGGCGACCGAGGTGATCACCTAGGGCACTGAATGGTAGGGGGCACCATGGCCATCCTTTGGAGGGGGGGCAGAAAGGTAATCACCCCTGGCCCCGTGGTTTTGTAGGCCCTGCACTGTCCTGCTGTGTGCAGGGCAGTGCGGGGTCTGCACCGCTAGCCCCACAGCCATGCTGTCCCCCTGCCCCCTTCCTACTGTGAGCTGAAGGCAGCAGGGAAGGGGGGGAGCAGGAGCAAGAGCCAGTCTCTGCTCCAGGCTGGCTTGCCCCACTGCCAGGGCAAGGAACAGTGGCCCAGGGGCATAGCAGGCCAACCCAGAGGCTGGGTTCCACTCTCCTGCCCCTCCCCTGGGCTGCCTGCTCTGCCCTGGGGGCAGGGTGGGCTTGCCCAGAGGTGGGGCAAGAGAGTAGAGCCCACCCCAGAAACCAGCCTACTCCACCCCTGAACCACACCCACTCGCTACTTGCCCCAGGCCTGCATCTCTATAGAAATGACCCTGAAGGTAAGTGGGGGGGGGACAGACGGGGAGGCAGGGGAGCCCACCATCTGGCCTGAGTGGCCAGGGCCACCATGGGGGAGGGAGGGGGTGGGCACCAAAATCACAGGCACCTAGGGTGCCAAAAAACCTTGGGCCAGCCCTGAGGGCAGCGGTGCAGCTCCTGTGTTACCTTGCTGGTTCCAGGGCAGCATGGGGCCCATGGAACTGTGGGGGTTGGGGTGCCTGCCCCATTCGCCACCCCAAAAGGACGGCTCTGCCAAGACACATCCCTGCTAGACTTCACTAGACGTCCACCCATTCTGACAAAGAACTTCCCATTGATAACTATTTTTTTACTATAGTTATTCAACCACTTGCGCTCTCTGTCTTATAATAATTTAAGCTAGGACGTATTTCCTTAGTTTGTTTATGAGAGTATTATATGGGATTGTGTCAAAAGCCTTTTTACAGTCCAGCCACAGTAGAACCTAAGTGCCAAAACACCAGAGTTATAAATTGATCAAACTGCATACCTTATTTGGAACTGGAAGTATGCAATCAGGGAGCAGAAGAAACAAAACAGAAAAAAAAAAGTACAGTACTGTACTATTAATTGTTTTATCGTTTTTAGTAGTTTACGTTTAAGGGAAATTTTAAAAAAGATTTGAAAAAAGTAAGGAAACTGTTCTGTGCTTTTTCCGTTTAAATTAAGATTGTTAAAACAGCACTGTTCTTCTGCACTGTAAAGTTCCAAAGCTGTATTGAGTCAGTGTCCCATTATAAACTTTTGAAAGAACCATAACATTTTGTCCAGAGTTAGGAACATTTCACAGTTACATGCAGCCTCCATTTCCAAGGTGTTCATAACACTGAGGTTCTACTGTATATTATGCCTACTGCTTCCCTTTCATCCACTAGGTCAGTTACCTTGACAAAGAAGGAAATTTGGCATGACTTGGTCTTGACAAATCCAAGCTGGCTATTATTTATCATCTTATTTTTCTCTAGGTTTGAATCAACTGATTGTTCAGTAAAATTTGTCAGCATTTTCTCAGGTTTCAGTGTCAGACTCATTGGTCTAAAATTCCATAGGTCTTCCTTTTGAAGACAGGTACTATATTTGCTCTTCTCTAGTCACTGGGAATTCCCCTGGCTTCCAGGACCTCTCAAAGGTAATTGCTAATGATTCAGAGATTGCTTTGACTAGTTCCTTATGTACCTTAGAAGCAATTGCATCAGCTCCTTCTGACTTGAATACATTTAAATTTATCTAAATATTCTTTAACCTGGTCTTTTTTCCACTGATTTGTGTTTCTTTCCCTCTTGTTAATATTGTGTTACGCATTTGGTTAGATTAACAGTTACTAAAAATGGAAGCAAAAACATGCTCATTCTCAGCTCCTCATCCCCATCTTAGTATTGTGGTGACATGATTTGAAATGGTGGGACAGAACTAGGGCAGGCATGGCCAAATTTATGGAACTCAAGAACCCACACAAGTTGATTATTAAGCCTGCGAAAGACACATTGAAGCCTTGACTTCTTCCACACTGCTCAGGCCTGACTACGATTCCTCCCCCCCCCCCCGCTGCCTGCTTCCCCAGCGCTGTCCCCTTAACCCCAGGGTCTCAAACTCAAATCACCACAAGGGCCGCATGAGGGCTAGGATATTAGCTCAAGGGCCACATCACTGAAACCTTTTCATACAATTGTTTTTAAAGTTCTGAAGTGCCACCAGTTTATTTAATTAAAGTTAAATTAAAAATTAATAGGATTCAAGTGACTAAATAAAATAATTTGGTTTAATGGAATATTTTTGAAGTTGTAATTAAAATTAAATATTTTAAAGTTTTTTTAAACGGAAGAGAAGGAAGGAAAGGAGAGAAAAGGAGAAAAAGAAAAAGATGGAAGGAAGAGAAAAGGAGAGAAGGAAGGAATGAAAGTGAGAAGGAAGAAAAAGAATGAAAAACGGAGAAGGAAGAAAGATAAGGAATAGAAAGAAAAAAGAAAGAAGAAAGGAGAGGTAGAAGGAAGAGAAATAAAAAGAAAACGAGAGAAGGAAGAGAAAAAGATATATGGAAGAAAGAAAAAGGAAGGAATAAAGAAAGCAAAAAGTAAGAAAAAAAGATGGGAGGAAAGAGAAAAAGAAAGAGATGGAAGGAAGAGAAAGGAAGAAAAAGAAAGAAAGAAGGAAGGAAGAAAAAGAACAAAGAAAGGCGGCTCAGGGGCAGGGCAATGGTTCTGTCCCCACCAGCTGCATGGCCTTGGTTGGGGCTGTCCCCCAGTCCCAGGGGACGACCAGGGTCCCCAGGGAATGGAGGGGGCTGGCCTGCTACGCTCCCCTCGTGCATGGTGGGGGGGGCAGAGGCCACACCTAGGCCCACCCCCTCAAGGGATGGCCCTTCAGGGCTCTGCCTGCCACGCAACTCTTAGACGCAGCAGGCTCCGTCTCCTTTCCAGCTGCCCAGCAGGCCAGCTGCCAGTGCTGAGGCTGGGGTTGGGGGGGGAGGCGATACAGCATGGTTGGTGGCAGGACCCTGGGAGGAAGGCAAGCAGCTGCTGGCTCCCAGCCAGTGGGAGCGTGCTGAGCCACTTCAAAAAGCCAGCCAGGGGTACAGAACCCCTGAATTCTGGTTCTTCTGGGGCCTGCAGGAGGGAATGCCACGCAAGCCACACTTTTCCTTTCAAGAGCCACATGCGGCTCGCAAGCCACAGTCTGGCCACACCTGAACTAGGGGGATATTTGGAAGAGGCCAAGCTAAGGATTTTCCCTATTCCCCCCCCCCCCCCCCGCAGAGCTCTGACTCCTTTCTTCCTCTTACTGCTCTGATCTACTCTCGACTTCCTCCTTCCCCCAGTGATGGAAAAGAAAGCCTGGAGCCCCTTTCCTGCTACTGGAGACAGCATAGAAAAAGGGTGTAGAGGGATTTCAGGACTTTCTCTTCCGGTCAGAGAATAGTGAAGAGAAGGGGAACCCCTACACCTCTTCTCTTGGCCCGTGAGAATAGGCATGAGGAGTAATTGTGGAGGATGGGAGTATCTGCAGTGAAGAGGGGAAGTGGGGCAAAGATGGCATCGCCAACACTTCCACTTCCCTTTCTCCTCCCCCACATATGTATATGAATGGAAAGATGCCCAGTTCACCCCTTATTACTACATTCTTCCAGCTCTTCTGAGATTCCAGACAGCAAAGGTCCTTTGATGACAACCCCATATTTATTGAGGAAACTGTTTTTTGTGGTAACCTAATTTTTCATCAAAGCTCTAGTCAATGAACTGACTTCAAAAAAATTAGTGTTTGAATGATCCTTTGCACTAACAATGGTCATTGTCTAGTCATGTGGTTGCCTTCTAAGAGCTGTGCCAAGGCACAGCATGAAGGGACAGAGGAGTAGAGCCCCCACCATTTACACTCCCAACCTCTACACACCCTTGCACTGCTCCAGTATCCCTACTTATAGCATCTCACTTCTCTGCCTGCCCACCCCATTCTCTCACAGTGCACCGAAAAAGTTGAAAGTATCTGAAAGTGTTATGACAAACTGATGTTAGAGGCTGCATATCAGGCACCTCTTAACCAAAAGATCCAGACTATGCCTACACTTGCCACCAAATTTGGCAGCAATCAACAGGTGATACGCAAGCTATATAGAATATCTTGCGTATCTCGTCAACTTCTTAATTTCTGTTTATTGTGATGTCTTCTGTTTATTGTTCTTTCTATTGTTGATGTGCCGACAGGAAATGCCCTCCTATCAATGCAGCCTTACTCCAACTGGTGAAGGTGGATTAGTAATATTGATTTCTGAGTGAACTGAATGGGTCTCCAGTTCTGCGCAGTCAAGCTGGATAAGTTGATCTGACAGTGGTGAAGTTGCTGCCATCAGTGTAGATATAGCCCCTGTACCTCACTTTCCTTTGATGCCATTCAATTCCACTGTTCCAGAAATGGCTGAGGAGCATACAAAAACAGACATGTTGGCATAGACCAGTGATCCATCTAACCCAGTGTCTTGTCTTCTGACACTGACCAATGCCGGATACTCCAGAGAGAATGAACAGAACAGGTAATCATCACGTGATCTATCCCATCACCTCTTCCCACCAGCTTCTGGCAAACAGAGGCTAGGGACACTTCAGATCACCTTGCCACAGAGTGCATAAACAGAAAGGGCTACTCTTCTAGGGTACCACAAGTGCTGGATGATCACTGGGAATGCTGTGCCAACATCAGTGCAGGATGGTCAGGGAAGGTGCATAGCACACACATCTTTAAAAACACAGGCTAGTTCAGAAAGCTCCAAGCAGAAACATTCTTTCCAGACCAGAGGATACACTGGGGATGTTGAAATCCCAATAGTGATCCTGGGAGACCCAGCCTAGTCTTTGCGCCTGTGGTTCATGAAGCCATATATCAGCCACCTCAACAGTACTAAGGAGTATTTCAGCTACATGCGTAGCAGTTGCAGAGCACCACTTGAATGTGCCTTTAGTTACTTGAAAGGTCATTGACGCTGTCTGCTCATGAGATTAGAGCTCAGTGAAAAAAGAAATCCCAATGGTTATAACTGTCTGCTGTGTGCGTCATAATATCTGTGAAACAAAGGTCAAAGAGTTTCCGCTGGGCTGGAGGGATGAAGGTGGAACAGCTGTCTGCTGATCTGGAGCAGCTAGATACCAGGGTTATAAGAATGGCTCAGTGGGGAGCTATGAGACTCAGGGAGGATTTGAAAGGCTGTTTTAGAAGTTGGCCACAGGAAAATGAGTTGTTATAGTGTGCTCTCCTTAGCATTGTTTTCCTGCACCCTGCTATGAATCTTGTAATGATCCCTGGGTGTGTATTAATACAGCATTGCAAATGCATCTAATGCCATTAACAGTGAAAAATGCTGACATATACTGTGAACTAATAAAAGACAAATTAAGTTCCAAAAAAGACTTCTATTCCATGCAACGGCCCTGGATGCCACAGGTAACATATGTGAAGGGAGGCCCCAGAAAGCAGCTCTTTATAGGCTGCAGAGGCAGGTGGGCAAGGTACTGTTCAACCTGAAGGTCAACAAGAGTCCTCAGCATGTCTGTGTGCTGCTTGAGAAATGACAGCATTTCGTGCTATAGCTCTCTCCTTTTCCTGTGCTTTTCTCCTCTCTGTTCTACCCCTGCACCTTCTGTTCATGAGGATAATCATCCATGCCCTGAGCTTGGAATGCAAAGCACCAGAGACTTGCAGGAACTCTTGGAACATGTCATCTAATGTCCTCTTCTTTCTCCTTATCTAGATGACCTACTTTGCTGATGTGAATGGGGAAACCCTTAAGGCCCCATTTCCATCTACAAAAAATACAAAGCACAAAAGTATGATTGTGAGTGTACTCACAAGATAAATGTACACTTGGAATACTGAATTCACCATCATTGATCCACAGAAGTTACAAGAACTATATTCTCGGTTCTCCTTGGGATGAATAAAGCATGGTAGAAGTCCAAGCCATGGTGAGTACAGCCCAGTAGGGAGGGATAAACTGGAATAATTAAGAGGGTGGGGAGCCTTGCACATAGGTATGAAGATAGGGCAACTGAACTGAATACTGGCACCTTTTTCCATAAGCAGTGGTGATTTTAGCCAGTATCTCACTCCTGAGGGCTGAGAGGGAACAGTTCCTGCACGCATCCAGCTGCAGAGCAGGCCCATATGCCAGTAGCTTGTGTTGGATAATGGCTTCCAGAGCACAGTTATCAATGGTTCACAGTCATGCTGGTAGGGCACAATGAAGGGGGTACTACAGGTAACAGATCTGGGTCCAGTTCTATTCAATATTTTCATCAGTGATTTAGATGGCATAGAAAGTAAACTTATAAAAATCTGCTGATGATACCAAGCTGGGAGGGGGTTGCAAGTGCTTTGGAGGACAGGAACACAGTTCAAGATGATTTGGACAAACCAGTGAAATGATCTGAGGTTTATAGAAGGAAATTCAATAAAGGCAAGTGCAAAGTACTCCACTTAGGGAAGAACAATCCTTTGCACATATACAAAATGGGCTGCCTAGGAAGGGGTTCTGCGGAAAGGGATCTGGGTGGACCACAAGCTAAATATGAGTCAACTGTGTAACGCTGTTGCAAAAACAAAACAAAAAAACCCCACCATTCTGGGATGCATTAACAGGAGTGTTGTAAATAAGACATGAGAAATAATTCTACTGCTCTACTCTGCTCTGATTAGGCCTCAACTGAAGTACTGTGTCTCGTTCTGGATGCCTCATTTCAGGAAAGATATGAACAAATTCAGAACCGTTATGCGGCATTTTGCCATTAGTGATGCTCAGAGTCAGTGCCACAAAGCCGCCCCTTTAATAGCATGGTTCTATTGAGTTGTTTCGGGCTCCCTAGGTCTGTGCCCCGTCAGCCCCGCCGTAGTTACAGCCGTGGACAAATTGGAGAAAGTCCAGAGAAGAGCAACATGAATGATTAGATGTCTGGAACACCTGACTTATGAGGGAAGCTTGAAAGAGCTTTTCTCTTTGAGAAAAGACGAGACAGAGGGGACATAACAGTTTTCAAATACCTAAGAGGTTGTCACAGGAAGGAGGGAGAAAAATTGTTCTCCTTAACTGCCATTGATAGGACAAGAAGCAATGGACTTAAATTACAGCAAGGGAGATTTAGATTGGACATTAGGAAAAAAAAAATCCTAACTGTCAGAGTCATTATTCACCAGAATAAGTTGCCTAGGCAGGCTATGGAATCTCCATCATTGGAAGTTTTTAAGAGCAGGTTAGATAAGCACCTGTCAGAGCCAGTTTAAGAGGTACTTGGTCGAGCCATGAGTGCAAGGGATTGGACTTCTCATTGTCCCTTCCAGTTCCTACAAGTCTGTGTGTGCTGCAATAATGAACGCTAGAGTAAACACTGAGTTGCATGGAAAGTGTCCTCCTGCCACAGAAAAAATAAGGTATATTCCACAGAAACATTTGGCAAACTAGGTTTAGGAATATTTTCTCAAGATCTGTATGGAGGGTCCACAGGCCATACCAGTGCACATAATCCGAGGCAAACTGAACACTCACCAGAAGTTCCTTGCCCTGCACCAGGCTCATCTGTGTTGGACTGATTCCACTGCAAAAAAAGCAGATCCCCTCACTGACCTCTAGTCATCTGTCCCCATACTCCTCCTCTTCCTCGCCCAACACCGACCGCATCCTCACCATTGACCGTAGGGGGACGTTGTGGGGTCTCCACTGAGGATAGCATGTGGATCTTTATATTGTTTGGCAATCACTTGATCCAAGGATAATCTCTACCACAGGATTTGCATACAAGTCCTGAGATGACTAAGGGTTCCAATCCTGGAACCACAGATCTCCCTGTGATAGGTACCAACCTCTCCCAGAGGGTCAGCTGACTGACTTTTTCCTTCTTTCTCTCTTTTCAGCTTCAAAGGCAAGATACTTCTCAAAGCAGGCCACTGCCTGATGAAAATATGGTACCATTGAGATCGCATGGTGGCTTGCTCCTCCCAGAATATGGTGTCCACATCAGTTTTCTCAATGGTATCTTTATTGCATTTCCTCTAACCACCTCAAGATCTCTGACTACAGGTAAGCTGAGAATAGAGAGCTTGTGTTGGGGGGTGAAAAATCTGGTTTCCACACACAATGTCCAACTTGGCATTGTTGGTACTTAAGAATCATTGTTTCAATGATACTAACATTGGTTTCAGTGAAGATGCTGACATTCGTGCAGCAATCTTCCCCATTGCAGCTCCTTGGCTTTCTTGAAGCAGGTCCCTCTTGTATTCCTTCTGCCTCATGCCCCAAGCAAGCTGCTCATTGATATCAATAAGTTCCAGGGGGGTACTTGTGTTAGTCTAGTTCAGCAAAACAAACAAGGAGTCCTGTGGCACTTTTCAAGAGTAACAAATTTATTAAAAAAAAAAAAAAATTCCTCTCTCACCCCCATGGGTGGTATGTGTCTTCCTCAACCTCGGGTCCTCTACCAGAGGCCTGGGAGTTTGAGGGTTCTGCGCAGTATCTTAGCTGTTCCTAGCACTGCACTCTTCTGGACAGAGAGCTCTGATGTTGTTCCTGGGATCTGTTGGAGCCACTCTCCCAGCTTCGGAGTCACAGCCCCGAGTGCTCCTACCACCACCGGGACCACTTTGGCCTTCACTTTCCACACCCGCTCTAGTTCCTCTTTCAGGCCCTGCTACTTCTCCAGCTTCTCATACTCCTTCTTCCTGATGTTGCTGTCACTTGGCACTGCTACATCTATCACCACCGCTGTCTTCTGGTCCTTGTCTATTAGCACGATGTCTGGTTGATTGGCCAGTACCTGCCTGTCTGTCTGGATCTGGAAGTCCCACAGAATCTTAGCCCTGTTATTCTCCACGACTTTCTGTGGGATCTCCCATCTGATCTTGGGAGGGTCTAGCCCATACACTGTGCAGATGTTCCTGTACACAATGCCAGCTACTTGGTTGTGTCGTTCAGCGTATGCTGTTCCTGCCTGCATCTTACATCCTGCCACTATGTGTTGGACTGTCTCAGGGGTCTCTGCACAGTCTGCACCTTGGGTCCTGTCTAGTGTGGTAGACCCCTGCTTCAATGGATCTGGTGCTCAGTGCCTGTTCTTGTGCTGCTATGATCAGTGCCTCAGTGCTGTCTTTTAGTCCAGCCTTTTCCAGCCACTGGTAGGATTTCCCAATGTCAGCCACCTCAGCTATCTGTCGATGGTACATTCCATGCAGGATCTTGTCTTGCCATGGCACTTCTTCTGCTTGATCTTCCTCCCATGTCTGCTGCTGCCTCAGGCATTCTCTCAGCAGCTCATCTTTGGGTGCCATCTTACTGATGTACTGCTGGATGCTCTGGGTTTCATCCAGGACAGTGGCTTTGACACTCACCAAACCCCGCCCGCCTTCTTTCCGGCTGGAGTACAGTCTCTGGGTGTTGGACTTGGGGTGGAAACCTCCGTACATTGTGAGGAGCTTCCGGGTCTTCACATCGGCAGCCTCCATGTCCTCCTTTGGCCAGCTCACTATACCGGCAGGGTATCTGATGACTGGCAGGGCGTACCTGTTGATGGCGTGGATCTTGTTCTTCCCATTGAGCTGGCTCTTCAGGACCTGTCTTATCCTTTGGTGGTACTTGGATGTTGCTGTCTTCCTTGCCTCCTCATCGTGAGTCCCATGTGACTGTGGGATGCCAAGGTACTTGTAGCTGGTCTGTATGTCTGCTATGTGGCCTGCTGGTAGTTCCACCCCATCAGTCTTGACTACCTTTCCTCTCTTTACTACCATCCGGCCACACTTCTCCAGTCCAAATGACATCCCAATATCCTCACTGTAGATCCGTGTCAGGTGGATTAGCGAGTCGATGTCTCGTTCATTCTTAGCATACAGCTTGATGTCATCCATGTAGAGGAGGTGGCTGATGGTAGTGCCACTCTTGAACTTGTATCCATAGCCAGTCCTTGTGATTATCTGGCTGAGGGGGTTCAAGCCAATGCAGAACAGCAGTGGGGACAGCACATCACCTTGGTATATGCCACACTTGATGGCCACTTGTGCAAGCTGTCTTGAGTTGACTTCCAGTGTTGTCTTCCACAGTCCCATTGAGTTCTTGAGGAAGGTCCTTAGTGTCCTGTTGACTTTGTATAGCGCCAGACATTCACAGATCCATGTGTGCGGCATTGAGTCGTAGGCTTTCCTGTAGTCAATCCAGGCTGTGCTCAGATTGGTCTGTCTAGACCTTGAGTCTTGGGCAACTGCTCTGTCTATGAGCAGCTGGTGTTTTGAGCCTCTGGTGTTGTTCCCAATGCCCTTCTGAGCTGTGCTCATGTACTGGCCCACATGGTCCTGTAGCTTGGCGGCTATGATGCCTGATAGGACTTTCCATGTTGTGGGGAGGCAGGTTATTGGCCGGTAGTTGGATGGTGCTGTTCCTTTGTGGGGGTCTTTCATGATCAGCACTGTCCTTCCTTGTGTTAGCCAGTCTGGGTGGGAGCCTGCTGCTAGCAGCTGGTTCATCTGTGCTGCTAGGCGTTCATTTATTTTTTATATATATATATATATATATTTTTTTTTTTACCTTTATGTTTATTTATTTATAGAAACTGATGTTTCTATGGCTGAATCAGAGCAAAGCCTGCAATCTCTTCTCCCCAAAGACACAAGAGATCTACCACCCCCTGTGCATTCCAGGCAGGAGTGTGTCCACAGCATGGAGCAGCAATGGTCAGGTGGGGAACTCTCCATGCTAAACAAAGAAATAGAATTTAAAAAATGTGCAGGGCTTTAAAAAGGGAGAGGCATGTTCCTGTCCACCAGGCAACAAATCTCAAAACAGTGATCAGAGTGGTCATGGTGGGGCATCATAGGACACCTCTTGGAGGCCACTAAAGTCACTGTAAGTAATGTAGCATGAGGGCCGTAAATACAGCAGGGCGAGCCTGGCTTTGCTCTAGGTATGCTGGAGCAGCTCCATTGAGCCGCTCCATTAAAGGGCATTGTAATAATCCCTGGAGAAGAAGGGGTTAACACTCTGGTCAGTGAGTCCCAGGACAGCCAACAGGAACAAAGGACACGTTTTTGAATTGAAGCAGGAGGCTTGCCTTTCCCTGTTTGGATGCAGCAGAGATCCTGGAGGATCAGGAGGCTGCCCAGAGGGGCCTGAGGAACATCCTTACCAAAGATCAGTTAAGTTTGTTACTGACCAGGTGTGGGTAGAACAGGGAATGTGTACTTAGATGCGGTCAGAGTATTTTCTTTGTTTTTGGATTTCTCTGTGCTGGGCACATGTACCCCCTCCCACTACCCTGTAACTACCTAAGTTAATTCCCAGAGAAGCAACTCTGTGTTTTTGTGTGTTCTTTTTTAATTAAATATTTTACCTTTTAAGTAAGTTCTGGTTCTGTGTCCTGAAAAGCAAGAGGTTTGTGTGCATGTGCCTCAGACTGCACAGCCAGCTGCTAGAGGGAATTCTGTTGCACTTCCAGCTGCGGTTAATCACTCTCCTGAGAGAGGAAAAAAAGGATTGCAAGTACATCACAGAAAGGAATTCCCAAGTGTGCCTTCCTGGGTTTTCAAGAAGTTTTTTGCATTTAGGTGGTGGCAGCGATACCATTCCAAGGCCAGGAACTGGAGGCCTTGGAGAGTTTTAAGAGCAGACTTTAAGGCCAGTGGCTTATAAGGCCTATTGTGGGCCCCCACCTTCTGCACTCAGAGTGCCAGAGTGGGGTAACAGCCTTAACAGGTGCGTTCCTTGCCACTCACCTCGGCAACAGACACTGTAAGGGGCACATTCCAATCAGGGCTGGCTTCCTCAGTTATGGCTCTTTGTAGCATTTACACTAACACTGCATCAACCCAACTGCATTGACCGAAGCGCTAGGCCTGTCACGGTGGTGGATTTATAGAATCAGCCTAGTGAGAGAATTATGTTGGCAGGAATGACAGATTTTCACAGAGTTAGGTCAGTGTAAACTATGTTGTATCAACTTAACTCTGTGGCATAAACCAGGCTTAGACATCCTATTGCTGAATGGTAGGCTGCCTGAAAACCATGTGGGTACACAGCCCATGTGCACATGACTCTTTGATGTGTCAGTTTAGCTCTTGCTGAGCTGGACTGTATCAGGAGCGTCGCTTCCCCGGGGAAGGACCCGGGGCACAGGCCCAGGCCCCACCCCCTGACCGCAGGCCACACTCCTGGCCAGAGACAGGGCAGGGAGTGGCGGCCACGGGCCGCCCAGCCTAGGAAGGGGCCAGAAGCAGCTGCTGCCGCCATGGGCAGCCAGGGCCTGGATCTCTAGCCAGAGACTGGGAGAGGCAGGGGCCCCGCCAGGACCCAGGGCGCTGGCACCAGGAATCGGGGCATGGGCCCTGTGTGCCAGGCGCCAGCGATGCCCCTGGAGTGTATCTTTTGTAACATTTTCCATGTTGCTTCCCTGAAACAGCAGCATGCACTAGCTGAGCTAAATCCAACCAGCCAAGATCAGTTTAGGGAGGATTACAGTCATAGTTTGAGCCCCTGATATGCACAAAAAAACCCTTTACAAAATTACTTTGTTCTTTCTAAAGCGCCAAATCTTAATATGGGAGGCTGCATCTTGAGAACCCTTTGCTCAAATGACCCCAAATTTGGACAGCAAATCCTAGCCCTCACCACCACAGGGAACAGAAAATTTCAAAACAACCAGTCATAATTTTAGAGTCCTTACAATGGTCCTCTTCTAAAGATTAAGTAATTCCCAACCTTAAATCTGCTATCGATTTCCACATACATCTCTGCTAGTATATGCATACACACTACATTTTTCTGTCTTACACATTTTACCTAGTGTCAATGGACAGTTTTTGTAACTCACCTAATCTGCCTCGTCTCCCAGACACCTTTAATTTTATATAGTATCATGGAGATTAGCGTAAAAGGGGCATTGTGAATTTAAAATAATTATACTCATGTCTGAAGATTTTACCCACTAATGTTACAACTAAAATTCTTATAAGTACATAACATAAGAATGGCCGTACTGGGTCAGACCTATGGTCCATGTACCCTAGTATCCTGTCTTCCACCTATGCCAACTCCTTCAGGGGGAATGAACAAAAGAGGCAACCATCAAGTGATTCATCCTGTCAACCATTCTCAGCTACTATAATGTACAGAGATTATTTTTCTCTCCTTAAAATATATTAACTGCATGCGTCCCAGAATAGCAAAGAATTACAGAAATAAACATACCATTTTATAAAAGACAAATTCTCATTTTTCAGGGCTTAAACCAACTATAAAGCCATGTTACGGGATTTCTAGAGCCCTGCAAATCCAGGAATATCTGCAGATAGAGCTAGCATGCTAAAAATAGAAGTGTGGCCACAGCAGTGCAGGCAGCAACTCAAGATCATCTCCTAAGCACGTCCATGCCTGCTGCAGGTACTCAGGTTGCTGGTGCACACCACAGTCCATACCATCGTAGCTGCACTGCTATTTTTAGCTCACAAGCTTGAGCAAAGCTAGCACATCTAGGTTTTACACACACACCCACCCACCCACCCACCCACCCACCCTTTTAAATAAATAAATAAATAAATAAAAGCTTAGATAAATAACTTTGTTAGTCTTTAAAAGCGGCACAGAATTCCTTCTTTCTTTTGTTTGTTTTTTTTCCATCTGACTATAAAGATTTTTAAATACATATTGTTTATATTGATATGCCAGAATTCACTACTAGATGATGCTGGTACACAAGTTCTTACGACTTCTTTTTCTTAGCACAGAAACAGCATACAGTCTTTGAAGAAATGCTGCAATGTTAAGTTTTCTTAAGCAATTTCTTTTGGGAATACTTTTGCAAACAGCAGAGGGATTGTTCTCTGTCCTAATCTCTCTGCCTAAAGTTTTATTTTATTTTATTTTGAGTGGTGGGGGTAGAATTGCTTCTGGACCAGGTATTAAAATTTGTTTTTGAGATTTCTGAAAGAAGGGTCTTCATGCATGTTACAATGAGCACTGTGTTCAAGCACAGGTGTACATAGCATTCATAAAACTCGCTGTGCTAAGAATATACAAGTCCACATCACTTACTGGCCCTCCAACAAGAAGCCAACTTCCAGGTTGGCAAAGGGCTGATAGTGTCTACTGGTCCCATTCTCAATGTGCAAGTCACGATATCAGGGTTCAACAAAATTGGCTGAGCTAGGTGCCAGCAATTTCATTTTTGGTCACCAAAAGGCATGCCTCTGCTGCATTTCCACAGCAGAACTAAAATCCAGGCTACAGTCACTGGTTGTCATGGTGACCTGGCTCCCTGGTTTTTTCAAGCCCTGCACTGTACAAACACAGTAAAGGGAATTCCTGTCCCAAAGAGCTTACCATCCATATAGAGTGTTTTGCAGACACAAGGTGGGAAGGAAAACAGAGGGAGAGAGAGATAAAGTGATTCATTCATGTTTCTACAACAGATCAGTGGCAAAGCAGAAATAGAACACCTCTTTCCTGAGTCTCTATCCAGTGCCCCAGCACCTAGACCATGCTGACTCCAGAGGTATGGGTACATACAAATGTCTGGCATGAGTTTGGAGGATTCATTCCTTTCCCTGTGATATGGTGCCAAGGGTTTGAAAAAAGACTGAATAATAAGACCAGAAAGCAGACATGAGGTCACTCTGCTCTGTTGGCAGCTGAAGGAGTACTTGAGGAAGATGGCAATTTCATGGTATTTTGGTACAGTTTAGGCAACATTCCATCTCAGTTGCATGCGTGCGTGCATGCGCAGCAACCCCCGCCGCCGCCCCCCCCCCCCCCCACTCCTCACTGCCTATGGCACAGGGCCTCAGCTGCAGCTCTTTCTGGCCATTCTTCCAGCTGGCAAAGAGCTGTTCTGTGCAGTTTAAAATCTCCCCTGAACATGCTCAGGGTGGGAGATTTTAAACTTCCCGGCGCAGCTTCCTGCAGCCAGGAAGAATGGTGGCTATGGGGGGCACGCTCTGCGTGCAAGTGACTGTAGCAGCTGGGACAGCAGCCTGAAGGAGTCGGGGACCCGGGAGAAGGGCTGCCCAGGGGACTTGGGGAAGTCAGCTGGAGGGTGCATGGAGAAGCCACCCAGCTGTGGGATTTGGGGAACCCCCCCCGCCACCTGCAAAGGAAAGTAGTGAGGGGGAGCAAGCAGCTTCCCCAGGACTCGGGTTGCCAGACATCTGGCAAAAGGAGGACATGTCCTCCTTTTTTTACCTTCATGTCCTTTGTCCTGCAGGCATTCTAAAAATCAGTGATCCCCCCCCCCCCCCCGCATGTTATCTTCTATGAGTTGAATGTTTTTTAAAACAAAACAAACAAACAAAAACCCTAACAGACGACTTGAAGCCATGAGCCTAAGGCTAAGTCTCCTGTACACAGGAAACAAAGAGGAGTGGAAGATACGGTTCTCCTGATTCCCAGAGGCTTTTGTAACACCAGCTTCTGTGGTTCAGTTGGTAAAGTAACAGACTGTGACTCTGACGCTTTTGGGCTTGAGTCCTGTCTTGGATAGTTTGATTTTTTTGGGCTGTTGCATCCTACAAAAGGGCTACATTGGGGGGGAGGGGGATATTGTAATAAAATTAAGGAAAGTAAAGTATACTGTGAATAAAATTACTAACAAGGACCAATTACGTAAAACAAATAAAGGGGCACATTTGAATTGGTTACAAACAATATAGGACAATTTTTTAAATTGTAAAATGGGCTGCTGTGGAAAATGAAAAAAATAGCAAGTCAACTTTTTTTTTTTTAATTTTTTTAGGTGTTCTTCAAGTTTATATTTGCAAATTTAGTTTTTTAAACTTTTTTTTTAGTCTCATGAACATTAATGAAAGGGTCATGAAAAAATTTTCATGTACTGAAAAAAATCAGTTTTCAGTAAAATAAGACATTTTGGTAATTTTTTTAAATGTAAAAATAATTTAAAAGACACGTGACTTTGTGCTGTTTTAATGCTGCATTCATTATCATTACCATTTTCCATGACACAATATGGTAATGACAGCAGTGTTCCCTCTAAGCTGATGATGCAGCTGAGCAAGTTATGGATATACTTGGGGAGCCAGCAGGGAAGGGCCTGATATAGATTGAGGAACTTGCTCAGCTGCATCATCACCTTAGAGGGAACACTGAACTGTTTAAGTGGATGCAGCCACACCTACCTAAGCACCTACCAGTGCTTCTCATCTCTCTGCCAGTTTTTAATCTCATTCCCATGGTTGTTTCATTAGCTTCTGGGGGGGGGGGGTCACTATACTTTCTAAATAAATCACATACACCCCTTGTGTTTCAGCCTTTTTATAATGCCACATTCGTGCTTCCTGGAGAGACCCAACTTAATCCAAAGAAGAATGCCAGCTTGTCCTGGAAATGCTATCCTGTTATGCTTGGCACATCCAACATTTCTGCGACTTGACAGAATTGAGCAGCCCTCCCCCTGCCATGTAACAACAAGGCATCCAGGCACACGCGGATTGCCCCAGTTAAACAGGGCGCAGAGGAAGTGCCCAGAGCCGGCCTTGCCCCTCGCCAGCAGAAACTTCTTTGGTCCAGTAAAGCCGTTCCCACCACCAGCTTCCCTGGGCCTTGAAACTGGGGAGCGGGGACTCCCCGCATCGCTACAGCGCCCGGCCTCGTCCCTCGCCGGCCCCGGGGCCACCGGAGCGCTGGCTCGGGCGGCGCCGCCCCGCAGTGGGGCCAAGCGGGCGGACAGGGCGACCCCCGAGGGCGGGGACTGGACCGCGGCCGCCTCCCCGCTAGCTGCCGGCTGCCCCGGCCCCGGCCCCCGGTACCTGCTGCCGCTAGAGACGCCGCCGCCGCCGCCGGACGGGACGGGACGGGACGGGACGGGCGCGGACAATGAGCCGCTTTCAGACGTGGCCGAGCCCCCGGCGGGGCGGGGCGGGGCGGCAGCAGCAGGCGGGAAGGGGCCGGGCCGGGCCGGGCCACAGGCGGCAATCCCCACCCTCGGGGATCGTGTGAAGGGGTCTCCGGCTCCCTTCTGCCCCGAGGGGGCGACGTTCAAAGGCCATTAGCGGGAAGGAGCCTTGTCCCGTGCCCCTCTCCGCGGCTCGCAGGAGGTGGCATCCCCCGGCACTCCGAGCACATCGACTGGAAAGAGATTGGGCCCCTGTACGGTAGAGGAAACGGTGGCCAGCGCTGCAGGGGGCGCAGCTCTCCCTAAATCTACAAAAGGCCAGAACGTGGGGTTGAGATGAGAATAGTCTTGGTGATAACACCATAATGAATCTGTCAATCCACTCCACACCCTCACTTTTAGACCCTGTTCGCTTCTAACCAACCCATCCTCCTGCAGTGACAGAAACGGGAAAAGCACCTTTATCTTTTTCCCTTTGCAAAATTAGGAAAGCAATGCCCCCAAACCTCAAAAAGGTGTTATAAAGACAGATTAGTCAACAGAGTATGTTGCTTTAAAAATCTGCAGCCCAGTAAGTAATGAATACTCTAGCTGAACAAACCAGGTGCTAGTTGTCAAACTGGGCACCTACTCATGAAACACCACAAAATAGTGGGCAGCACTTTTGTAAACCTGGCCTTCCCAGTCAATGACTCAGTTCCATCACAGGGTTAGAAGGACCTCAAGGACTCCTAACCCCCTGCCAAGATATGGGATTTGTTGTGTTTGAACCATCTGAAACAGGTGATGAGTCAGCCTCTTTCTGAACACTCCAGTGAAGGAAAGTTTCAAAGGGGCAGTCACCTTAGTCTAGTACAGCAAAATAAGCAAGGAGTCTTCTGGCACTTAAAGACTAATAAATTTATCACATGAGCTTTCATGGGAGACAGTCCCACTTCATCAGACACTGGGTATGTCTACACTGGAGCCTTAGGTCCACTTAAGGAAAGATATGTCCACATTGGACTGTTGTTAAGTCAACTTAAGCACTTGCTTAAGTTGACTTAACTCCAGCCCTTAAAGTCAACTTAAGCATTAA
Source organism: Podocnemis expansa (assembly GCA_007922195.1). Taxonomy (NCBI): domain Eukaryota; kingdom Metazoa; phylum Chordata; order Testudines; family Podocnemididae; genus Podocnemis; species Podocnemis expansa. The sequence goes on from ML682138.1 coordinate 43,257, forward strand.
AGTTGACTTTATTAAGGCGATTTAACACATTGTAGATAGGGTTGTCTACACTGTAGGCTTTGTTAAATCAATTTAACAGAGCCCTCCAGTGTGGACGGAGCCTTTAAGCAGACTTTAAGTCAACTTAACTGAGCCCTCTAGTGTAGGAAAATAAATTCTGGAGGAGTGTAAGTCATGGGATCAGGTCAGACTAATAAAAAAATCAAACACTGGGGTAAAGCATATAGAGGAAGGTAAGGTCAAATCTCCTGTTGTAATGGGAAAAGAATCTATAGTCATGATTTAATCCTGCTTTCTTTCACCTGCTTGATCAAGACTTCTGAGAGGAACTGCAGAATTGGAACTGACATGCAGATTCAATTGTGTGAAAGCAGGATTTCTCTCTCATTACAAGTCATCTGACCTCATCTTCCTCTATATGGTGTTCCCCAGTGTCTGAATTGTAACAATGGCTTTTACTGTTAGTGTGACCTGATCCTATGACTTACACTTCCCTGCAAGTTCCTCCATCTTCAAAGTGTCTGAGGAAGTGGGATTTTCTCCCACAAAAGCTCATGCAATAAAGAAATTCATTACTCTTTAAGTGCCACAGTCTTCCTTGCTTATTTTACAGGGAAGGAGTTTCTAAACCTTCTGAGACTGTCTGTTTTACTCCCCTATTGTTCTTACAGTTAGGAAGTTTTTCCTGTGATTTAGTGTAAATCTGCCATGCTATAGTTTAAACCCACTGCTTGTTCTGCCCTCTGTAGAAAGACAGAACTACTTTTTTTTCCCCCATCTTTTTATAGAAGCCCCAGCCTTTCAAGTATTTGATGACTGCTGTCATGCACAGGGAGCACCTGTAATAAGCTTGGAGAGGCAAATCCTCCTCAGACCCTGCAGCTGGAAGCTCTCACTCTGCTTCTCCCCTGCTCGGCCCCTCCCCTGAAGCCACCTCACCCACTTTTCACAGCTCTTTTTTGCCCTCTCCCCAAAGAGGTCCAAGTGGCAGGCAGGCAGGTGTTGATGAGGTGGGAACGTAGGCAGAACCTTGGGGAAGGGAGCCAAACAGGAGGGGTGTCTGGGGCTGAATGTGGGTGGACCACAGGCACGGCTTCAGGGGAGGAGGTGGAACAGGGGCAGGGACGGAACACTGGTGTGTCCTTCCCCCAGTCCAACCTCCCCAACATCAGGCGTCATGTGCCACACATTACTGTATCCCACCTTAATCGCCTTTTCTAGACTAAACATACTCAGGTCCTTCAGCCTTTGCTCAAATGGCCTGTATTCCTTCCCTTTGATCATCTGTCTCTCTCATCTCTGGATCCTTTCCAGTTTCTCTACATCCTTTCTATACATTGGTGACCAAAGTCAGACACTGTATTCCTGTGCTGAGTAGAGCAGCACCATCACCTCCCGTGACTTGCATGCTATGCATCTGTTAATACAATCCAAAATCAGATTTGCTTTTTTTTGCAACAGCATGACATCTTTGACTCACGGTGAGATTGTGATTCAGCTCCCAGATCCTGAGAATCTCAACAGTGTTGCTACAAAGCCAATTATCCCCACTTCTGTATTTGGTTCTTCCCTAAGTGCAGCACCTCAGGTTTGTCTGTTGTTGAGAGAAAAGCTCATTCTCTGCTCTGGTCAATGATGGAGCCGGACAACAGGAGGAAGAATCACCAGTTTATTGACACTCAGAGCTACTGAGTGCGGCCGGCCCTGAAGGACTAGTGCTAAAAGGGTTTTATACCCAGGTACAACAACTTAATTCAAGGAAATCTAAAAATGGTTAATATATTCAAGGTAAACAAGATTAATACATTTATTAGTACCATATAGGGATAGTTTTCATACATATTCATATAAGATAGGAGAATTAGTAAAGAAGGTCAGGCTGGCTCCTCAGAGCCTGGGAATGTAATAAACAAGAAAAATTGTTGATTAATAGGTGACCTCAAGACTGGTGCAGTTTCCCTAATCTCCTGCTTATAGACTGTTCAAGGATGAGAGGGGCTCTATACTTTTGTTAGTCAGGCTAGAGGTTGAAATAGTATTAAGGGAACAGTGCTAAGATGGAGTCACTTATGCTCACAAATTTGTGGTCTCATACAAATCTCATAACACTGTGTTGAATTTCATTTTATCATCTCTAAGCCAGTTGTCCAATTTATCAAGATCCCTTTGAATTTTAGCTCCGACCTCCAAAATGTTTGCATCCTCCTTAGCATGGTGTCATCTGCAAATCTGATCAGCATACGCTTTATTCCTAGATCCAGGACCTTAATAGAGATATTAATTGTCAAGGCTTTTTCCCCACTCTGGGTGCAGAAGGTGGGGGCCTGCAACAGGCCTTAAAAGCCACTGGCCTTAAAGCCTGCTCTTAAAAGTCTCCAAGGCCTCCAAATTCCTGGCCTTGGAGTGGTATCGCTGCCACCACCCAAATGCAAAAAACCTCTTGAGACCCAGGAAGGCGCACTTGGGAATTCCTCCCTGTGAGGTACTTGCGATCCTCTGTATTCCTCTCTCAGGAAAGTGACTGGACCCCAGCTGCAATATGAGCTGGAACTGGAACAGGGTTCCCTCTAGTAGCTGCCTGTGCAGTCTAAGGCACGTGCACACAAACCTCTTGTCCTTCCAGGAACAGAACCAGAACTTACTTCAAAGGTAAAATCTTTAATCAAAAAGGACAGATAATAAACACAGAGAGTTGCTTCTCTGGGAATTAATTTAGGTAGTCATGGGGGGGGGGGGTTTACATGTGCTCAGCACAGAGAAATCCAAGAAACAAGCCAAAAACAAAGAAAATACCCTGACTGCGTCTAAGTGAACATTCCCTGTTCTACCCACACCTGGTCAGTAACAAACTTAACTTATCTTTGTTAAGGATGTTGCTGGATTCTTCCTCAGGCCCCTCTGGCCTCCTCCTGATCCTTCTGGGAGCTCTGCTACATCCAAACAGGCCCAGGCCAGGCTGCTGTTCCAATTAAAAAACCTGCACTTCATTCCTATTGGCTGTCCTGGGACTCACTGACCAGAGTGTTAACCCCTTCCTCCCCAAGGGTTACTACATTAATAACACCAGACCCAGAAGAAATCTGTGTGGAACCCCAGTTGAGACTTCCTTCCAATCTGACATCTTTCCATTCAAAGTAGTTATTTATCAAGTTATATATCTACTTACCAGTTGCTTCACTGAGCCCACCTGTCTCCAGGTTACTTATGACAATTTCATGTGGGACTGTATCATACACCTCGCTGAAGTCTGGGAACCTTATGTCCACCATATTTCCCTATTTGCCAAACCTATTATCCTGCCAGAGAAGGAAATCAAGCTGGCTTGACATAATTTCTTCTTAGTAAATCCAGACTGGCTGGTAGTGATCACCCCTACGTTGTCCAGGTTTTCAAAAACCTCTGTTGATGGAGATTCCACAAATTCCCTTGGTAATTTGTTTGAATGCTTAACTTTCTTTACAGAGTGTATCTACAGCGCACTAGAAGACCAATAGCCAGCCTGTTTCAGCCGATTCAGGCTGCTAATGGGGCTTGACTGCAAGACTAGAAAAGTAGTTTTCTTGTTTGGGCTCCAGCTGAGTCCCAGAAGCCAAATGCCTGTACTTCAGTTTTTATAGCTCAGCAGCCCAAGTCAGCTGACATGGACCAGCCATGAACATTGTATTGAAACGTAGTCACAGGCACAGTTAGTAAATTTTCCCTAACGTCAAACCTAAATCTCCCTTGCTTCAAGTTAAGGTTTAAGTCCATTCATTATTTCTTGTCCTGTCTCTAGTGAATTAGGAGAAATGTTTAACACCCTTTTATGTGCTGTTCTCATGTTTCCCCTCAAGTCTTTTGTTCTCCAGATTAAATTTACCTAATTCTTTTAGTCTTTCCTTGGCAGTCAGGTTTTCTATACCTTTTTGTTGCTCTCCTCTGAACCAGCTCCAATTTGTCCATATCTTTCAAAAGTGTGTTGCTCAGAAGTGAATACAGAACTCCAGGTGATACCTTAACAGTAATGCTGAATGAAGTAGAGGAATTAAGTCTCATCTTTCTTACAACACTCCTGCTCACACACTCCAGAATGATGTTACTTTTTATTGCAACAACGTTGACTCATCTTTAATTTGTGATCCACTATAACCCCAGATCCCTTTCTGCGTACTTTCCCCTAGGCAGTTGTTTTCCATTTGGTGTGTGCAAAATCGATTATTCTTTCATAAATGCTGTACTTTGCATTTGCCCTTAATGTTTTTCATTCTACATATTTCAGACTGTTTCCCAAAATTGTCAAGATCATTTGGAATTGTAATCCTGTCCTCCAAAACTTGCAACCCCTTTTAGTTTGGTATCAGCTGCAAACTCTGTAAGTGTCCTCTCTGTGCCTTTATCCAAATCATTTATGAAGCTATTGAATAGAGTAAACCCAAGACAGCTAACAATGATCCCACTCACTATGTCCTTTCAGCTTGACTGTGAACCCACAGATAACTACACTTGCAGTACAATTTTCCAACCAATTGTGCACCCACCTTACAGATTTGTCTAGGCTGTATTCCCTACCTCAGTGGTTCCCAACCAGTGTGCTGTGGGAACACCCAAAGTGTGCCACGTGCATGCCCAAGAGCTGGAGTTAAAGTTCCCTCCTTGCTCAGCCCAGCCACATAGGCTGTGCAGGGCTGGGAACAGGCAGGGGTGAAAGTAAGGGGAAAGGCACCAGAACACAGTTCCGGTGACCTCTATTTTTAGGCAGGCAGCATTCCAGCCCCCCTAAAAATAGAGGAAGGCACTGGAACATGGAGTTCCAGGGGTCCCCTTAAAAGTAGAAGGAGCAGCCAGAACACAGGGTTCAGGTGGCTCCACTTTAAACCCCGCTCCACCTTAACCCAGCCAGCAGAGCAGGATGGGAGGCCCAGAGTGTGTGAATCTCCCCCTGCAGGGCGGTGCAGCTTGTGTCAGGCAGCCTGCAAACAGCCCAGGTAAGGGCTCTGAGGTGCTGCTGGAGGTTGTGTGGGACAGAGGTGTGTGTGTGTGTGTGTGTGTGTGTGTGTAGCAGAGATGGATGTGTAGCAGAGGGTGTGTAGCTGTGGTTGTGGGGTGGCTGTTTGATTGGGGGTGTCTGTAGCTGGGGGCGGGAGGCCTGGTTCTGGGTCCATCACATGCAGTAGGGGACTGGGGGAGGCAAGGATGAGATCCACTGGGGTGGGAGGGAGCAGCAGTGGGGTGAGGATTTGCCCTGGGCAGGGGGGGAGCCACTGTGGAGAAGGAGGAAGTGGGTGTTGTGCCATGCTCCCTTACCCTATGTTCCCACTCCCCAGGTTCCCCCCTGCCCGTACACAAAGCCACTCTTGTTCTCCTTTCCCCTCTCCTCTCTTGCCACCCTTGTGCTGTTCCCCACATGGCTGTCCTTGTCCTCTTTTGCCACCCCTGCTGTGCTCTGCTCCCCACACTCACTCCTGCCACTGCATGACTCCTGACCTCTCCTGTTTTGCCAACCCTGCTCTGCTATCCCACACAGCAGCATTTCCGAAACATTGTGCCATGGTTCATGAATATTCATAAGTTTAAGTTAATTTGAATATTCATGGATTTAATGGTGGTGTGCCTTGAAAAATTTGAAGGTATCAAGGTGTGCCATGGCAAAGAAAAGGCTGGGAACCACTGCCCTACCTTACCATGCTTATGATTTCACATGAGGCTATATCTGTAGCATGGGCCTGGCCTGTCATGAGTCATTATCAGCTAGAAGGCGGCCTCAGATTTTAGGGGACACCATTAAGGATGTAAACAGATCATTAGGCTAAAAACAGAATGTTTGTGCTAATTAAGAGAAGAAACTAGGCCAGGAGAATAAAAATACTATGTCTGAAGTAATTAAGATAAAAGTGGAAGAACATCCAGAAAACCATTTCCTAACAATGGGTAAGATAAGTGAGGAATGTAGAAATGAAGTGAAGAGTAGGTTGAGTGTGAACAATTCCATCAACAGAGCTGATGCACAGGGATTCATTCCTGCAAAATAATGTATGATGCAATGTCAAGTAAACTTAATGTCATGTGTAAAACTGTCTGCTCTAAAGGAAGAGGTTTTCTGTGTAATGTTGGATATGTGGTATGGCCTATAGTCACTTCCTACACTTGAGTTGGACCAGTTCTGTGTAACTTTGCTGTATGCCAGATAAAGGAAACTATGAGGTAATCTGGAGCCAAAATGAGTTTTTTAGATCCTAGAGAACCAGATGAAGTATTCTCCCAGAACTGGACGAGGTGTTCTAGAGAAACCAACTGGAAAAGGTTTTGGAGGGAACCCCAACATTATCAAAAGCCTAAGCATTATATCATATCTACTGATTCCCCTCCACAATGCTTGTCACCCCATCAGGGCCAGTCCGCCCATAGAGGCGACCTAGGCAGTTGCCTAGGGCACTGAGCTATAGGGGGTGCTAAGGATGCTCCTCCAAGGCTGCCCTTGGGGGTGGGTGGGGGCACAAAAGGGGTAATCTCCCACCCCCTCCCTGCTGCCTTTCGCATGCAACCAAAGGCAGCAAGGAAGGGGAGGGGCAGGACCAGCCCACAGGGTGGGGAACAGCCAGCCCAGGGGCAGAGCAGGCCAGTCCAGAGGTCAGGCTCTGCTCTCTCACCCCACTCCTGGGCCAGCTGTTCCACCCTGTGGGTGGGGAGGGCTGGCCCATAGGTGGGGCAGGACAGTGGAGCCCAGCCCCCAGACCAGTCCACTCCACCCCCACCCAGGGGGGATGCACCAAAATTACAGGCATATAAGGGCTCCAGAAAACCTTGGGCCGGCCCTGCACCCTATCAAGGACAGACACTAGGCTGTGGTTTGATATGATGTCTTAACAAATCCATACTGACTGTTACTTACCACTTTATTATATTCTAGTGCTTACAGACTGATTGTTTGATTTACTTCATTAACTTCAGTTCTGGCAAGGTAAGTGCACTAGCCTTATTCCCCTTTTTACAGTGAGGTACTATATTTGCCCTTTTCTAGACCTCTGGGATCTTGCTCATCCTCCACAATTTCTCAAAAGATATCCACTAATGGCTCCGAGACCTCTACAGCCAGCTGCTTAAATATTCTAAGGTATATTTCCTCAGGTTTTGCCAATCTGAAGACATCTAACTTCTTAAATTGTTCTTTCCGTAGTTTAGTCTCAGATTGTATTGTCTTTCCCACCTCATTGAACAACAGGTCTACATTGTCCTTTGTCTTCATCTTGCTTCTAGTGTGTTTATATTTATTGTATGTACCCTTTCTGGCCCTAGCTAATTTAATCTTATTTTATACTTGCTCTTTCTAATTTTGTCCCTATATGCTTGTGTTATTTTAAAATTATCCTTTATAATTTTCCACTTTTTGCATGCTGCTTTTTTGAGTTTCAGGTTATCGATGATCTTCTGGATCTTGGCTAAGTGAGGGTGGTCTCTTACTATACTTCCTATACACTGGAATAGTTTGCTCTTGTGTCCTTAATATTGACTCTACTGTATAAACAACTACCAGTGCACCTGAGCTCTCTTCCTTCTTAAACTTGCTTCCCATGGAATCTTATCTACCAATTTTTTGAGTTTGCTAAAGTCTTCCTACTTAAGGTCCATTGTGTTTATTCTGCGGTTTTTCCTTCTATCATTGCTTAAAACCATGAAGGCTAATGTTTCATGACCACTTTCACTCAAGCTGCCTTCTACTTTAACATTCTCAACCAGTTCCTCCCTGTCTGTCAGAATCAAATCTAGAAAAGCCTCTCCCCAGTCAGTCCCTCCATTTTCCTTAAAAGGGTGACTAAACTTTCTATAAATGTTCTTTGAGATGTGTTTCACATGCCCAGTCTAGTATAGGAGTTTGTGTGCTCCACTGGACCAAAGTTAGGGAGTTTTTACCTTTACCAGTGCTTGACAGCATTGTCTGAGTGCCCTCTACTGTCTTCTGCACACTGCAAAAGTAAAAAAGTTTAAGCTACCCCAGGCCTCCCTCAGTTGCTTCCTATTGAGATGACTCCAATAGACAAAAAAAAAAGGGGGGGGGCACGAGGTCATGGAATGAACACATGCAACCCAGTTATGAAAAGATTATTAACTGATTTTTCTTTCAGTGATTGCACACATCCTTTTCTTTGGAGGTGACAAACAATCCTATCAGGAAGTGGGTTCATAATGTATGTGAACAAGAACTGGGGAATAAGCATCATCTCTAGATTGTTGAGATTACGTAGGGGGGAACAAATCTGTGACAGGAAGAACAGGTTACTACTTTGCAGATATCTAATATGGACACATAAGCCAGAGGCACAATAGAAACCATTTGGGATTTAGCTGAATGACCCTATACTCTGTCCAGCAGCTCCACGTTAGCCAGCTGGTAACACAGGGCAATACAATCAGATATCCATGACACAATTCTGTGTCTGGAAAATGGGCTACTCTTCAGATTGTCTACAAACACAACAAACTATTGAGACAAAGATCTGAAAAGGTTTAGTCCATGCCAGATAAAACACTATTATTCTTCCAGTTTGTGCACTAACTCCTCTCCTTTATTACTGAGAGGCATCTGTCTATAAACTCCCTGGGTCATAGGAAAAGAGACCACTTTTGTAAGAAACCTTGGATGGGAACAAAGGCAGACTTTATCTGGGTACAAATAACCCTGTATTGGAAGATGAGATACTCATGCCCCCAACTCCCCTATCTCCTGCCTATTAAAAATGCAAACTTAACTGAAAGATGTAATCATGAGTCACTAGACGCTCAAAGGGGGACCCATCAGCTTTGTTGAGACTAAATTCAGTCTCCAAGGTACAATAGGGCTCTGTACAAATGGAAATATCCTGTCTAAGCCCTTTACAATTCTTACAAACATCAGCTTAAAAAATAAAAGAAATACCAAAACCAGTTATCCACAAGAGGATGAAATGCTGATATAGCTACAAGCTGCATCCTAATTAACCTGATCACTAAAGTGTGATGGTAAAGATACATAAGATGGTCCAGGATATGCTGAATAGATGCCAGGATGGGAGGTGGGACCCCTTTCGGCCTCAACCAGTCAGAAAACTTCTTCCCTTTAGCAAGGTAGCTTGTATTTGTTGACATTTTTCTACTCTTCAGCAATCCCTCCTACAGCACTCTGAAGCAGGACTCTTCCACTGACATTAGCCATGAAGTCTCTAGGCCCTCAGGGGACAAGTCTGGAGGCTGGGGTAAAGCAGGTGGTTGTGATTCTGCAAAGTGGGACTACAGTAGGGGACTGATGGAGAGGTCCAAGAACAGCAAAAACAAGTGTTGAGGGGCCATCCCGGGATGATTAGTGTCAGACTGGCCTTGTCCTGTTTAACCCTGCATAGAGCTCTGAGAAGATGATTAATGGAGGGAAAGCATAGTGCAGACCCACTGACCACAGAAGTAGAGATGTCAGTGAACCCAGGCTGTCTCCTGCTCTAAAGAATGGATGACATTTTGTGTTGTCCTTTGTTGCAAACAGATGCACGTGGAGAGAAATCTAGAGCTGGAAAATGGACCTTGCTATGTCTGGGGAAAATGAACATTTTTGGTGGTAGATAATCTGTTCAGGGAATTGGCCCACGTATTTGGATCCCCAGGACATGGGCTACTTTCAGAAGTTTCGAGTCCTGGGGCAGATTTCTTCCCTACAGAGTAGTGAGGAGCATGCTCCCTCCTGCTCACTTACCTGGAATATGGCAATTGTATTGTCAGTCTACACAAGCATACCCCTTACCTGGTGCAAAGAGGAAATGATATGTGAGCTAAATGGATAAACAGCTGGGAACTGTGGGCTAGGTCCAGGCTATGCTCTGCAGGAGACCAGAGACCCAGCATCTGCTGATGGTCCACGTGAGCCACTGCCCCATCTCCCAGGCACAAGGCATCCATGACTAAGGAAAGAGAGTGCTGAGATGGGGTGAAAGGAACTACTCCACATATATTGGTTCAGTCTATCCACCAATCCGGGGAATGCGAGATCTGACTTGGTACCCGCACTAACATATCTGGGTTGGTCTCCGTTTCTATTCCTGTTGCTTTTAACCCTTCCTTCCCCCTTTTTATTCTGTTCTGACCCACACTGCATTCAATTTGCCTTTTCTCTTCTCGTCCATGTTGCTGCCATCCACCATCTATCCAGCTTCTCCCCAACAGCCTTACTCTGATTTCAGCACCTGGCCTGCTCTCTCTTCCTCTCAATTTTCCTGTGACAAGACTGACTCCCTGAAGAGAATATGGAGGTTGCCCCACTTGTGCCCTAATTTGCTACCTCACAGCCTAAGAGGGCAACATAGGTAGAAGGGTGAGCTTCTGTGCTCTGTCTCCAGTTCAAGGTACAGCAAAGCACTGTCCATACAGCTATTTTTAAGAGCACTCAGGCAAAGCTTTTCTAGCCTGAGTGTGCTAACCTTGACAAGGACATTTGCCCCCAGTTTCCAAATGATGTGTAGATATACCCACTGGAGTTGAGTAACAGCCTGGTAAGCACCTGGGTACTCTAAAAAGGCAAAGAACAAGAGTTTGGTGTAGAAGCCACACCAAGGCCCTGAAGTAGAGTCTGGATAAACCAGGGGCCTTCAGGGAAGCAGCCTGAGTCAGGACTCTCTGCCAAAGCAAGGAACACTGAAAAGTAGCCAAGACACACTGACTATAAGACGACTCAATGCTCTATCTCAGAGCAGAGAAAACTTCTGGGAACCAAGCTCAGAGGGCATTTTGAAGAGGAGACCAAGCAGGGATGAAGTCTTTGGAACTTGTTATCCCAGAAGGTGTTAGTTTAGTTAATGACTTGGTCAGAAGAACTAAACCACATCACCAGCTCCAGTCTGTGTAGGAAGAGGAAAGGAAAGGAAGGAGTCCATCGCAGAAGAGAATATCAAGGCAAGGCACACCTGCAAGGCCATTCTTGTCTCCATGACTCCAGTTTCCACACTGATGATTCATTTAGCAACTTAATTGCACATTGACTTGCCCTCACCTCTTCATTTTACTGGCAGCCTTGGTTTAGTTTTCCCACTCACCAAAGCTGTTGCTCACTGGACATGGTCTTCACCAAGAACTACTTTCTTTTTTCTCTCTACAGCTGAATTCCTCCATCTCCAGTCACATGGCATCCTTCTGCATAACCAATCATCCTCCTTCCTTGCATCTGATCACTCTGCCTATGTGTAACTTTCAATCTATCAGCACTACTTCTTGTCTACTCTTAGTCCTTTCCTCCCTGCTGTCAGTATGGTTGTTGATTCTCTATACTTCAGTTCCTGCCTCCATTTCTTTTTCTGCATAGGACCTTGCAATTTCTTTCAAGAGAAGATTGGTAACATAAGATGCAACTTATGACCCCTACAACTCTTGCTTCTTTCCCCTTGCTCATAGATTCAGAAATTTCTCATATACCTACCTCCTTTAACCTCTCTACTTGCCCCGTGACCCAAGCCTAGCTCCTGAACCCCACATCCCCATCCATCTGCTACTTTACTCTTCTACTTAATCTCTCATGCAACTACACTTTAGTCTCATATTGTTTAAAAAAAAAAACAAAAAAAAAAAAAACCACCCATGACCCTCTCGCCTCTCCAATTATTGTCCTGTTTGATCTCTAAACTCACTGAAGGCACTGTTTATAATCACTGTCTGGAGTTCATTTCCTCCAATTCCATCCTAAACCTCTCCAGTCTTTGGCCCCAGGCATTCCACTGAATCCTTTCTGCCAGTGTGACAGAATTGACCCATGTTCAACCTTACACACTGTTATGATAATTTTTGCAGATGGCATGTCCTGTAAGATATCATTTGAAAACTCAATGCACTAGTTAGTATTTTCCTTATACATAAGATGCTGCAACACTATATGTAAAGGTACAAGATGTTGGTGTAGGATGTTTTTGGGGTTGGTCTTGCTTTGAGCAGGGGTTTGGACTAGATACCTCCTAAGGTCCCTCCACACCCTAATCTTCCATGAATCTATGATGTTGTTAATACATGCTCCACACCCCACAAAGGAATGTGCGCTCTACTTGATATACAATTAAGCAGTAAAGAGTCATCAAACAGGAAGAGTAACAAATAAAGCTCATACAGGTGAGAAAAAAAACAAACAACAGAGAACTTCCTTGTGCATAGACTATGTCTCCAAGTGCCCAGCTTTCAAGACAGTGACAAAAGAAGCATTTGTTGGTTGCTGGGGGAGGGGTCTTGACCTAGAGGTTCTGGCCCGAAACACTGTCGAAAGCATACGGTGAAAACCGTATTTGAATCTGAGAGGGTTTGTTTGTTAGATATTAGTAAACATCTTATCTTTATTTATATTGTCACTAGTTCTGATTTTTATGCTTTATTACGTTCACTCTTAAAATCCCTCTTTCAGTTAAACTTGTTTTACTATTTTATCAAATCCACTGTTTAATCTGAACTGTCTAAATAATCATTTGAAATAACAAGATGGCATAGTATTCCCTTTAGGAAACTATGGACATAAATTATTTTGTATTGTCTAGGACAGTGGTTCCCAACCTCTTCTCTGCTATGGCACACCTATGAACTAATGAATATTCATGTACCAGAACAGTTTTGGGAAATCTACTATATTGTGTGGGGAGCAGAGCAAGGCAGGGGTGGCAAAAGAGGGCAAGGATGGCTATGTGGGGAGCAGGCAAAGGTGACAAGAGAGAAGAGTGGAAGGGAGGGCAGAAGCGGCTATGTGAAATGGAAGGGGGAACTTGGGGAGTGGGAGGGCAGGATGGCACAGGGCTCCCCTTCCCCCAAGCAGCTCTGCCACCTGTAGCACCCCATGCCCCCTGATGCTCCCTTCCTCTGGCAGTTCTGCCACCCAGTGCCCACTTACCCCCGACACCTCCGCAGAACCCTCAAGTGAAGGCCACATGGAGCTGCCAACTGTGGCTCTGGGGAACGCCCCTGGCTGGGGCTGCATGAGGCCACCAACCACAGCTCCAGCTTCAAGGAACCCTCTGACCAGGGCTGCATGGCTCCATCTCCAGCTTCGGCTCTGGCTCCAGGGACCCTCTGCTCCCGATGGGTCTTGCAGACCCTCCCACTGCACCCCACAACCCATTAACCCTCTTTCCCCAACCCATTCTTACTTCCAGCACCAGCACCAAACTGTGTCCTGGCTTTTCCTGCTGTGCTCAGCCCACATGACTGGGCAAAGCATGGTGGGGAGATGTAAAATGAGCCTAGCCCCACAGAGTCTCACAGAACACTGGTTGGGAGCCACTGATCTAGGAGACGGCAGGGTACAACACCACAAAAATTCCTGGGAGCACTGGGAGAGAGGGATGGGACTGGGATCTGCTGGGGTCACCTTCAGGAGAATCACTGCCCCGGGAAAAGACTCGCGGCCTGAGCCCAGTCCAACCCCCGGCCCTGATCTGGAATTGGGGCCCCAGGCTCCTGCTGCTGCCAGTCCACCTCACAATCCCCAACCAGGGACAGCATTGGCTGAGGCAGCTGTTGCCACAGGTGGGCCGGGAGAGGCAGGCGCTACCATGGGCAGCCTGGCTCCAGATCCCTGGCAGGGGATGGGGCCACAAGAGGCAGGCGATGCTGCAGGTAGCCTGGCCCTCCAGCTGGGGAGGGGGACAGGAAGAGGCAGGTGATTCTGCAGGCACCTCAGCCCACGATCCCCAGCTGGGGAAGGGGCCAAAAAAGGCAGGTGATGCTGCAGGGTGCCCGTCCCCGGATCCTCAGGGATGGGGCTGGAAGAGGCAGGGGCCATGCCAGCCATTCAAGGCACTGGCGCTGGGACTCGGGGCACATGCCCCATGTGCCAGGCACCAATGACGCCCCTGGTCACCTTGTAGTATAACAGGCTGGTGAGAGCTAGAATGTGACCGGAAGGCTGCAGTTACGCATAGGTACTCAGGGGGTGACTTGCATGCTAGAAGGCTGTTTGAGAGTAAGCCAGCTGGATGCAGGGCAAGGACGACATACTTCCTCCTCACTCTGGACTGTACCCTAGTATGTCACAGCCATGTTATCCGCTACCTTCTTCCTAGCCAAAGTACCAGTTCTCCATCCTTGCTCTCTTTGATCTGTCAATCACTTTGATTTCACTAACCATGTTCTTGAAATCTTGTCCTCTAATGGCTTTTCTGACCATCTCTCTAATCATTGCTTTGGAGCACAAGCCTCAATATTTCCTCAAATAAAAAGTACATGATCATCTCTGTTCTGATGAACCACAGATTTAATTTGCATTTTGAACCTCTTTTGCCCAATCTAAATGTTTGGTCATCTTATCTCCTTAAGGATGTCTAGCTTTCACCTCAAACTCAGTGTGGCTAAAAATGTGTTATTAATCTTCCCCCTCCTTTTCCTTCTCCCCCTGTCTCTGTGATTGTGGACATCATCACCTTGCCAGTCATTCGGGTCCATAAACTATATGTAAATCTCCAACTCAGACCTCTCTAGGTCTTCACAACTAAGCTATAGCTAAGTCTTGCTGATTCTTGCTGCATAACATCTAACACAGGACCTTTCCTAACCATTCACAGCTAAAAATCTTATCCAGACCCTCATTTTGATTACTGCAATGTTTCTTTTTCTCTGGCCTGGATAAATAAATCTTGTCCTGTTCATCTCCATTCAGAATGCTGACACTTTGACCCTGTAAGCTTTCTGAATTCCTCCAGCAGCTCCCCCCTCTCCATTGCACCAAACAAGCTGCTTGTATTCACCTTCAAGGTTTTTTATGGCCTAGTCCTATCCTATCTATTATCTCTTATTCACTCCCAAGTTGTTGGCCCTCTTCTCTGACTGGCCAATGAGGCCAGCCTCCATTGCCCCTTGTTAAGTTTTCAGGCAAGCACCGTTGTGGTCCCCCACCCTATCAGGCCCCTCATCTTTGGAAGGTGCCTTTAGTAAACATTCACAAAATTATCCTATTAATTGTTTTTTAACTCCCCCTTTTTAAAGACTCTCCTTTGCTGTGATACCAACCAACCAACCAATGGTTGCATTGTTAGTGCACTGATCCACTGCCTATCACGCTGGCCAATGCCATCTCACTGCTTCCTAGTATCCACCTATCTGTCAGCATCCATGTGTTATTGTCATACTTTAAATTGTAGTTTTGATTAGGGATACTACTCCTTTTTGGCCTGTGCATGTATGGTACTAAGCATAATAGGGTCCTGGTCCAGGATGACAGCTCCTAAGGGCTACGATATACATACAGAATAAAGAGCCTAAAAAGGATAATCAAACTTGTCTGTCCATCTTCCAGTTAAAAGTGAGATCTAATATTGCATCATCAAAATATCTGGCAGCTAATAAGACCTAATTCATGTCATATTAACACTTTGTCCTCAAAACAAGGGAGCAACACAGGAAGTGACAGGACTATTGCCTATTCATGATTTTGGAACATGGACATTAATGTATCAGGCCAATGAAAGAGTATATGGAACCACAAACTCTGAGGATGTGTGCTTTTGCCTTTTCCCCACGCTTTCAAGATCTCCCCTCTTGCCCCCAGTCCCACTCCCTGACAAGTTGAAGACCTGGTAGAACTTCAGCCTTCAGAACCAATTGGTGGCTTTACAAACGAACTAACACAATATACTGTAAATAGTTTACAATACCATGTAGCTTTCCATTATTGCATTGTGTATTTTAACCAAATTGAAAACATTTGATCAGCCAAAGATAGTAAAGGTTTCAGCAGGACAGGTGCCATGATAGCTTGCATGCATTTTGAAATGCAGTGATATTGAAAACATAACATTCTTCTTGAACTGTCAAAAAAAAAAAACAAAAAAAAACAAAACCCCTATGAGCACAAACTTTATTCTCAAAGCAGTGCCCTCTCACAGCAATGTAATGTCTACTAAATACAAATATATATAAATGGACAGAAACCCTAACTGCTGTAGCATTAACAGAACATGATCTGTAACGTAACTTACAATGTTCACCATCTTCGGAAACAGAGTCATACAGAGAATGAAAATGAAATAGACACTCTAATTCCGAGTCTCTGTAAAGTCATTTCAGGCATTTGCTCAGGATTGGTGCTGTTTATAAGAGGATATTGGGGAAATTGGCAATACTGGTATTGTGGTCAGCACCTGATTCTGGAAAACAAAGATTTTTATCCTGTCAAACACCCAAATAAAGATAAGCAGGATACTAACATATTGGATCCAAGCAAATTTAATCATTTCCCAGAAACCTGGCTGATATGTAGTCAGAGTCAAGGAGCATTACGTAAGAAGCACCTGAAACTTCTATTATACCAACTAAATTTGAAAACATAAAATTAAAATGCAGCAAAACTGAATAGAAGTGAATATATATCTAGAGAAGGAAAAGGTTAGAAATAAATAAAAAAGCTCTTGTATTAAGGAAACTGAACATCCTTTTTGTAAGAAAGCCATTAAAAGACAGAACCATAAACAGAGCTAGATCAAACAAGGAGTCCTGTAGCCCTTTTAGATATTAACAGATTTATTTATTGCATAAGCTTATGTGATAAATAAAATTGTTAGTCTTTGAAAGGATCACAGGACATCTTGTTTTGCTTTGCTGATATAGACTAAAATGGTGACTCCTTTGGAACTTCTCAGAGCTAGAACAGGGTTCTTAAAACTCCCTAAATTTTCAGAGCACAGGTTGTTGCACCTTAGGATCTACACATTTACCACAAAGAGTTTAGGAAATTTCCATTCCTTTGATATTAAATACACGTGAGGTGGGACAGACACTGTATTTTAGAACTAGAATATTGTTAAATATCTTGTTACCTCATTAGAATTCACAAAACTTCTAAAGGATATAAAATAATTTCCACTGGGTAACGAATAGTGGCATTAATCACAAATGGTGCACCTGGGGCTCTTCCTACCAGCCAAACAGAGTTGGGATCAGAAAGAACTGTGGTTACTGCAATGAAAAGAAAACGTAGGTTCCTAAGGTGATTTTCAAATTGATACCCAAAATACAACTCCTCGGAGAACAGCCACCAAACACTGTCACATATAATCACATACAAAGCGTCCTGGTATGGGTATCTATGAGTTAAGACTTACCGTTTCTATCTTGATATGCTGCAATGATGTTAGTGAGATCATAGTCACTTGCAAAAGGGCTTGTGCTGTTGATCACAGAAACCTGTTACACAATGTGATACTTTATTGTCAATATAAAACCTTCATAACCTACTCTTCAGAAAGTTATTTACAAAATTTGTTGGACAAAGTAGGTCTGTCTCTACAGATAAACAAACCCAGACCTTGGCCTGAGTGGGTTTGGCAACCACAAGACATTCTCCCACCCTCCAGCTTAGCAAGCACACCTTAGTTTAGAAATTCTGGGATCCAGTCAGTCTGTGCTCTGAGTAGGGGTAATTCAGATCATCACTGATGCAGAAAAGGTAATGAGAAGAGAAAGGGAGATAAGATTCGCCTCACATTGTATCTGGTGTCTACTCCACAATGGCTAAGTAACTGCCTCTGTTGCAATTTCAGGTCTCCATTCACATAAAGCTGTGATCCTGGAATAGAGGACGACGACTGGATAAAAGCCATGCTCTGCATCACAAATGTTGACATCCTCTGAAACAGTGAACATTAGATACAACTGAATATAAGAAAACTCTCCAAAAATCTTCCACCTTTATAAATCTACACAATTTCTGTATGAGTTATATTCTACATTTTCTTGGCTCTTAAATTTTAGTGTCAGATAATTTTAGACATAAGCCTCCAGAGATTCCAAGATCAGAAGAAACCACTTTGATCATCTTCTCGTCTGACCTCCTGTGTAACGTAGGCCACAAAGCTCTTCCCCAAATAATTCCTACAGCAGATCTTTTACTAAAAGCATCCAATCCTGATTTAAAAATTGTCAGTGATGTGATGGACAATTCACCACAACCTTGGTAAATTGGTCTAATGGTTAATTGCACTTACTGTTAAAAAAATTACACCGTATTTCCAAATTCCAAAGGGGGAGCCGTGTTAGTCTAGTTCAGCAAAAGAAGCAAGGAGTCCTGTGACACTTAAAGACTAACAGATTTACCTATCACATGAGTTTTTGTGGTGCGATTTTCTCCCACAAAAGCTCATGTAATAAATAAATCTGTTAGTCTTTAAGTGCCACAGCACTCCTTGCCTTTTTTTTTTTGCTTTATTTCCAGTCTGAATTTGTCTAGTTTCATCTTCCAGCCATTATGAATTATGTTGTACTTTTCTCTGTCAATTTCAAAAGGGATAGCCGTGTTAGTCTAGTCCAGTAAAAAAAACAACAAGGAGTTGTG
Organism: Podocnemis expansa; assembly: GCA_007922195.1. NCBI lineage: Eukaryota > Metazoa > Chordata > Testudines > Podocnemididae > Podocnemis > Podocnemis expansa. The sequence goes on from ML682138.1 coordinate 61,540, forward strand.
TGGCACTTTAAGACTAACAGATTTATTTTTTGCATGAGCTTTCGTGGGAGAAGATCCCACCTCCTCAGATGCTTCAAAGATGGGTGAACTTACAGAAAGGAATGAAACTAAATGCAAGGGGGTATAAAACATAGGATCAGGTCATAAGGTAACAGCAAATCAGAGCAGTTTACAGGCTCAAACCATGGGAAGCCTGAAGTCAAATTACCCTTTGTAATGGGAAAAGAATCCATAGTCTCGATTTAGTCCTGCTTTCACAGAATTTAGCTTGCATATTAATTCGAGCTCAGCTGTTTCTCTCTGAAGGCTTGATGCCCAGCATCATCGAGTGATTAGGAAGATGGAAGTGCTCAGCAATTGGTTTCTTTGTTCTTTGATTTCTGATATCAGCTCTGTGCTCATTCAGTCTCTTACGGAGCGATCGTCCTGTTCGTCCAATGTATAAGGTGTTGGGGCATTTCTTGCACATGATGGCGTAGACCACATTAGTAGATGAGCAGGTAAATGAGCCTTTGATGGAGTAGCAGGCTTGATTAGGACTTATGATCGTGTCTGTTGTGCAGATATGTGGGCAGACTTGGCAGCATGGTTTTTTTTGCAGGGGTGTGGTCTATGCCATCATGTGCAAGAAATGCCTCAACACCTTATATATTGGACGAACAGGACGATCGCTCCGTAAGAGACTGAATGAGCACAGAGCTGATATCAGAAATCAAAGAACAAAGAAACCAATTGCTGAGCACTTCCATCTTCCTAATCACTCGATGATGCTGGGCATCAAGCCTTCAGAGAGAAACAGCTGAGCTCGAATTAATATGCAAGCTAAATTCTGTGAAAGCAGGACTAAATCGAGACTATGGATTCTTTTCCCATTACAAAGGGTAATTTGACTTCAGGCTTCCCATGGTTTGAGCCTGTAAACTGCTCTGATTTGCTGTTACCTTATGACCTGATCCTATATTTTATACCCCCTTGCATTTAGTTTCATTCCTTTCTGTAAGTTCACCCATCTTCAAAGCATCTGAGGAAGTGGGATCTTGTCCCACGAAAGCTCATGCAAAAAATTAATCTGTTAGTCTTAAAGTGCCACACAACTCCTTGTTGTTTTTCTACTTTTCTCTGCCAGTCTGAGGAACCCATCATTAACTATTTATTTCCCATGTAGCTATTGTAACTAAGTCACCCCTTAACCTTTTGTTCATTAAAGGGATTGAACTCTTTGAATCTATCGCTATAAGGCAATATTTTCTAACCTTAACATTGGCCAAACCATGTCTCTATGCAAAAGAATACATGGACACAAATCAGATATAAAACTGGTAACATCCATAAACCAGCAGAATACTTCAGTCTCTCTGGACACACTGTAGCAGACTTAAAAGTTGCCATACTTCAACAAAAGAACTTCAAAAACAGACTTCAGTATGAAACTGCAGCGCTGGAACTCATATGGCAAACTTGAAACAATCTGAACAGGGACTTGGAATGGGTGTCTCATTACAAAAAGTAATTTTCCCTATTTACACATTCTTACCTACTCACCTGTTGTGAATGGGCCTCATCTACCCTAACTGAGTTGATTGTTAGCACTTGCCCTCCCCATTGTAATGGTTTTCACCCTTGCAAGTGTATCTACACCAGTGTTTCCCAACCAGTGTGCCATGGCACACAGGTGTGCTGTCAGGCCTGAGCAGATGTGCCACAATTTTTTTTTTTTTTTGAAAAACTACTCAAAGAGCTGTGGATTGGCTCATGAATATTCATGAATTCGTTTGGAAACTATATGGTGGTGTGCCTCAGATTAATTAAAGCTAGCAAGGTGTGCCATGACAGAGAAGGTGTTGGGAACCACTGAGTTACACCTCCTAACTGTAGTTTCTACTTCATGCATCTGATGAAATGAGTTGCAGCCCATGAAAACTTATGCCTGAAGAAATGTGTTGTCTTTAAGGTGACACAGGACTTTTATTGTTCTTACCTTTTAATTATTCTTGAGTTTTTCCTCTGAAACTCTCTACAAATTTATCAACATCCTTCCTTTATTGTTCCAAAAGGGTAGCCAAGTTAGTCTAGTCCAGCAAAACAAACAAGGAATCTAGTGGCATAGATGCTATCAAGCTTAACTAGACTCCATGTTTGTCTTCGTGTACTTTGTGCACCAGAACTGGCCAAAGCATTCCAGAAGTCACATCAGTGACAAACACAGTAGTACAATAAGCTCTCTAATTGTACTCAAAACCCCCTTCTTTATGAACCCAAGGATCACATTAGCACTTTTGGCCACAGTGCCACACAGAGCTCATTTTCAGCTGATTATCTACCAGGCCTCAAATTTTTTTCAGGCTGATGATTCCCAGGATAAAATTCCATATCCTGCAAGTTTGGCCTTTATTTCTTCTTCCTAGATACATACATTTACATTTAGTCATATTAAACACATATACCTTTTCCCTGCACCTGGTTTATCAAGTGATCCAGACTGCTCTGAGTCAATGATCTGTCCCCTTTAATATTTACCACTCCCTCAATTTGTGTCATTACTAATAAAAACATTAAATTCTGTAGGTCCAAGACTCAATCCCTGTGGGACTTCACTGGAAACAAACTTGCTCAATGACAAATATCCATTTACAATTACATTTTAATCCATTTACTGTGTGCCATGGTTCATTTTGTCAAGTTCTAAAGGGGCAGCCATGTTAGTCTAGTAAAGCAAAAAAACCAAGGAGTCTTGTGGCACTTAAAGACTAAGATTTATTTGTCACATGTGCTTTCATGGGAGAAAAATCCCACTTTGTCAGACACTTTAAAGAGGGGGAACGTACAGAATGGGATGAAAATAAATGCAAGGGAGTGTAAGACATGGAATCAGGTCATATTGCAACAGCAAATCAGAAAATTTGTAAGGATTCAAACTCTAGGAAACAGCATATAGGTGTGGGTGAAGTCAAATTACCTGTTACAATGTGAAAAGAATCCATAGTTACGATTAAGTCCTGCTTTCACACAATCTAATTTGCATATTAGTTGGATTTCAGCTGTTTCTCTTTGAAGTCTTGATGTCCCAATGATTTTCTTGAGGACCATCATTAATGGAGTGATTAGGAAGATGGAAGTGCTCAGCAAGTGTTTGTGTGTGTGTGTTGTGATTTCTCCCTTAAAAAAGCACTTCAGTATTTCAAGATACCAGAGCACTTTTTCGAAAAAGCTAAACCCGCCAGATTTATCTAAATAAAAACCTTTAAGCCATTGCAGGACACAGCAAAGGCTTTTTTTTTTTTTTTTTAATCCTCCCTCTCTCATCCACTGACTTTTTTTTAAAAACCAGGAAAAAAACGGACTGTTGTTCCAAAAGAGCATTTTTGAAAAAAGTTTGGGAATTATTTAAAAAATACTTATCCCCAAAAAAGTTTTTTCGAAAATGCTGGGCAACGTAGATGTACTCTTACAGTAAAGGACTCCCAGGCCACACTGTTATGCAACCTTAGGTCTCCTTCCCTGCATGTGACAATAAGCACCAGGACAAACAAAACCTTACCCAAGCCTAACAAAAATCTGCCATTTCCTGTGTAATCTTGTGTCCAACAATGCTCTACAATTACTCCTCATTTTAACACCTTCTAAATCTAAACCTTTATTGTACTAGGTGCGGCTGACACTGACCTAAGGATTAGTTGAAGCAAATTTCCAAAGCTTGTGCTCTCAGCTCAGATGAGATGCAAGTGCAGGAAAAGCTTAAAAAATTGAGGTATCCCTTCTTACTGGACTGCGGTATACACAAGGCTCAATGGACACTTGGCTCAACAATCCAAGAACATTTGAAAAAAAAAAGAGTTACAAAAATATTTATTTTAGGACTGCTAAAATGGCTGGCACTGACATCCTTAGAGGCTGACATTTTACTAGGTATGTCAAAAAGATAAGGGAATGTTAAGAATGCAGCCTTATCCCTTTCAAATAGGAAAAAGTATGTCCTGTGCTGAGAATGGGATTCTTTTCCTATTACAACAGGTGATTTGACTTCACCGTCCTCTATGTGCTGTTTCCCAGTGTTTGAATCTTAACAACGGCTCTGATTTGCTGTTACAGTGTGACCTGATCCCATGTCCTACAATCCCCTGCGTTTATTTTCATCCCATTCTGTAGGTTCCCCCATCTTCAAAGCATCTGACAAAGTGGGATTTTTTCCTCCCACAAAAGGTCATGCAATAAATAAATTTGTTAGTCTAAGTGCGACAGGACCCCTTGCTTCTTTTGCTGGACTAGACTAACACAGCTGCCCTTTGGAAATTGATTATTGCTACATGAATTCTGAAATGGGCACTCAAATGCCATTGTGATGTGGCTATTTACACTGACAGAATCTGAGCTACTCACATATAATTGGTAAGAGAAAGTCAGAATGAGCTGGACAGCAAATACTTGCTCTGTAGATTGTAGGGGAAGCTCTAATTTAAAATATAATTGGTCCATTTTACCATCATGATTCTTGTCTTCTTCTCTAGCCTACAAGATACAACAAGAATTTTATCAGAAATGCATGCCTTGGTAATAATCTTTTATTACAGAGACATTTGGAAAGGTCTCTTTAATTACAGCAAGGCAGACCTTAAAAAAAAAAAAAAAAAAAAAAACCCAAAAAACCACCACAAGTTGAAATACATGCACAAGGAAAAAAAATACACCTTCTAACTGCTACATGGAAAACATCCACTTTACTTTGAACTCACAGGTATCAAACTGTTGAAAAGATAGGACTCTACAGTTCAATATTATCACAAGGCTGTCAGACATAATTGTTTGCCACTGAAATCAGAAAAAGGCACTTGAGAACTACTATTAAGCGGTTAGAAGCTGGAAGTACTACGTAATAGCCAGCCAAAAAACATGAAACTATCCTTTGTGACATTTTTTTTCCTCAGATCTTTTCCAATATCTATTTTGGCTTTGTCCAACACATCTAATTGTTCAGTTCAGTATTCTCCACTCATGTGTTAGTATTTTTTAATTATATCATACCATTACCTCTGTACTTTCTTCCTCTCACGTCTTGATCTTTCATTCTCTACTATACCGTACATACCCTCATGGCCGGCATACTTCCCCTCAACCAGCTCATAAAGGCCTTTTACTTGGCATTGCCCATATCTTTCATCACTGGAGGCTTCTCAAGATGGTTTGTGGGGCAGGTGGCCCCAAAATCAGATAACTAAGACAACAGGGTACTCCAACAGGTACCCATTTAACACCCCACAAACCCTATTATAAAGTAACCTACTGAGATGAGTGGAACTCGCAGATGGCCTTCCTGGAGGCGGTTGAAAGCTGGAAATGTACTCCAAGTGAGGAAGCTGCCTGGGTCAGCTCCGGTCATAGCCACCAGTAGCACCTCATACTGAAACTGTATTGTGGGCTGCTCCACATAGGTACTTTGCTTCAGCCAAAGCCCTGCAAGTAGGGGCACAGTGGAAGAATCCATACTGGGAACAGGGTTGAAGGGGTGACCCCTAGCAAGATCAGACCTCTTCCTGGTGTGAAAGGCCAGCAAGTGCAGTTTCACTCATCAAACTAGTTTGCCCTGAGAGTGGGGGATGAGATAGGTGTCAGAGCCAAGTGGAGTCTCTTCCAAACCAGATTCAAGGAATTAAAAGAAAGTTTGTGAGAAATCAAGGCAATAGTCTAACCTGATAACACTATTCTGGTTAGGGATTAAAGCAAGCCAGAATGACCTCCAGATTCCTGAATCTGGGAAACTCAGGCCCACACATGCATGAAGGGGGCCCAGACAATACAGGAAGGGGGCCCAGAGATTAGGAAGGTTCCAAGGCCCCTCAAATTATACTTTAGCCACTGGTTCTGGTACCAGGCCACTCCAACTGGCATCAATGCCTCAGAGTCTCTGGCAGAAGACACTGCCACCCCAGGGCCAGAGACATCACCATCTCAGGGCAGACTGATGCTGCTTGGGAGCTAGATGAGGATGTAATCCCTCAGCTTCCTCTGGAGGGTCTGATGTGAACGGTAAGGGAGGGGTCCCGGAGGCCACAGAGCCTTCAATATCATTGCCTCACGATGCATGTGAAACTGAAGCAGGTAGGTCAGTCAGCACCCAAGGCAGGGCCTCCAGGAGGGACTAGGTGGGGTGGCTGGATGGGTGCCCTCTCTCCCAAGGGATATCCTTGCTGGGCTCTGGCCTGCAGGAGAGAGGGCAGCCGGGCCTGAACGCCAGGAGAGCAGGGCCCAAGCCTAACTTTTTCACACCCAGTGCAAAGTCGTAACACAGGCCCCTTGGTAAGAGGGGCTGCAGGCTGGGCCAGGGCCCACGAAGTACATCCTTCCCCACCCGCCATGTGGGCCAGGGCCCCGGGCCCATAAAGTGTCCCCCGCCCCCTCGGGCCGTGAAGTGAAGCGAACCGCTCCAGGGCCGAGGCGGGCAGGCCCAGGCCGGCCCGCTCGGGGGCCTCACCCTGGCTCCGGTAGGCCACCAGCAGCGGCGGCAGGTAAGTGAGCGCCCACAGCAGGAGCAGCCCGAAGGCCGCCCCGGAGCAGAGCCCGGCCCGGTAGCGCGTGCGGAAGGCGGCGTGGGAGAAAAGCTCCAGCTGAGCCATGGCGCGCGCGTAGCGGCTGCTCGGCTCCCAGCGGCCAGCCCGGGCCCCCTCAACGGTTACCACGGCAACTCACGCAGCCCAATCAGCCTGCCCGACTCCAGCAACCCTACCCAATGACAACGCGCACTGGGCCCGATAGCGAATCAGAAGCAAAGCCTCGAGTTCGGCCTGAACACAGGAGCCAATCCCCGCCCGTGCTGACCCATCGTCACTTGTTGCCACAGCGGGGATCGGGTCCGAGCGAACGCTCGCCTCGGCGGGCTGACCAGAGGGGCCAGGAGAGGGGCGCGTGACGCCGGCCGGTGACACCCAGCCACCTCCGAGGCCGCGCTCCACAGCGAGCGACTGCTCCGGGCCGGCCCACCGCGGCTCACGACCCTGCCTCAGTCCAGCCGTCTGCCACAGGCGGCGTGGCGGGCTTCGCGCGCCCCTCGCTGCCTCCCAAATCCCCCCGCGGCTGAGCGCGGGTCGGGAGTGCGCTTGGCTCAGGCAGCGCGCGCCGCCGAGGCTCACGTTGTGCCGAGAACTCGGGCCGGGCCCTAGGAAGAGGGCGGAGACCGCTGGGGGCCGACGGCGGACAAGGCGTTCGCAGGGCAGTGACGTCACCGGGCTGCCCTGACGCCCTTCCCACCCTGTGCCGGAAGCCCCGCCCCTTCACCCGGTTGCTAGGGAACCCGAGCCGGAAACCCCGCCCGCCGCGCTGCTGTTGTGACGGTGACAGTGACAGTGACAGTGACAGTGGCAGCCCCCCCGGACCGCCGGGCAGAGACCCTCGCTGGCCCCGCTTCGCCCCGCTCAGGGCCCCGCACCATGAAGTGGATGTTCAAGGAGGATCATGCGCTGGGTAAGGGGGCGGGGTCCGGGCCGCGCTCCTCGGTGACCCGCCCCCGCCCCCGCCCCCGGTAGGGGCCTGCTGGCCCTTGAGCCCCCCGCTTTCCCGGCCCTCCTCTTTCCAGCCCCCCCCGCGCCTCGTCCTCGTTCCCGTCATCCCCTCCCCGCCGCGCTGCCCCCGCCTCTCCAAAATCCGGGTCATCCCAGGGGACCCCAGCTGTGCCTCTTCTCTTGTGAAGAGGCCACATCAGGCAGTTCACTCCCTTACCTAGCATAGGGAGGCGTGAAAGAGGCAGGGATTTCCCTAACCCCCGCCCCCCCCCCCCGTTGTCAGTAACAGTGATATACCAATTTAGTGAGACCCTCCCCCGCTCTGCACCTCCCCTCATTTCAAGTCCTGAGGAAAGAAAACACTTCCTCCAAGCAGCTGCTGAGTAGGAGCACCTGGGAGGCTAGTATGAAGGCAGGGATTTTCCCTAACACGGCCCCCCAGTTGTCAGCTAGTAACAGTGGTATAACAATTTAGTGAGCACCCACCTTACACTTCCCCCAACATCCCCCCCCCCCCAATTTCAAGTCCTGGCAAGCTGCTGTATGAAGGGGAAAGGAGTCAGAGAGCTTGACTATTTTCAAGTTCCAAAGGGGCAGCTGTGTTCATTCTAGTTCAGTGAAATAAATGAGGAGTCCTGTGGCACTTAAATCTGTTATTCTTTATTTACTGCATGAGCTTTCAGGGGGAAAAAAAGTCCCACTTTTTCAGACACTGAGGATGGAGGAACTTGGAGAATGGGAGGAAATAAATACAAGGAGGTGTAAGTCACTGGAACAGGTCACACTGCAACACCAAATCAGAACAGTTGTAAAGATTCAAACAGTGAGGAACAGCATGCAGAGGAAGACGAGGTCAAATCACCTAAAGCACCTCTCCTCTATTTATGCTACATTGATGACATCTTCAGAGGGACCCACAGCAGGAAGGCCCTTGAAGACTTCCACAGAGATTTCAGTTATTTCCACTCCACTATTAAAAACTGAGCCCGGAACACTCCACACAAGAGATCCACTTTCTGGACACTACAGTACAAATGAGGGATGGACACATAAGCACCACCCTATACCAAGAACCTATTGATCATTATAGTTACCTACATCACTCGAGCTTTCATCCAAAACACACCACACTATCCATTGTTTACCACCAAGCCCTAAGATATAACCGCATTTGCTCTGAACCGTCAGATAGAGACAGACCCACCAGGATGTCTGTCTATCAGGCATTCTTAAAATGACAGTACCCACTTGCGAAAGCAACAAAACAGCTTGACAGAGCCAGGTGGGTAACCCAGAGTCAACTACTACAGGAAAAGCTCAAGGCAGAAAACATCAGAACAACTCTAGTTATCACCTGCAACCCCAAGTCAGACCTCTACAGCACATCCTCAGGGATCTAGAGACAATCCCTCACTCAAGCCTTGGGAGGCAGACCTTTCCTTGCTTACAGATAGCCCCTGCAACCTTAAGCAGATATGCACCAGCAACTATAGATCTAACAACAGAACCATTAAAGCAGGCACAGATTCCTGCAACAAACCATGCTGCCAACTTTGCCCACATATCTGCACAAAAAGACACTAACTATTACAGGACCTAATCAAACCAGCTACTCCATCAAGCGTTCATTCACCTGCTCATCCACCAGTGTGATTTATCCCATCATGTGCAAGAAATTCCCCTCTCCCATATATATTAGACAAACAGGACAGTCTCTGCACAAAAGAATAAATGGGCACAAATCCGATATCAGAAATCACAACCTTCTAAAACCAGTGAGCCAGCATTTCAGTCTTCCTGATCACTCAGTTAATAATTTGCTAATTGCTGTGTTCAGACACGAATACTAAATCAAGGCTTCAAAGAGAAGCTGCTGAAATTGAATTTATTTGGTTGCATTGCCTCAGGACTTAATAGGGACATTGGATTTTTCTCTCATTATGATACGTGATTTGACCTCATCTCCCTCTGTATTCTGTACCCCAGTGTTTGAATCTTTACAGTTGTTTTGATTGGCTGTTACAGTGTGACCTTTTCCAGTGACTTACACTTCCCTGCATTTATTTCCTTCCATTCTGTAAGTTCCTCCGTCTTCAAAGTGTCTGACAAAGTGTGATTTTTCTCCCATGAAAGCTCATGCAATAAATAAATGTTAGTCTTTAAGTACCACAGGACTCCTTGTTTGTTTAATGTATTTTAAAGAAAACTTATTGAGGGCACAGGTACAAACCATCACACTGTACAGCAAGAATAGGAAGTATGGCAGGGGACTAGTTTGGCTTAACAGAAAAGTTGTTGGGGGAGCTTAAACACAAAAAGGAAGCTTGCAAGAAGTGATAGTTTGGGCAGGTGACTAGGGAGGGGTATAAATATACTGCATGAACATGGGGGAGTGAAATCATGAAGGCCAAAACACAACTGAAATTGCAGCTAGCAATGGACATGAAGGTTAACAAGAAGGGTTTGTATATCTGTGTTACCAACAAGGTGCTAAAGGAAGGTGTGGGTCCCCTTACTGAATGAGCGAGACAAGCTAGTGAAAGATGATGGGGAAAAAGCTGAAGTATTTAATACTTTTTCTTCCCTGTGTCTGCACTGATAAGGTCAACTCCCAGACTGCTGCACCAAGCAGCACAGCTTGTGGAGGAGAAAAACAGGTTCAGGACTATTTCGAAAAGCTGAACCTGCCTGAGTCTGTGAGGTTGGATGCAGTGTATTCAGAGTACTGAGGGTGTTGGCTGATGTAACTGCAGAGCCACTGCCCATTATCTTTGAAAACTCACAGTAACCAGAGCAGGCTTTGGATGATTGGAAAGAAGAAAATATAGTGCCTAAAGGAGGAAGAGAATCCAGAAAACTACAGAGAAGTTAGTTTCACCTTAGTTCCAGGAAGAAGTCAAGAGGAGGGGCTTCAAACGATTTCATTTTGAAGCACTTGGAGGAAGGGAAGGTGATCTGGGACAGTTAGCATGGGTTCACCAAGGACTAGTCATACCTGACGAAAGCAGTGAATGTGAAATACCTTAACTTTAGCAAAGCTTTTGATATAGTTTCTCACAGTATCCTTGCTAGGAAGTTGCAGAAGTATGAGTTGGGTGGATGGACTATAAGGTGGACAGAAAGCTGACTAGTTCATCAGGCTCAATGGGTAGTGATCAATGTCTCAATGTTTAGTTGGCATCCACTATCAAGCAGAGTGCCCCAGCTGTTGGTCCTGGGGTTGATTTTGTTCAGGAATCCCATGCACTGCTACAGACTGGGGACCAGCTGGCTAAGCAGCAGTTCTGTAGACAGGGACCTACAGTTTTCTGGATAAGAAGCCAGATACAAGTCAGTGTGCAATTCTTGCCAAAAAAAGCTAATGGCATATTGGACTGTATTAGAAGAAGCATTTCCAACAGATCCAGGGAAGGGATTATTCCTCACTGTTCATCATTGGTTAGGCCACATTTGGAGTACTGTGTCCAGTTCTGGGCTCCCTGGCACAGAAAAGGTGTGGACAAATTGGAGGGAGTCCAGTGGAGGGCAACATAAATGATTGGGGGCTAGGACACATGATTTATGAGGAGAGGCTGAGGGAACTGGACTTATTTAGTCTGCAGAAGAGAAGCAGTAGAGGGCTTTGATAGCAGCCTTTAACTACTCAAAGGGGGTGTTCCAAAGAGGATGAGCCTAGGCTGTTCTAAGTGGTGGCAGATGACAAAATAAGGAACAGTGGTCTCAAGCTGCAGGAGGAGAGTCTAGGTTGGATAAAGGAAAATCTTTTTCACTAGCCTTGTGGTGAAATATTGGAATGGGTTCCCTAGGGAGCTGGAAGAATCTCCATCAGAGGTTTTTAAGGTATGGTTTGACAAAGCCCTTGCTGGGATGATTTATTTGGGATTGGCCTTGCTTTGAGTAGGGGGTTGGACTCGATCTGTAGTTCTCAACTTTTAGTGGGTTGTGACATTCTTGGCAGCATATTATGATTCTACAGGACATGAGCCCACTTCCTCCAGGCCAAATTCAGCCGTCTCCCCAGCTCTCTGTGACACACGTACCACTGTGTGGCAACACTAATGAGTCCTGACACAGTGGTTGCGAACCACTGGAGTAGATATTTCAGGAGGTTATCTTCCAACCTACCTCTTCCATGATTCTGTGGTGAAGTGTCTCTCACCTGATTGTGTCCTCCTTGTCTCCCATTCCTTGTAGGTCTACACCACTCTGCTCAGGATAAGAGGTATATTGTCATTGTTCTAATTACATGCTTTCTTAACAGAGCACAGATGTGTAGAATCTGCAAAAATCCGAGCCAAATACCCAGATCGTGTGCCGGTGAGTAACTATGGCAACCCTGTAACACCCCTCCCTCCATCTGCTGTTAGTCTGTCCAGGTGAGTAACTGGGTAAACTTGCTTTCCTCCTGGCAGCCCATCTTTGAGCACATTCTGCTGAGTAGGCTTATGCAGCCCCCACTCCTCTTCTCCCACATATTGTACTTCTACCTACTAATACATCCCTCCAACCATATGTCAACTAGTAATCCTGAACAATCTTTTCCCACCTATGTACTGGAAAGTAAACACTACCACCTGATTTTTCCAAACAATAGTTTCTGTGCCCCCATCAGAGCCAGTGGAGTGGGTAAGTGTTGAGGGGTGGGGGGCACTGCACCAGCTTGGCTGTGCTGCTCCTTCAGGGAGAAATACCCTCAGGCTAAGCTAGTTTGGCACTGCCTCTTGGGACCTAGTGCTGAAAAGGTTCCATTTTTTATGTAGGACCCAGGAGGCAGCTTCTAACTGCAGCACAGCACTCAAGCTCCTGCAGGAAAGGAAATAAACAGAGGTCTGATCCCAGGGACACCTCAGTACACCCACACCCTCCCGTGTGTTGTGAAGAGCCAATCTGTCTCTTCCCTCCTCAGGCAGCGAGTGTGTGTGTATGTGTGTGTGGCTGTGGCTACCCTGTCCCAGCTGAGAGCTGGGCTGGAGTAGGGTACAGTAAATGCTGGGGGTGGGGGTGCTGGGCCAGGCCATCCCTTCAGCTGGTGGTGGAGGAATGCAGGAGGTGCTGAGGGATGCCCCTCATCTCATGTGGCAAAGAGCCAATCTAGTCCCCCTTCCCTCCCCAGGGGGCAAGGTGCTAGTGAGACTGCCCAGTCCCAGCAGAGCCAGGCTGCTGCAGGGAAATAATGGCTACCACAGTATTTGTATCCTCCTCCTCCTCCCCCCCCCACCTGCAGGTACAGAACCCCTTCCCAGAGCAGCTGGGGGGTCAGGTTGGAACCCCCCTGTGCCTGTGGGGGCAGGGGCAGTGTGAGGTTCAGGGGCACAAATGCAGGCTTGGCTCCTAAGCACCAGTCATCCTTAGTACACTACTGCATGGCACTTGGGGTCTGTAGCATGGCACTAGCTCTGCTGAACTGCAGCAGCAGAGCAGCCGCTGGCACTTGCAGCAGCACTCAGTGGCATTTTGGTGATGGAGGATCTGTGCTGCTGCTAAAGTGATGGCAGTGTTTTTTTGGTGGCATGGAGCATTGCTACTAGGCACCTTTAGTTTGAAGCTGGGTGGCAATTTTTTCAAGCCCTGTTTTAGGCCTTATCTACATGAGCACAGTTAGCGGTTGCTGACTATTAGTGATGCAGTGTGGTTTAGTGGATAGAGCACTGGACTAGAACTCAGACCTGAGTTCCGTTCCCAGCTTAATACCTTCAGTTTCCTTCTAGAAAATGGGGATAATGATACTGACCTCATTTGTAAAATGCTTTGAGATTTATTGAGGAAAAAGTACCATGCAAGAGAGAAATAGTGTTAAATAAGTAATAGTAACCAATGTCTCTTAAGTGCTGTGTAATACACAAACGCCTCCAAAAACATTTAGTCTGGGATATATCACTGACAATTGTCACTAAGGAGTAACTTTCCTACTGCAGACGGGCCTCACTTTTGGTATCACTCTCCTATACCTTCTCAGTACCAACAAAGTATATTGAATTTAATAGAGTAATATTAATTCTAACCCAAATAACTTCAACTGGATAACTCTGACCTGATTGACTAATTTTTGATGATGACAGGATGGATTACTTGATGATTGCCTGTTATGTTCATTCCCTCTGAAGCACCTCGCCTCTGTCACTAATGGACTAGATAGACCACTGGTGGATCTAGTATGACTGTTCTTAAGAATAATGGTACTCTTTTTTTCTTTTGCATTCCACTTTCCCTCATTCATATGACTAAAACGCAGGAATCCATCTCATCATTAGGCTAACACCTCTGCTTAACATGCAGAAGGTCCTGGGTTCAATTCCCAGGGGGTTGGACTCGATGCTCTCATGAGGTCCCTTCCAGCCCTATGATTTGATTTGATTAATTCATCTGATTACTGCTTCGTGCACCTGTCCTTTTGCTGAGAGAAAGAATGGCACAGCTATGGCTTTGGTGATCCAGATTCAGCCTATTTTGCCTTCATGGATTGCTATTTGGCTCTGTGAAGTGAGGCAAACAGGGTTTTGTGAAGATGACAGGTTCCCATGGCACTTTTATGAACCTGGAATTTTAATACCACTCTCTTAACAATCCAGTCCTGGTGAATCCTGTTGTGAGAATAGGGTAGGTCAGCCCCAATAGTAGCAGTTCTAAATGTTTAAGATTGAGGAGGGTTTGGAATAGAGATTTGGCTTCTTATGCAAAGAAACCATATTTTTAAATCAAGCCAGCCTTTTTGCCAAGAAATTTATTTCAGATACAAACTTTTATAAATATTTTGCATCAAACGTGTTTGAGTTTTTATAAAATACTTTTGTGACCAAAAACCAAGTTTCTCCTTCTGAGGCTCCTGTCTGTATCAGGGATGGCAAAGGTCAAAATGGTCAGTTGCTGGTATCAGTAGTGCTTCTTGTGGTCATTTGAGTTTGGGGAAGTTTAATGGCCCAGACACTTAGAGGGACACTAAGGTAGCAAAACCTAATGCTGTTCAGCTCTCATCCTATCTATGAGATCAATAGGAGTTGTAGAGTGGTAACAGATAACCCATTCCATAAAAAACAGTATTTGAAATTTGGTCAGGAACCAAGTTGCCAAAGAGCTGGGGATGTCTATGAGCCTCTAGGTTCCCAGTTAGGTAATTTATTGAGGTGAGCAATGCTTCCTTGAGCCCCCTGAGCTGTGGCATTCTGGAGCACTCAGTTAAACAAAAAAAACAAACAAACACACACCAATTAAGGCATGAAACTTGATGCCCTTGTTAAGTTGTTCCTGCTCTCCTGTTCTGCCAACACAGTAACATATACCAGCTGTCCCATCCCCATTCCCCCCCCCCCCCCAGTAGAGCTTCTGGAACTTGAAGAGAAAGCTAGCAGAATCCTCTCTGATGCTCACTAAGACTCGCTTTACAGATCTAACTTATTAGTGCAGCATTCTGATATGAAAGTGATGGACAGTATTGAAACACCTGAGAGAGACGCTACCTTGGTTACAGGTGCCTCCCCCATAACATCCCTCAGTTTCCCATACAAAGCCTGACAGACCCCTGTTTTTGTCTGGTTCTTGGGGAGCAGATGGTAGAAGGTCAACATTAGGCAGACCCTTTCCTTTATCCACAAGTGCTATCTAACCTCTCACCCCATCATTCAGCCTCCTTTCTTTTGCTTCTATGGCTCTCCTTCCATCTTTTCACCCTCTTTGTCTTCCCCAACCTTACTTCCAAGATTCATAGAATCATAGGGTTGGAAGGGACCCCACGAGGTCATCTAGTCCAACCCCCTGCCAAAAAAAGCAGGACCACTCCCATTAGATCATCCCAGTCAGTGTTTTGTCCAGCTGGGACTTGAACACCTCCAGAGATGGAGATTCCACCACCTCCCTAGGCAACTTATTCCAATGCTTCACCACTCGCCTAGTAAGGAAGTTTTTCCTAATATCCAGCCTGGACCGCCCCAGCTGTAACTTGAAGCCATTGCTTCTCGTTCTGCCCTCTGTTACTACCGAGAACAGTCGAGCTCCCTCCTCCTTGGAGCAACCCTTCAAGTAGTTGAAGGTTGCTATCAAATCCCCCCTCAGTCTTCTCTTCTGCAGGCTAAATAAGCCTAGTTCCTTCAGTCTTTCTTCATAGGGCTTGTGCTCCAGCCCTTTGATCATTTTGGTTGCCCTCCTCTGGACTCTCTCTAATTTGTCCATGTCCTTTTTGTAGTGGGGAGCCCAATGGATTTTAAGGCCAGAAGAGACCACTGTGACATCTAGTCCCATCTCCAGCATAGATTTGGAACAGAAGATGTGATCAGTTGATTCCTGCATTAAGAACAGTAACTCGTGGTAGAACTTAAGTGTCAACATCCCCCTTCAGAGCGTGTTTATATTGCCTGATTGGTGTATTCGGATGCTTAACCCACATTTTAAAGAGCTTTTGATTCTCTTCTTTGCAAAGTGAACTTCCAAATGTAACCTGGCTGCAACCAATGCAGTGTTTCCCTCCTGAATTTAAGACAGCCTGAAACAGTGACTCACTAGAGGTGAGCTCTGACAACCCCTACTTATCTCATAAGGCTGTTAGCGCTAAAGTCACGAT
Organism: Podocnemis expansa; assembly: GCA_007922195.1. Lineage (NCBI taxonomy): Eukaryota > Metazoa > Chordata > Testudines > Podocnemididae > Podocnemis > Podocnemis expansa. Next base: position 77,581 of record ML682138.1, read on the forward strand.
ACACTTCAAATGCCATCATTAACTATGAGTGTCTGTTTGGCTTCTCTCTTGAGTTTCTTTTTCCATGCTCACATTGACAAGATGTGCAAATGCTAGAAGTCTAAATACTAAGATGGGTGAACTAGAGTGCCTGGCCTTAAAAGAGCATAGGTTTTGTGGAAGCTTGGTGGAATGAGAATAATCTGTGGGACACAGTAATAACAAGGTAAAAAATACAGGAATAACTGTGTTGTGCTTGGGGGAGTGACACTGCTTGTGAAAGAAATCATAAAGTAAAAAGTCTAAAATGAATAAAACTGCCTTAGAATCTCTATGGATAGAATTTTCATGCTTGGACAATAAGTAAATAACAGTAAGAATATGCTACCTAACCAGGATGGTGAAATGCTCAGGAAAATTTGAGAGGCTACAAAGGCACAAAAACTGAACAATAATGAGGGATTTCAACTATCCTCATATTGAATAGATGTATTACCTCAAGACAAGATGTAGTGATAAAATTTCAAGACATCATAAATAATTACTTCTTTGAACACCTTGTATTGGGACCCACAAGAGGAAAGGCAGTTCTTCATTTAATCCCTAGCGGCTCACAGGATCTGGTCCAAGAGGTAAACTTAGTTGAACTGCTTGGTAATAGTGACTATTGTAATTTAATATCCTTGCAGCGGGGAAGCACCAAAGAAACTCAGTGCGGCAGCATGTAACTTCAAAGAGAGGAAGTGCACAAAAACACAGAAGCTAGTAAAACAGAAATTAAAAGGAGCAGTCACAAGGGTGAAATACCTGCAGACTACTGCATGGGAGTCTATTTAAATACAACATAATAAAAGCTCAGACTAAATGTTTACCCCCAAATGAAAGACAACAAAAACCCCTTCAACAACATAAACAGTATGAGCACCAAAAATAAGTCACCATGGTAAACAAAAGAATGCAAGAGTTAGTTGCAAAAAGGCATCCTTTGTAAGTTAAATCCTTGTTAGGGACATAAAAAGGAACATAAACTCAGATAATCAAATGTAAAAGTATAATAAGGCAAGCCAAAAAAAAAAAAAGTCTCAAGAGTAACCAGTAAAAGACCACAACTAAGAGCAAAAAAGTGTTTTAAGTACATCAGAAGCACTCAAGAGAGACATGGCCATTGAAGAAAAGCAAAAATAATTCCCTGCATTGGCCTTTACTACAGACAATAAAGAGTCCCCATAACTGCACTATTTTTCAGGTGAAAAATTTGAGGAACTGACCCAGATTGAGAACATGTCAGTTTTCGGTCAGACAGTGATCCACCTAGCTCAATAGCCTATTGTCTAACAGTGGCCAATGCCAGGTGCTTAAGAGGTAATGAAGGCACTACAATCATCAAGTCATCCACCCATCTGCAGCCCTCCCCCCACCCTCCCCACTGCCAGCTTCTGGCAAACAACAGTCCTTGCACATCAGTGTAATAGCCATTGATGGACCTGTTCTCAAGGAACTTAGTTCTTTTTAAAATCCTCTTAATAGTTTTGGCCTGCACAACATCCTCTGACAAGGAGTTTCACACGTTGGCCTGGGTATTGTATGTAGAAATACTTGCTTTTATTCGTTTTAAACATGCTGCTTATTAAGTTCAAAAGATGGGCCTTAGTTCTTGTATTATGAGAAGTAGTAAGTAACATTTCCTTATTTACTTTCTCCACACCAGTCACTTATAGACCTCTGTTATATCCACCCTTAATTGTGTCTTATCCAAGCTGAGAAGTCCCAGTCTTATTAACCTCTCCTCATATAGAAACTTTTCCATGTTTTCAGAGAACCATCCACAACTCCAAGATCTCTTGCGATAACAGCTAATGACGCCATCATTTTATATGTATAGTTGGTATTATATTTTACCATGTGCATTATGTCACATTTGTCAATAGTCACTTTCATCTGCCATATTGTTGATCAGATGAAATTAAATATTTAATTTTTATAAGATCCCTTTGTAACGCTTTACTTTGCTTTGGACTTAAGTCATTTTGTATCATCTGCCAATACTGCCACCTTGCCTGCTCACACTTTTTTCTAGATCATTTATGAATGTTGTATAGTGCAGTTCCCAGTATGGACCCTTGGGAGACACCACTATTTTCATCTCTCCATTCTGAAAACAGACCATTTATTCCTACTGTTTGTTTCCTATGTTTTAACCAAGAGAGGACCTTTCCTCTTGTCCCATGAAAGTTTACATTACTTTAGTGCTGCTGGTGAGAGACCTTTCAGAAGCTTTTTGAAAATTTAAGCACACTGTATCTACTGGTTACCAGTGTTCCCTCTAAACTGATGATGCAGTGAGCAAGTTCTCTGTCGATTCCACCACCCTCACCAGGCTCCTTCACTGCTGCCCATCAGCTCCTTGAGTGCATCCATAACTTGCTCAGTTGCATCATCAGCTTAATACACTCCCACTCTGACACAGGGGCATAGCTACGGGTTGTCCCAGGTGGGCACATGCCTGGTGCAGCACCTGACATTGGCACGACCCTCACAACCAGGACTGGACTAGCCAGCAGCAGGTGGCCGCAAGCAGTGGCATTGTGGGCAGCCAGGCAGTGTTGAGCTGGTCTCCACCCATGCAGCTCTGGTTCCAGGCAGCTGCTGTGGCCTCTTCACAGAAGGGGCAGGGCTGCCTTTTCCCCACCCTCCTCCTCCCAGTGCTCCTGTTGCTAGCCAGCTGGAGCCTCCTCAGGAAGCTTCTGGTCACATAACTGGAAGCAGGACTGGCTGCTCTCCCCCCCCCCCCCCCGAAAGTCAAGGGCCCGGCCACAAAACGGGCTGGCTACACCCCTGTTCCAACAGCAAAGCATTGATAACTATTTTTTCAGTCTAGTCTTTCCACCAGTTGTACACCTTTTATAGTAGTTTCATCTAGACTACATTTTTCCAGAATGTCATGTGGGAGTGTTTCAGAAGCCTTATAAAATCTAGATGCATCATGTCTCATACTTCATGAGAATCCCTCATGAAGGTAAATATCTCCTGACAATGGCTACAAGCCGTGAACTGCCACACTCATCTCCATGGAAGTTCTGTTCCTCCTCTGAATATTTACCTTGGCTTCTGTTACTGAATATAACACCATCTCCGAGTGTGTGAATTTTAGAGCAATTTAAATAGTGAAGTCAGGTCTGTGAGGGTGGGGCTGTACCCTCTTGTACAAATTTGTAACACAATACATCTCCCTGCTCTTCCTACAGCTTACCAAGCTTAAGGTAATTTAGTTATGCATGCTTGTTTTAGAGTACTGTGAAACCGAAAAGCTGCTCATTTGTGAAAGTGCGTTCTGCATGGAGCTCAGGTGGATGGTGTCAGCTTGGGGTGACATCACTGCAATAGTTTGAGCACTCTTGGTGTGCAATAAACGTGGTAAAGTTTCCCTCTAGAGACATTGAGGGACATTCCCCCTTTGGAGTGCTTACTTGTAGCTGGGTGCAGTGCTCCCATCTTTCTTGGCAGCACTTCAGTGGCTGGGCTCTCCAGCCAAGTCACACAGTCAAAACAAATCCCTTCTGGCATAGCAGAGTTCAAGGATGAACAGTCTCTGTTCTCGCCAGCTCTGCGTCGTTTGAATTCAGCTCTTCTCTCTGGCTTCTAACTAAGCCCTATCACCTTCTTGGTGTTTGGAGTAGGCTTGTCCGCTTCTCTGGCTTCACACTACTTTACTGGTTGGGGGACTCCAGGCCCCACCTACTACTCCAGGTTTCAGCCCTGGGACTCTACAAGCAGCTGCCACGTACTGCTCAATTCAGTTTGTTGCTGCTACTTCCCTGGGTCTCTTCCCATATGTCCCCTTTATAGACTCATAGGCTCTAAGGTCAGAAGGGACCAATATGATCATCTAGTCTGACCTCCTGCACAGTGCAGGCCACAAAACCTCACCAACCCACTCCTACAATGAACCTCAAACCCATAACTGAGCTATTAAAGTCCTCAAATCATAATTTAAAGACTTTAATACAGAGAATCAACCAGCAAGTGAGCCATGCCCAATGCTACAGAGGAAGGCAAAAAAAACCCCAGCGCCCAAGCCAATCTGCCCTGGGGGAAAATTCCTTCCTGACCCCAAAAATGGCAATCAGTTTAACCTTGAGCATGAGGGCAAGTCCACAACAGCCAGTCAAGAAGAACTTCTCTGTAATAACTCAGAACCCACTTGATCAAATGCCCCTTCCCAAGTCACTATCATACCCATCACTAGTAGTAAAAGACAGACAGTGGCCAAGCTACACTGTCCATCATATTCCCTCCATAAACTTATCAAGCTCGGTTTTGAAGGCACCTAAGGATTTTGCCCCCACCGCTTCCCTTGGTAGACTATTCCAGAACTTTACTCCTCTGATGGTTAGGAATCTGAGTCTAATTTCAAGCCTAAATTTTCTGTAGGACAGTTTGTATCCATTTGGTCTTGTGTCCACATTGGTGCTGTATTCAAATAATTCCTCTCCCTCCCTTATATTTATCCCTCTAATGTATTTATAAAGAGCAATCATATCTCCTCTCAGCCTTCTTTTGAGAAGACTAAACAAACCAAGCTCTTTAAGTTGTCTCTCATAGGGAAGATTTTCCATTCCACGAATCATCATTGTAGCCCTTCTTTGCACCTGTTCCAGTTTGACTTCATCTTTCTTAAACATGGGTGACCAGAACTGTACACAATACTCCAAGTGAGGTCGCATCAGTGCCTTGTATAACGGTACTAACACCTCCCTATCTCTACTGGAAATACCCCTTCTGATGCACCCTAGGGCCGCATTTTGGCTACTCATTGTCATTCTGTGATCAACGAGTACGCCAAGGTCCTTCTCCTCCCGTCACTTCCAGCTGATGCATTCCCAGCTTATAAGAAAAATTTCCTGTTATTTGTCCCTAAGTGCATGACCTTGCACTTCCCATTGTTGAATTTCATCCTATTTCTAATGCTCCACTTTACAAGGTCATCCAAATCATTCTGTATGCTATCCCAATTCTCCTCCGTATTGGCAATACCTCCCAGCTTGGTGTCGTCTGCAAACCTAGCACATTCCCACTTTTTGTGCCAAGGTCAGTAACAAAAAGGTTGAATAAGATGGGTCCCAGGACCAATCCTTGGGGAACTCCACTAGTAACCTCCTTCCAGCTAGACAGTTCACCTTTCACTATGACCCTCTGTAGTCTCCCTGTAACCAATTCTTTATCCACCTTTCTATTTTCATATTAATCCCCATCTTTCCTAATTTAACTAATAATTCCCTTTGTGGAACTGTATCAAATGCCTTGATGAAATATAAGTAAATTTGGTCCACCTCATTCCCTTTATCCAAAAAATCTGTTATCTTCTCTAAAAAGGAGCTCAGGTTGGTCAGGCATGATCTACCTTTTGTAAAGCCATGTTGTATTTTATCATAGTTACCATTTTCCTCAATATCCTTAAGTACTTTCTCCTTCAAAATTTTCTCCGAGACCTTGCATACTGCTGAGGTCAAACTAACACGCCTGTAGTTACCTGGATTCCTTTTACTCCCTTTCTTGAAAATAGGGACCACATTAGCAATTCTCCAGTCATAAGGTACAACCCCTGTGTTCACTGATACTTTAAAAATCCTTGCTAAAGGATTGCTAAATCCTGGCAATTTCATGTGCAAGTTCCTTCAGTATTCTTGGATGAAGATGATCTGGACCCCCTGATTTAGTTCCATTAAGCAGCTGAAGCTTGGCTCCACCTCAGATATAGTAATTTCCACTTCTACATTCTCATTCCCATTAGCTGCCCTACCTCTGTCCCCAATCTCACCATCACTTTCATTAAAGACAGAGGCAAAGTACTTATTTAGATATTCAGCCATGCCTAGATTATCCTTGATCTCTACCCCATTCTCAGTATATAGTGGTCCAACCTCCTCCTTCTGTGTTTTCTTTTTATGTATATGGCTGAAGAACCTTTTACTATTAGTTTTGATTCCCTTTGCAAGGTCTAACTCTGCTTGGCTTCTGGCCTTCCTCACTTGATCCCTACATGCTCTGGCTTCTAAAAGGTAGTCCTCCTCTCCTATCCCTCCCAACTTCCACTCCTTGGAGGCCTTGTGTTTCCTTCTAATCACCTGTTTAAGATGTACATTCATCCAGCTGGGTTTAGAACCCATGCCTGAAACTTTTTTCCTCTTTGGAATGCAGGCTTCAGATAGTTCCTGCAGCTTTGTCTTGAAGCAGTTCCAAGCATCCTCAATGTTCATATCCATGAATTCTTTGGTCCAGTCCACTTCCCTAGCTAATTCCCTTAATTTTTTGAAGTTAGCCCTTTTGAAGTCAAAGACTCTGGCCACAGATTTATTTTTTGTTTACCCTTCCATTCAATTTAAATTGAATTAGTTCATGATCACTAGAACCTAGATTGTCCCCTACAACTAATTCCTCTATGAGGTCCTCGCTACTGACTAATACCAAATCTAAGATTGCGTCTCCTCTCGTTGGTTAAGAAACTGCTTGATGGAGAAATTCATCTGCTATCACCTCCAAGAAAATCTTGGCTCTTTTATTGCTGCTAGCGCATATCCTCCAGTCTGTATCTGGGAAGTTAAAATCTCCCATAATCACACAGTTCCCAGTAGAAAATACTTCCTTAAAGTTCTTAAAGAGTTCTCTATCCATGTCCAAATCAGATCCTGGTGGTCTGTAACACACCCCAAGCACTAATCCAGGAGAAACTCTAGTAGCTCTTCTCCAATGTGATTTTGAGCCAAATAGACTCTGTCCTGCTAATTTCATCACTCTGAATTTCTTTGCATTCCATTGCATCATTGATATACAATGCCACACTGCCACCTTTGCTATTATATCTGTCTTTCCTAAAGAGCACATAGCCTTTAATGCCCATACGCCTGTTGTGACTATTATTCCACCATGTTTCTGTCATCCCTATAATAACTGGTTTCAATTCCTCTACCAGTAGTTCCAGTTCCTCCATTTTATTACCTAGGCTTCTCACATTGGTATATAGACATTTTAGCTTTTGCTGCTCGGCTTTGGTCACACTCTGTACCCAACATGGCCTTTTTTTACTACTGCCAACATCGCCCATCAGACCAGTATTTGTGCTTCCCTCCTTTCTAGCATCTATACCACCTCCTACATCTTTGTCTTTTCTGAATTCGGTTTCCTGCCTCTCAATGCTAGTATCAGGCATAGAGATTGTCCGAGCATCTCCCAGCCATCTCCCCACACTCCTTAGTTTAAAGCTTTCTTAATCAGTTGAGCTAGCCTCCCTCCCAGAAGTCTGTTTCCCTCCCTACTCAGGTGAAGTCCATCCCTAGCAAACAATCTTCTGTCCATGAACACGTCCCAATGCCCATACATCCCAAAACGCTCCTTGTAACACCACTGCCTGAGCCATCTGTTAACTGCCAGAATCTTTTCAGAGCTGTGTTGTCCTCCTCTAGGGACAGGCAGAATCCCACTAAAGATTACCTGAGCCTCCAGCTCCTTGGGAGTCCTCCCCAGCCTGGCATAGTCTCCTTTGATACGTTCCAGTGAGAATCTAGCTATATTATTCGTACCCAAATGAAGGACAATCAGAGGATTCTTTCCTGCTCCCATTAGGATCCTCTTCAATCTCAGATCCACATCAAGTATCTTAGCTCCAGGCAAGCAGCACACCCTCCTGTCCTCAGGGTCACTTCTAGTTATAGGCCTGTCTGTCCTCCTCAGCAGAGAATCCCCAATCACATACACTTGCCTTTTCCTGGAAACAGTGTGCTTCTCCAGTCTATCCCCAGTTCTCTCTGTCCGGGGGTCATGATGTCTACAATTGCTGTTCACAGTCCTCTGCACGGGACTAGCTGCTCTCCTCTTCTTCCTCACACTCCCACCTTCAGTGTTCCCCTGCTGGACTCATTCAGCAAACCTGTTACTGAGTTCTGTTTCACCTTCACTAGCTGGTCTTTTTCTGTGCCGCCTTCGCACAGTCACGTGTTTCCACTGCTCACTTTGCTCACCTAGCAGTCTTCCCTCAGAAGTGGTTGCTCCTGTTTCCATCTGCAGGTCTGAGTTTTTGTCTCTGTTGTCTCTCAGGACAAGATGTCTTTCCTCTCTTTATGCAAACCCAGCTATGCAACTGTAGTCAGCAATAAAGCCTGGCTACTCTTCAGGCTCCTGTGGCCAGAAAGGTGCATATTTTTCCTTGTGTCTCTGGTCTGGTCCTATGCCAGGAACTGACCTGCAAAAGCTCTGCAGCTCTTCCATAAGACCCTACTGAGCTGATAGGCTATTGCTACCTCATCTAGTCCATGGAGGACCAGGTCTCTGATCTCTAAGATGGTTGCCCCGGTGAAGCCTCGCTAGGTAGGTTGGGAGCGCACAGCAGAGCTGCTCCTTTCTGTCCATAAGGCTGCTTCCTGGGGCAGTGTGTAGCAGAACAGCAGGGTCTCCAGTAGAGGCTGGGCAGGTAAACTCTCTTGTGGGCCTTGGGGCTATTAGATTGTGTTCCACCCCTACTATCCAGCAGAATTTTAGACAGCCTCTCCTCTGAAAAGAGCAGGGGAAGGGAGTGCAGGCAGCTGCCCAGCTAGGGGCATGCCAAAGGGCTGGAATGAGCTAGCAGTCCAGTAGTGGGAGCAGTCAGACATTGGCTAGCCTGTGGGCAGGGTGGGTCAGTGCCGTGGCATGGCACTGGTGGGTGCAGCAATGCTCGAGGGCTGGAGCAGATCAGCCAGCCTAGGTGTGGGGTAGGTTGATGCTGTGGCACAGTGTTTGGGAGGCTAGGAACACTCAGGCTGGCCTGGGGCAGCTTGGCCAGCCTGGGTGCAGTGTGGGCCAGAGCAGTGGCATGGTTCAGGCTGGTAGTGTTCCAGGGCCTGGAAGAACTAGGGCTAGGGCCTGAGGTGCTCCAAGACTGGGGCAGACTGATTAGCCCAGGTGCTGTGGCAGGGTAGGCTGGCAGCCTGGGAGAGGGTGGGCTGAAAGTGCTAAGGCCCAACGCAAGGTGCTGTGGGACTGGATTTATTTTTGTGCCCCCCCATTTAAATGAAGGCCTTGGTCTGCACCCCTTAAGGCTTCCACATTCATTCAGCCCTAAGCAGGGATCCATGACATCCTGGCACAGGTGTCAGTCCCTTGCAAACTTTCTCTCTTATGTACTTTGTACCATAGTAACTCCTTGTTCAATCAACCCCAAATTCAAACCATTAACCCTATACAAAGTCCTGATGAGGCAGAGGAAACTTCTAGGCAATCTGAGTATGCATGTGAACTTTTTAAAAAATTTAGAAATAGAAAAGTTGTTAAACAATAAGCTAGGCTTGGTTTACAGTTAAAATTAGATTGACCCAGCTATATCAGTCAGTATGAAAAATTCACACCCCATAGTGAGGTAATTAAGATAACCTAACCCTTGCTGTAGGCTCAGCTAGGTAAATAGAAGAATTTTTTCATTGATACAGCCTCTCAGGAAGCTGTTAACTACAGTGACAGAAAACTTTTGTTGTAGAAAGTGCCTACACTACATTTTGTCAGTCTCAGGCCTTAGCCACACTAGGCATGCGTTACCAATCTAGGAATGCTGGTATACTCTACAAGCAAAGCACTGCTCCTATGGACAGAGCTACACTGGCAAATCTGTGCTTTTGGACCAGGACAGTAATATGTCCCTTCCCTAAACACCATGAGCTCTAATGAGCTTTGCCAGTATAACAGTGCTTACATTAGTGAGGTACACCCCTGTGTGACCTGAAATAAGGAGTCATGTAGACTCAACCATACTGTTATGCTAGCAGATGTCTCCAATGTAGATGCCTAGCATCTAAACGGACAGAAGGAATAACTGACAGTCTAGTCTGGCCTCCCCTGCACAACACAGGCCCCAAAATAATTCTTACAGATAGCCTCACCATTTTATTGTAACACAGCAGTAGTACTGATCTAGTTTACAGGCTTGATGCCAGCCTTTGCTTGATCCCATCATTGCTTCAGTCTCCTCTAAAACAAATCATGCATTAGGATAGAGTCAAGCTAAGAGTGCATGGGATATCAGCACTAGACATGGGGTAAAGGAGATTTAGCAAATTGCAAGGAGCTTCCCAGCATAAACTGTTGCTTCTGCTGGGACTCTTGGCTCTAGGGAGTAACTACATTACCGAGCACAGGACTGTCTGTTCAATATACACTCAGAGGCCTGTGCTTACTGCGTAAGAGGAAGGCAAGGAATTGTTGTATTAGGTCAACCCCATGGTCTTGACCCCCCATTCTGTCCCTGATGGTGGCCAGTGCCACACATGCTTCAGAAAATACAAGAAAACCCTTAACAGCCAACTATGGAAAGACATGGCCATAGCCCCTTTATTAATCTCTGGTCGCCTCTTTCAAATGCAAGTGCTGATGGTTTTCCACACTCCCTCACTCATCTTTGAACATCCTCTGTATTTGCTGTATTTTTTCTGAGTTAAGGTGAACCAGACACTACAATATCCAGGGCATTCCACTCATTCATAGAATAGTGCTATATTTATTTCAGTATTTTCTTTTCATTCTTTATGTGTACTAATATTTTGCTTTCTTTTTTGACTGCTGCTGCACATCGAGCAAGGTTTTTTTGAGCTGGCCACAGTGGATGAATCAAGCTAGGAAGGATTCATTTCACCATCTTTGTTTGACATTGACTTGCTCATTGTAAGCTTGTCCTACCAAAAGCTAGAATAGTCTGTCTAGATCGGCCCAGAAAAGCCTCATCTTTGTATTTGCTTTAATAGGTCATTGTGGAAAAGGTCTCAGGCTCCCAGATTGTTGACATTGATAAGAGGAAGTATCTGGTTCCATCTGACATCACTGTGGCCCAGTTTATGTGGATCATCCGGAAGAGGATTCAACTGCCATCAGAGAAGGCAATATTCCTCTTTGTAGACAAGACTGTCCCACAGTCCAGGTGAGAGGCTGTTAGATGGAAATTTGTGTGCATTTCACTAAAGATATGTGAGCCTGATGGACTGAATTCTGCTCTGATGCTAGTGTTTATTGCTTATTGATATCCTGAAAAGGTGCTCACTAAGAAAGTAAAGCAAGACTGGTTTTATAGTTTAATCTTATTGCTCTGATAGCTTCTCATTTTATTTAAATGCTCTTGACATACAAAACCCTGTCTTATCACTAAGAATAAGCTGATGGAAACAGGGCTGTAACTAGCCTGTCTGGCACCCGGGACAAGCCAACCCAAAGGCCCCCCAGGCCCTGATCCGTCCTGCCAGCCAGACTGGGCCCCAGTATCTTGGCTAGACAGGTGCCTTGCCCTGATGGCAGGCTGATCACTGCCAGAGCCAGGCAGGGGTTTCCTCTTCCTCCACCAGGCAGCCGATCACGGCTGCCAGCCAGGGCCAAGTGGGGTTGCCCTGGCAACTGAGCTGGGCTGCAAGGTTAGGCATCCTCCTGCTCAACTCTAGCAGTGCTGAGCCCAGGGCAGGGAAGCTCCCCCCATCAGCTGGCTCAGTGTGGCTAGAGCCAGGCAAGAAGCACCTTCCTCCTCTTCAGGGCCAGGAAGGGTTTATGGTGCTCTGTCAAATTGGGACCCAGGGCAAAGCCCCATTTGCCCTGCTGTAGTTACAGCCCTGGATGGAAAAGATGATTGTAAAGCAAAGCAGTTCTCACATGCATCAAGGATGATGGGGAAGGCTGTTCAGCTGCCATCGAGGCAGCTGAGCCATTGATGGAGAATTTCTTACCAAGAAAGCAAGTTTTACAAAGTGGATGGAACTCAGAATCTTTTTACAATCTTGGGAGAGTGGCTCTAAAATCCACTTAAGACTCATTTTCTTGGAGCAAGTACTGTGCTTCTCCATTTTCTCTACATCAAACATAATACCAACAGTAAAAGTTATATTGAGAATGTTGAAGTTGAATGATTAACAACTCAAAAACAAGTGAATACCAGAGGGCACAGTTCCTGGAACCACCCTTAAATCTGTCCCCAGGTGTGTATAGATCATTTTGATGCAGACTAATTAGATGGCTGCCTACTTTCTTAAATAATTACATTATTACAGTTCTTCTGTGATCTTGCAGGCTGCAAAGTGAATAAAGGGAAAGGCCCTTGTCTTAATGGTCATTTTATATAGAAATAAATGTCATCGGCTGCCTGGTACACAGAACATAATACATGGTAATAAGAGATCTTACACCCAACGTTGTAGCAGAAGCTGTTTTGCATTATTTGAGAAACAGCATCTAGTCATGTTGCATCTTAACAGGGCAGAGGTCTGGCATCACTTGGTCTGAATGCATAACAGCTGTGCAGCCTAAATGGTGTCTTCTGTTTTTTAAAAAATTAATGTGTTGTGGGGTTTTTTTCCCCCTTTGCTGTGTTATTGTGTATGAGAGCCTGAAAGAGGTTTCTCAGATCTGGTATTTCATTATCATAGACCATTAAGGTTGGAAGGGACCTCTTGAGGTCATCTAGTCCAACCTCCAGATAGAAGCTGGACCACTCCCACTTAATGATCCCAGCCAAGGTTTTGTCTAGCCAGGCCTTAAAAGTTTCTAAAGATTGTGATTCCATCACCTTCCTAGGTAACCCATTCCAATGCTTCACCACCCTCCTAGGGAGCAAGTTCTTCCTAATATCCAACTCAGATCTCTCCAACTGCAACCAAATATCCAACCTACACCTCCCCGGCTGCAGCTTGAAACCATTGTTCCTTGTTCTGTCCTCTGTTACCACTGAGAATAGATTAGAATCATTGAATCTTAAGGTTGGAAGGGACCTCATGCAGTCATCTAGTTCAACCCCCTGCTAAAAGCAAGACCACTACCACTAAATCATCCCACCCAGGGTTTTGTCTAACCAGGCCTTAAATGTTTCCAATGATGGAGATTCCACCACCTCCTAAGTAACCCATTCCAATGTCTCACCCCCACCCCCCACCCCAGTGAGACAGTTTTTGCTAATATCCAGCCTTGACTGCCCCATCTGCTGCTTGAAACCATTGCTCCTTGTTCTGTCCTTTGTTACTACTGAGAACAGCCTAGCTCCCTCCTCTTTGGAGGCCTGCTTTAAGTAGTTGAAGGTTGCTATCAAAACCCCCCCTCAGTCTTCTCTTCTGCAGGCTAAATAAGTCTAGTTCCTTCAGTCTCTCTTCATATGTCTTTTGCTCCAGCCCCTTGATCATTTTTGCTGGACTCTAATTTGTCCACATCCTTTCTATAGTGTGGAATCCAAAACTGGACACAGTATTCCAGATGTGGCCTCACCAGAGCCAAATAGAGGGGAATAATCACATCCCTTGATCTGGTAGCAATAATCCTACTGATGCAGTAGCCTAGCTCTCTCCTCTTTGGAGCACTGCTTCAAGTAGTTGAAGGCTGCTATCAGATCCACCCAGTCTGCTGTTCTGTACCATCTCTAGCGTGGGTTTTAGCTCAGATGTGAGCTGTGAACTTTTGCACATCAACTAGGACGAGGGTGTTGTATTTTTAACAAAAACAGCTTTTTGCCCAAATGTTATCATCATCCCCGTCCCTCAACTATGCCCTTGGGGGGGGGGGGCTTAGTTCACCCACTGCTTTTGAGTCCCAAGGGCCCTATAAGTAGCAGCCACCTGCTGCATCCCTGAGCCACTTCCCTACACCCCAGCACCTTCACCCTTAGCTGTAGGTGGGTGGCAGCACCTGATCCACCAGTTGGGCACCTTCTGGTGATGGGCTTGTCCTGGTGATGGCTCAATTAGCAACCCTGTCCAGTGGCCTGTGCTCTGTCTTTTTATGGTCTCTAATCCAGATTTTAGCCCTCCATCTGAGTCCCTTTCAGTTCCGCCCTTCCAGAGTACAGTCTATTACTGGTTGGTCCACACTATCAGTAGCTGCCAGTCCAATCATCAAAAACTAGTTGTCTGGAGAAGGCAGATGAGCCCCCAGGCCCACCCACTTCTCCAGGCCCTTGCCTAGGGACCTTATACACACCAACTGGGCATCAACTCAACCACCATCCCAGTTCTATCCACAGTTCATTTGGTTCCCCTGAGCGACAGCCATGCCTCCCTCAGGTACCTTCCATCCTTGTAGCAGGGTGTGGGCTCTAATTAAGCTTTAGCAGTAATCAGCGCAGCAGTACAGCCTTCAGTCCTGCAAGCCAGGAGAAAAACTACCCAGAGCAGGAGCTGCAGCCCTTTTATATATAGGTCTCCCAGGTCTGATTGGCCCTGCACTACCTGCTGCCATTGGCTAACCCCTTCTGCTGGGTTTTTAACTCCTTTTCTGGCAAAGTGGTGAAAGCACCCCACTACATACCCCATGATGGAAGTCCTGCTTGACTCCTATAGCCAGCCTGAAGCACTGGTCTTCCTCCCCTAGCGCTAGTCAGCAACTGAGCTGCTTTAATCTAGCAGCCCCTTTTATATGAGCTGCTGGACTGACTGGCTGTTCCCCCTCCCGCTCTCTTTAGCTTGGTGACCTTGCCTCCACTGTGCTTTTCTGGGACAAGGCATGGGAGCTATGGGATTCCCGTCTTCTCCCCCACCAGAAGCTGTGTCCCATTCTCCACCCCCCCCCCTTTACCACCCAGAGCTTCACCTTTCCTGCCACTATTCTTGGTACCTTTTCTTTCTGAGTGTTAGCATTTTTTTGAACCTATTATGCCAGGGGTTCATAAGGCCTTCATTTCCCCACGTTGCCATTCCTGTAAGCCAGTTACCACCAAAATGAACAAAGGTCTGCTGCTTGCTGAGCAGACATTCCTTGAACTGTTGTCACTGAAGGGAATGTGACAGTCAGGAGTCATTGTGCTACCTCCACACAGAAAAATGTTGTCTGGTGAGCACAGGGCTTCACAGGCTCAGCCAACAACTTTATTGACAATCCATCACCTGCTCATCTCGTTGTGCTAAGTGCCTAGTTTTATGGTGTCCCAGGCATGCTGCAGGCTAACACCAATTTAACCAGCAAACAGGAAAGAAAGATAGCTCTGTTTACAAAGCTTTCAAACCTTTGCATGTCCTAAAGCAGCATAAAGGCTTACAGGACTGTCTTTTCTTTCATTTTTACAGAA
Source organism: Podocnemis expansa (assembly GCA_007922195.1). Taxonomy (NCBI): domain Eukaryota; kingdom Metazoa; phylum Chordata; order Testudines; family Podocnemididae; genus Podocnemis; species Podocnemis expansa. The sequence goes on from ML682138.1 coordinate 92,603, forward strand.
CATTTACTATTCAATAGCCACCTACAGTGTACCACTGAATGGCACAGATCGGCATCTGGAAGCCATAGAGCAGCCTGTTCTGTACAAGGTGCAGATCTGTACCCGTGGCATGTAGGGCAGTGGTTCCCAGCCTGTGGGCCGTGAACCCACAGTGGCTCGGGGGGGGGGGGGGGGGCCCCCAGGGGGGGCCCCCCGGGGTCCCCCGCCCCAGGGGTCCCCCCCCCCCGGGCCCCCCCCCCCCCCCCCCCAAGGCAGGGAGGGTTTAAAGTGCCTGCATCCTGAGCATGCAGAGCATGTTCAGGGAAAGTAACCTTTGAGGTGGCCTAGTGGCAGCAGCTCCAGCTGCCAAGTAAGGGGGTGAGGGCGAGGGGGGGAGGGCAGAGAACTGGAAGGGACATGGCTGCAGTATTGCCACCATGGCCCCATCTGCCTGCCCGGGCATGTGGGCTGATGCAGCCTCATCCTCCTGCCAGGGAGCCAGGGCTGCTGAGGAAGCTGCCACTATGGCCCCCTGCCCAGTGACCCTACGCTCCAGCAGGAGAATGGCACAGGCCACCACTCCACAGCAGCACCAGACACCCACAGGGGTCCATGAACTTTTTAGCCCTTGGCAAGCAGGCCACAGCCTTAAAAAGGAATGTTTGTACTTCCCTATAGAGTGACTGAGGCATGACTACTAGAGAGTGCCTCACATATTAAGCCTGTGGTGAAAGAGGCAGAGGACAGTATAACCCTGCTATCTTCAATTTTACCCATTGAACTGCAGTGAAGTTACCATATTTGCATGCTGAGTGCACCCTTCCGTTGGAATGTTGCTGTTCCCCTGGTGAGTAAAGACTTCATCACATGGTCAGATCAAAATATGGTTGGACATGCACTCAAGGTCCTTCTCGTCAAGGAGTAGTTGCCTTCCGAACTCGCTGCCCACAGCCACTTTGGAGCAAGTGTTATTCAGCTTAGTCTTTCTGCATCTTGCAACCAGGAAGGTGTCCACTTCCCACAACCTCGCATTCAGAGTGGCTGAACTTAAAAGTTTTTTCCCCCCAAACTTTGAAAGTAAATTCACCTTTGGATAAGGAGTAGGTCTTGAAAAGTAGTTCAACAGCTGTAAATTTCATGACGTTAGAAACAGCAAGCTCTGGGATAAGTGAAGGGGAATTATGAATGGAAACAGTCACAGAATCTTAATTATAAGCGGCACGATACATCAGCTACAATAATAGAAATAGGCTGTTGAGTTCTGAGAACATTATTACTGATGACATCCAGAGGCTACAGCTTCACTTCTGGATTGGAAATATACCAGTTCCCTAGGTCTCAGCCAGCATCTCCTGAAAGCCACATTTATGTAGATCCATAAACTCAACAGAAATAATCCCAGCATTTTGCAGCTTCTCAGAAATTCTTTATGTGCACCCGTGCTAGAATATCAGGCCTGAAGAGCAATCAGGGCTAGTGGTGACACTTGCTGTGTCTCTGTAAAAAGTAGCTTTTCAGCTACTCTCATGCACATATTTAAATTTACATGTTTCTCTGTGCCATGCAGGAACTGTTCCCATGTGCAGCTCTGCTGACTAGCACGACTTTTCACTGTCTTCTCTTCTTTCTTTTTCCCTTGTTCAAGCCTAACCATGGGGCAGCTTTATGAGAAGGAGAAGGATGAGGATGGATTCTTATATGTGGCCTACAGTGGAGAAAACACATTTGGCATCTGAGTGCTGGGCCCTGGCTGCTGTTCCATCCTGCTGTGTATCTTGTAAATAGCCAACTGTTTTCATTTCTGACATTCACTGAGATTTTGCCATATACATCATGCACTTGTAACTGGATTCATTTCCTTATAGGTCTTGTTTTATTAGACTGGTAAATTATCAAAGGTTTGTGCCGCCCCCCCCCCCCTTCATTGTGCATTGTCCTATGCCTAAATTCCAGAGCCTCACCCCTCTGGAGCATACATTTAGTGACATTGTTTACCTATTGAAGCAAAAAGTAGTTGGGCTAATAAAACCTGAAAAAAGAGGAATATGCAGTTATGCTGGATTGAGTTTGAGGTGTTAGCTTGACAAATATTAAAATATTAATTAGACTTAGTCATGAGAACACAGGCTTCACTAGATTATTCTGAGCACTAGCAAGATACCTATTCTGAACTGAGTTAACATTCCTCTTTCTGAATTCTACTAGGGACTAAAACTACAATAAAAAAAATGCCTCCCCCCTACATGCTGCTCTGTGGTAAAGTCCTTGCTTTAGCTTCATTTGATCAGTAACTTGTGCCTGTCAGGATTCCACAGTGAGGAGCATATGGTTGCTTACAAAAGGAGAAAACGGGGGGCTGTCCCTGGAAACCAAACCACTGTGGCTGGTGCAGCCAGACACTAGTAAGACAGAAGCCAAGGGGACCCAGCTGTCTGGGACAGTAAGGCCCTGGGGAGCTAGGAAAGAGAACTGGACAATGGGCTTGTACATATGCAGAGTGGTTGACAGTTCACTTGCTGGACAGCACATACAGGGGCAGAGAAGGACCAGGCAGCAAAGGCATGGTAGAGAATACTACACCAGCTAGCAGAAGGAGTTTAAATAAAGAGCAAAAGGAGGTAAGACAGGGCTTGACAAATCCCAGGTGACAGATCACCCAGCAGTTTGCCTGCGGTACCTAGTTGCACCATGGTACTTAAGTGGAACATCCCCTGGCACTGAAAAAAAAAGCCATTGGCACTGACACTTTCAGTACTGCTGTCACCCCCCTCCCATCAACTGACAGTGCTTTGGGCTGCAGCTTCTTCACAGCACAGCACAGCACAGCACTGCTGAAACTGCCACCACAGCAGAGGGCATGCTGCAGCACATCTAAGAGCCTTAGGTTTAGGTCTGGTCCCTAGGAGGGCCGCCCATTTGTCAAGCTCTGCAGTAACTGCTTGGCAGGCAATGAAATACATAAAACCCTTTTCAACTGCTGCGGTGGTCACAAGAACATTACACTGGGATTGGGAAGTGTTCCCAAGACAACCCTTCTATTCTGATGCAGTCACTAACTAGAAGCAGCCCAGAGTGGAATTAGCAGAGGTGATGGATGCCAGGGCAAACAGATCATAGGTGAAGCTTAGATATCCTTACAAGCAATAGTCGTCCCCCATCTCACAACCTGTAAAATTCACTCCAAAGTTACAGTCCCGCCTCCCCCAAGCCCATCTCCACACCAGCTGGGAGGTGTCACTTCCAACTCAGCTGACACACAAAGACTTAGGTTAGCACATGCAACAAGCCCCAGCTAGTGCAGCTCAGCCTAGCACCTAAGTACATGGTCTGAGTTAGGTGCATGAGTGGCTAGCTCAAGCTGCTCTGCTGGTTCTAGCAGCCAAGCTCCGTCAGAGGAGTGCCTGTGAGTCCACCTGAGCTGGAATGACACATTCCAGCTACGCTGCATACTTACCTTCACAAGAAACAGGCTCTGAGCCCAAGGAGTGGGGCTTAAGTGTTTTGATCTGTCCTGTGGAGATCAGGACTCACACACTGATCAAACCCAGAACCATCTGGCATTAATTACGCAGGAGGCATTCAACTTCCTCACCACTAAGTGCATGTTGTTTCCCTGCTTCTATATACTCAGGCTGTACCAGGATAGAACAAGGAGGATGCGTGCAGCGAGCAAGAGGAGAAAGCCATTAGTTACATGTCAAGAGAGCTCATCCTGTGATATGTATGGCAGATGGCTCCATGGCAATAAGTGCATTACTGGAGAATTAGCATCTTTTGGACTGCAGGAGAGATTCTCTAATCCTAGTACTTCAGGCTGCAGTCAGAAAATTGCCTTTTAACATTATGATGCTGTTTTGTAAGTATACTAGGTCAATGTGGAGCTTCACAGGTGATCTTACTAATTTTAAGTAAGTTGAACATTCCAGTATGTTACACTGTCTACAGTTATGGGTGGCTCTAAAGGTCACATTTGCTGATGCAGTCTGAAGGGACTGCACAGAATTTCTTTTGTTGGGAAGAGACAGGAGCCTGTGAAATGCTGATAGTGTTCTGCTATTAAAGCTGGTTTCAAGACTGCAGGGCGCTTCTTGCATCTGAGAAAGTGCTTTTGATCAATAAGCCTTTCATTATTCTAGAGCTGCAGAAAAAGGGCCTGTCATCATTTCCATTGTGAACCCTCCTTTTTCTGGCTTAACACTAATCAATGTTTGTTCTGGGCAAAAAGTTGACAGAGCAAGTCTCTGGCCTTAGATTTCAAAACTTGGAGGCAAGACAATCACGCATAGCAGATTTCTGTGTATCCTCTATAAAAAGGAGCTTTGTATTTTTTAAACAAACACTGCCCCATTTGTAAAGCAGCAGCTAGCTAGTTAGCCATAAACTGAAGATTACATAATCCTGACCATTAATTCATTGGTTTATCACTTAGCCTGGCTGGAAAATTTTTAAATACAGTCTACTAGTACACAGGGCAGCTACCCCCACCTTGCCTGGAACAAGCTTTAACCACAGTGGCATGACAGGCTGAAATGGCTCTTTTTGGAATTTCCTTCATGAATATCTGGAAGAACAAGCTATTTTATTTCACCTAATATTAGCTCACAGATTACAAGCCAGTCTAGGCTCAGCTACCCAGTCACGAGGAAAGAATGTGCAGTAAAGGGCTGAGAAAGGGCTCCATAAGGGTCTTCTTACAGTACATCAAGAGAGGAATTAGGTGCACGGTGGCAGCATAATACAGCAAGAAATTCTTCTTACTGCACATCCCTGCCCAGCAGTTCTCACTTATAGAATGGGAAAGAGCGAATGACAGGATGTTTGGATCCAACAAAGACACCCCCCTCGCCCCCCATGCACCCCATCCCACCACTCCCCCGCCCGTATTGGCAGCTACTCATTTTGTGCACTAGAAAAAGCAGGAAAAGTATAAAATAGAAACTTTCTCAGGGAGCTACACCCCCCATCCTATTCCCTCACTTTGCCAGGCTCCACTATATCAGGGACTGTGTATGCCCCTATCTCCCTCAACTCCCAGCAGGGATTCTATATCCCCTCTTTTCCACCTGTACATGTGCTGTATCCCCTTCTTCCCTGGGTCTCCCCTCACCCCCCCCCCCCGGCCCCACCTCTATAACATGCCAAGGGCTCTATGTGCACCCTGTCCCCTTCATTCTTTATGTTCCAGGATGTACTGGCAGAATGGACAGTACAGTGGGGGGAGGGGGCAGGAATTCTGTGAAAAGGCCTTCCTGGTCCTCTGACCTATACCCAGTTACAGAAAAAGGGTAAGCTGAGCACTCTGCTAACTGGATGCTACTGGGCTCTGTTTCCCCAACTCCCCATTTTTACCAGAATAGATGAGGGGCCACCCCAAAGCCTAGAGCAGGGGTTCCCAAATTCTACAGCCCGTGGGCTGCATCCAGCCCTTTGACACATTCTGACCAGCTTGCTAGGGGCAACATGCCAAGCGCCCTCGCCAGGAGCCACTCCCAGCCCCAAGCGGTGCTCCACAGTGGCTGCTCCCTCACCCCCGGTCCAGCCCCTTCTCCTCACCCCTTTTGTACATGATGCGTGCCCAGCACCCTGGCCAAGAAGAGCCACTCTGGCCCACCATAAGGGCAAATCTGAGTGAGTGACCCTGGCAGCTGAAAGTTTGGGGACCCATGGCCTAGACCATTCTCTGAAATATTCGAACTGATGGGATATGGTGTTCAAACCTTCTTTCTCGTCAAAGAGAGAAACACCATTACATTAAGTGACAAGGGATACAGTTCTATCTTTTATTAGACCAGCTTCTGGTGGTGAAAGAGATGAACTTTTGAAGTTCATCTCTTTCATGAACAGAGGCTGGTCCAATTAAACATATTCTTTCCCCCACCCTGTCTCCAATATCCTAGGATCAATACAGGTAAAACAACACTGCAAACATTAAATTGCATGTAAGGCCTCACAAGCTCAGCCAATAGATCTTTTAAGAGCTGTATTGTTTATTTTAACTCTTGCCCTCTTATGTGGGTTCTCTTATAACTCATCTAGGCTGCATATGTCTGACTCGCATTTGTCCCCGTCCTGAAAACAAGATTAATGACAAGGATCAGAGTCCTCAATGCTACTGACTCCTCCTGACACATATGAGAAGCAGTAGGCACACTACAGGCCATGTTCATTACACGAGGTGTAGGGAAATGTCCCAGAGCCAATCACTCTTGAATAGCCACGCTGAAAGTATAGAAAAGAATTAAAAACACTGTACACTTGCCAATCGCTGATCTAAAAGCTAGTCTGATCTGCAGGACAACCAACCTTATATAACTTGTTCTAACAGGATAGCAGCAGAGGAAATGGAAACATTCCGGTCTAGTTTGAAGAGTCGCTGGAAACCTGGTTTATGAATAACAAAAGGAGAAACATGCATATTCAGAAGACATGGTTTATGCTGGCTACATGGTGTCTCACAAGACTTCAGGGAAGGGGAGGAGGTAATGAGTCCAGAACTGTACCAGTTAGAACGCTACAATACACTAATATCAAAACTAACTGCTAAAACCTAGGGCTTCTCTATCTCAGGTGACCATGTGCTCTTCCTAGATGCTTTATGTTCCTGCAGTCCACCCAACCCCAAAACACAATGGTTCTGGTTTGACTTCCAACTCTTAGTTCCTAACAAATTCTAGGTATCAGCTCTTTCACCTCTGCACTGGCTCATTTCTTTTAAGATAGTTAATCTTTCTGGGATGTTGATACTGGCTCTGAAAGATATGCGAGTGTGTAAATTAGACTCAGGTTGTCTCCCCCTCTAACTTTATCACTCCCTAGAGGAAACATAATTTAGCCACTGAATGTAACAAAAGGATTTGTGTTAACTCAAATTCCCATTCTTCTACATTGACTCCTCTAATCACATTTGTCACAGATCCCACTGGGCTCCATAAGTAACTCGGTAAAACTTGTGCCTCAGGATGCATTCACCTCTCCAATGCCAACGTAAGATTGGCTAAAACTGGTTTCCCCTCCCTGTGCTTTTCCCTCCTTCTGTCACTATCAGATTAAAAGAGCTCTGAGGCAAGAGTGCTGGACTTTTCTACATCAGAGCTTTGGGTTACAGTTTACATCCAGTCCAGGTCCCCAAATAAAAGTTAGCTACACCTGCAAAAGGACTTTTTTCCTTGCCCGTATAATTTTACCAACACTGGACTTCCATAAGGAGAGCTATATCAGTAATCAAATCATTCCAACAACCTTGCTGGCAAAGTTTCAAATACAGACCAGGCCTCTGTCCTCTCTTCTGCAAAGTGTCATGCACACCAGCAGTATTGTGCATTAATAATACAATAGTGCAACACATCAGAGGACTGGTTTAACACAAGTCACCTGATAATAGTCCCGAAATCCAAATGATCCATTTTCCCTTCCTATGTATTAAAGCAGGATACAGCTTTGTCCAACGTTTTTGTAAAATTTAAGCTATAACAGGATGAGGGAACAGTGGCTCTTGGGTGATTATAAAATCCCAGCCAGGGACTAAAGAAAATGCTTCCACATGAACTGTCATTAACCTCCAAAATGGAAGAGTCTTGGGTGGACCACACACCACTTCCCCTAGTCTGGCTAGGCCATTTTCCATCTTGGACTATTCCATCACATTGATGTTATTTAAGAATATTTTGCTTAGATATACATTCAAGTAGGGCCTGATAGTGATAGTCTTTTACTACCAGAAGCCTGTCCACCATAAATAGGTGGCACAAGCCAAACAGGAACTTTAAACATGAGGCCCTTAACATTACAACCAAGATCTGTTTTTCCCCCAAGGATAAATGGTTAGTAAAGGATTGGTTGTTTCAGTATAGGTATTTCTGTTGCAAACCCATTGGTTTAGACCAGGGCTTTCAAACACGCAGCCCCTAAAGCTATTTCCTGCAGCTCGCAACAACGCTATCATTACCGATATTTGCAATATTGTTGTATGAAAAGGTTTCAGTGGTGCAGCCCCTTGGGCTAACATCCTCATGTGGCCCTTGTGGTGATTTGAGTTTGAGACCTCTGGTTTAGACTTCATAGCTTCTCATCTCACTGAAAACTTTGAAATGTGGCATCCATTCTGCTCTCTGATTCAGATTCTTTTAAAAACAAAGAAAACCCTTCTCCCTTATAAAACACAGAAGCTTTTACTGACATATCTGAATATAAAAAGACGGATAAGTCCCATTTTTATGCCACGTGTCACATTAGTGCCAAAGATACCTTGGTCCTCTGGGACTGGGCTTGGCTTGATGGTGCAGTCCCACTACCCCAGTAAGTCCAGCAGAAAGAAGGGTTTTGTCCTAGTTTCACTAGAATCCTGAACCCACTGGAACAGAATTAGTCAGTGCCAAACAAAAGGGTTGGAGGCTGTATTATTTCTGCAGCAGAAGGAAAGGTGGGTATGTCATGCCTTGCTACTTTTATCTCCCTGTATCAGATGGATCAGGAGTTCCCCTCTCCGATGCCATGGTATACGCAACTCAGAAGTGACTGTCCAAGCCCAATTTATATTTTGGAAAGACCAACACATAGAAGCAGATCTCACTTAGTCTTCCAGCCTCCCCTTCAGAGCTCATATCCAGTTTTTAAGGCATTATGGTGCTCAGCCTAAATCCCACACTCCCTTGGAACATGAGGTTCAGTCTCTGAAATCAGTCAGGCACTTCAGTGACTCACGTCTTTTTAACCATCTGGGCCACAGAGATAAGGCGCTCCCTTGGGTTGAAAGCCAGAATTCGTTCCTTGTGCCCACTCTGTGTCTAAAGGGCTCATCAATGCTGGACTCACACAGCTCCCATCTTAAGTAAATTGGAGGTAATCCTCCGTATTCCTGACCCAGGCTGCTAGGGCCTGTCTACGTAGCACTTTCCAAGCTTCTTGATAGTTTGCTGCAGCTTCCTTGTACTCCCAGTAGGTCTCCAGCTTCTTCACCCTGACAGGAAATGCACCACAACAACAGACAGGTTTCAGTTTTCTTAAAACCAGGATGTTACTTTTCCTTTCTGGACAAATACCCAGCCCTATGATTTGCCAGTCTGCAGTGACTGCTCTTGCTGACACACCTGGCAAAGAGGCAGGCATACAAATACTGATTTGCATGAGTTTTGTAGAAATAACTGGGAAGACATGAAAGTCCTCAGCCATGCTACCTCCGACCATGGCCCTAGCAGACACATCACCTTGCCTACTGGGCCTTGTATGAAACTGGATGAGCCAAAGGGGGATGTCATCGGCTAGCTGAAGCTTGTTAGTTTCTGTGAAGATGTTAAGGAGCCCTTTGCTCTGAAAGAGTTATGGTTTCTAGACACTTGGGACTAGTGATGCATGAAGGAAAGAAGGTTCCTGGGTCCTGGATAGTAGCTCTGGTCAGTTTTCTCTTGGATAAGTGTGTAAACTTACCCGAGCAGGGCCTGTTCCTACTTTCTCTCCTCCACGTGTCATGCCTTTTGACCAGCAACACGAAGTACAAACAGATGGCAGCAGACAGCGTGGTGCCAGCACATCAGAGAGCAGTGAGGCACAGCCAGCAATGAGCATCATGACCAGACCCCCTCCTCAATCCTGTGGGGTGGGTTTGGGTCCATTTTGCTCGAGCAGCTTGTAGCCAGAGGTGGGAGAGGCTGAATTTTAGAATACTTTCCAAAAAGGAAAGGCATGGTAATGGAACAATGGAACAAAAGTCTTTTCTGCTCTTCCTAGGATGGCATGAAAGAGGCCGCAGGGCATCATAACCTTGCTTAACATGCCACTGCGATGGTTTCTGCCCTGAGACACTAGGCTTGGCTAGCGCATAATAAAATGAGTGGACCACGTGATAGCATGGATATACAGCACACAGTGCTCAGGCCTTTACAACTCAGCTTTCACATACTTCATTACTATCCACATGAGGTTATATTAAATAAACCATGAGTAACTGCAATTGGGGACTTACTGGGTTCCAAGAAAAGGCAAACTGCAGCTCTGCCCTTCAGAAGAGGAGGCGAGTTACAGATACAGTCTTCAGCACTTAGCCACAAGCATGGAAGAGACCTGGTAGTGGTAAGCTAGCCCATGGGAAAAGAAATAACCAAGAGACACCTGACTTCAGGTGGCACCATAGGTAAAAGAAGGATTCAGGACACAGCCATGCCTCCCCAACTCAGATTATAGCACATGGAAGCCCAAAGCAAGTGCAGCTGAAGAGGTATGTGAACCAGGCTGGCATGGAATTCCAAGGCTGAAGTAAATGCTCCTAGGAAGGAGGTACTGATCAACCATTATAAGTAGCAGAAAGACCTGGGAACAGACTTGGACTTGGCTCAGAGGAGGTATTTGGTGACTTCGGAAAAAGATGTGTCAATGGAATAGAGGCGCAGATTGCATGGGATCAAGAAAAGAATCAGAGAAGTCAAGGCAGGACGTTAAGAGGCAAAGTGGAGAGAAGAGAGACAGAAGGTGGTCAGAAAGTGAAGTCTAGGAGCTTAAGGTAGAGGATACCAGAACACGCTTGAAGGCAGAAGAAAAGGAGTGAGGGGAGGCAGATATGATCAGAGACAAAAGTAGTTGAACAAATGGCAGCCAGGAGGGGACAGTTTGAGAGCTTGGAATTGATATAGAGTCCACTCTGAATCAGAGTCCAGAGTGAAGGAAAATATGTTGTGAAAGGTATAAGGGGAAGTGGAGGGGGAAAGAGTGGTTTGAAGTTCCCCGCTACAGTGTTTTGGTTGGTAGAAATTAGCTCAAGCTCGAAGAAAAAGAGGTGACTTTTAGCAGGAAAGCAGCACAGCTGACTGAGGGGAGAGTTAGGGTCCTCTGCTGTACACACTAAGCTTGCACAGCCTATATCAGAGACACTCATATCTGTGTCTGCTGAACTGTGCCAGATGGAGAAGTCCAGACAGAAGACAAAAAGGGACAAAAAAGGGAAAGGAAATTACAAAACCACAGGAATCCTGTAAATGCCTGGGGTGAAAGTGTTATGTAAGCTGCACATGGCCAGACTTCCAACCACAATGCATCATACAAACCCCACTCCTACTATCCTGGTAATGAAGAAGTCATATTGGACAAACAGCTGAAGTAGAGCTCACAGTGCAGTGCTGTGGCTAAACAGAAATCCCTTGAAGATTTAAAAACATGTAGATATCCAGCAGGAGTGGAGATGTGGTATGGCCTCTCTCTCCTTGAACAACATATGTATTCTTTGCATCCACACTTTTAAAAGATGTGGAAAAATGAAAGAGGGCTCAGAGGAGCTACACAAATGATTCAAGATCTAAAAATATCTGCCTTACATAGTAAAGGACTTTAGCAGTTCAATCTGTTCAGCTCAGCAAATAGAAGATTAAATGGCAACTTGATCACTGTCCATGGACAGGAGATATTTCAGGGGTCTTTAAGCCTTCTGCCAACAGCATAAATCACCCAATGGTGAGAAGATGAAGAATACTAACAGGAAATAAGACTTTTTTCCAACAGTGGGATATTTTATCTTTGGAACAGATTAACAATGGATGTGACAGAGTCTCCATCACTTAGAATCTTGACATCAGGATCAGATGTCTCTTTCTAACACGTATGATCTACAGTTCAGCAGAAGTGATAGGCTTGATGGACCAATGGTTGATGGGGGTCCTGTGGTTTCATATGCAACTCAGTCTGGATGGTCAGAACGATCCTTTCTGGCTGACAACCTAGGCAGTGCTCTTTCTAATCAGATCATGACATTCCAGAGTGTGTAAAATTCTCACTAGGTAAGACTTTCTGTTCTTACTGAAAGTCTCTATCAACAAAACAGATACAGCACAGGGAGCAGACATGCAAGCTGTTCAGACACATTGGCTCCCACCCCCACATGCCTTAGCTGTGACCTGAACAGAGCTTTTAGTACTTGACTTCTCTCTGTCAGCACCAATGACTTTATTGGCAATTGATAACAACAGCCACAGCCATTGTGTGATATGAACACCTGTCCACTGTGAACTGGGTTGACTCCTAATCATTTCTGAACAAACGGGTTTCTATCTGGTTGGATTTTAACCTGATTGTTTCTCAGCGCTGCTCACCTGAAATGGCAAGTCTCTCAAGAATCTTAACATTGTCACACTTGAATACAGCAAAGAGGCACCATCACTTCTTGCTCCAACAGGGTAATTAAGAGATGTAAGAAAACACACACTATATTCAGATACCAACAGGCGCAGTATTCTTAAAAAGGTCATTTTAATTCTGATGGCAGCAGAAATGAAATTCCCTTATAATGGCAGTCTGTGGGCTCTGCTGAGATCCTCCGCATAACCAATCTGAATAAGAATAATTCCTCACCTGAGAGATGCTGGCAGATTTTCCTGTGGAATACTGGCCATCAGCCTTTGGAATGCATGGAAAAGCTCCACCTTACAGATCCGGGACCTGATAGGAAGGAGAAACTGAATTCAAATCATCAGCCTTAGGAGGAATAAAACAGCAAGTTTTCTGTAGACACCTGTCACATGAGGCCTACAGCAATTATTAATAATTCGTTTCACCATCAGTTACAAACACTGCCTGGGATAATCTAACAAATGACCAGCCACTTCCTAAAGCCTTGTACATCCAGAACTGCTCTCAAGGGGAAGAAATGGATGCCACAAGAAAGGAACTTTTAGACAAACACTTTGTTTTTAAACTATTGGATAGTTTTGCAGACCAAGTTGATATACTGGAGCAAATGGTCCCCTGCTTCCATTCTACTTAATGCAGAGGTGAATTCAGCTGACTTCACTTACTGCAAAATTCTAGTTGGAGACACTATCTTCTTATATTAATTTTTAACAGAGTTTTACAAGGTTATTCCCTGTTTGAACAACAAAATGGTTATCATTTTATCAATATTTAGAGAGAGGGATAAAAATAAAAACACACCTGCACTTAACCATTCTGTAGGTTTCTGAAAGAAATTAGAGTTGGATTTCTAATTAGCATTTTAAACCTCAAATAATGGGATTGATGCAGAAGTGAAGGGACTGAAATGAGGAGAAAGGAAGGGACATGGAAAGCCGTGAGGGAGAGGTAATCATTCATACAATCAACCTTAGAATGGCACAGTCAGACAACAACAGCGGGGAATATGATACACAATTTGAAACAGAATTTTGCATGAGAAGCATTTTCTAACTTTTCCTTTTTCAGCTGTGTGCAGCAGTGACATGAAAGTCTGGAATGGTGCCCTTACTGTTACAATTCAAAATAGCACAGCCCAAAGACCCGTTATTAATTTCTTAAGGATGTAAAGGGATTCTTAACAATTTAACTTCTGCTCTATCTGAGCTCCCTACTCTCCCCCCTTCCTGTCCCTTAATTTAAAGTGGTACATAGATAAAGAGGAACACTGTCCAAAAGGCAGGCTGTAAAGCTGTCCTAGCTGGTGCTATGTCAGACTGCAGAAAAGTCATTTTGATATCCCCACAGCAGTGTGTGTGTCAGATTGCGCCCATGCCAGACCACATCTATAGCAGAGGCATGGAGCTCAGCATCAAACAAGTGAAGAACTCACAAAACTTCAAAAGAATCACCAATAATTACATTATTTACCATGAATAAAAACCATCAATAAGATGATGGGGGCACAAGGGAATGGGGAGAAATCTCCTGCCCTGCGTCAGAGGGGTGCCAGGAGGACACACTCAGTACTGGTTGTGAGGCACTCAGAAGTTACAATGGGACAGCACTGAAAGACCCATTGGTAAATAAGAAGAGTAAGTCCCATTTGAAAAGGTCTCACAAGAGCACCATGGATGTCTGTGCCTGTCGGGCTGTGGGAGAGAGACTCAAAGAAAACCAGGCCACTTAGCTGTTTATTTTAAAACATGCTTCCTCACGACAACTTCTGCTGCTGCTAACATCACATGCAATTCTTTCTGTTCAGCTTTTCCCCACAGTAACAGAATTCATTTTACAACTAGTCCTCATGACAGCCTCTGCTATTTTTAACATCACATACTGTCCTTCTGTTCAGCACCCCCATCCCATAACTGAATTTATTTTCCAAAGGGAGAGGCATGTTAGTCTAGTTCAGTAAAACAAACAAGGAGTCCTGTGCCACTTAAAGACTAACAAATTGATTTACTGCATGAGCATTCATGGGAGAAAATCCCACTTTGTCAGACGTTTGAAGATGGAGAACTTACAGAATGGGAGGAAATAAATGCAGGGAAGTGTAAGTCATGGGATCAGGTATTGTGATTTACCTCATCTTCCTCTGTATGCTGTTCCCCAGTGTTTGAATCTTTACAACTGTTTTGATTTGCTCTTACAGTGTGACCTGTTCCTATAACTTACACTTCCCTGCATTTATTTCCTCCCATTCTGTATGTTCCCCGATCTTCAAAGCGTCTGACAATGTGGGATTTTCTCCCATGAACACTCATGCAATAAATCAATATGTTAGTCTTTAAGTGCCATGGGACTCCCTGTTAGTTTTTACTGAACTAGACTAACAAGACTGCCCCTTGGGAATTCAGGAATATATCATTTTCCTACTGACTATTACCACATGTGATTTCAGAGGCATTCTGCAGATGCTATGTTTCATCTAAAATGTCCTGTGGCTCTGAAGAATTACCAAGAGGAGTGCAATGACAACTGTGCACACCTTCTATGATATAGAACTATTCATAATTTAATAGTTTTCTTGTGTTGTAGAAAAATAAAACTAAAACATAAAACTTGAGTGCAGTATCATAGCTTAACAGATTACCGGTTATAACAAGATCACTAGTGGGGAGAGAGCAGTTAGGTGCTGGTCTCTGCCCCTATAATGTATTACAGAATCTTTTATAGCTTATGAGCAACATTAACATATATGCATATACATAAAGTAGCAGTAATAAGATCTAACATTTTCTTCTTGGTGCAGGCTAACATTATTCCTTAAAAGAGACCAAGGCCAGGAGGGATAAGAATCTCATATAACCAAATGATAACAGCAGGACTGAGGCACCTTGTACCGGCATGATAAGGCAGGATGGTATGTGTCAAGGATACTTGGTGCCTGGAGCAGAGGGGTACAAAGAGGCACCAGTTAGAAATCCCTTAGGTCTCCATTTTCTTTTAGATTTATAAATCAGCATTCTTTCACACCTACAAGTCAGGTTAGGTTCAATCCTGCAAGCTGGTCTACACTGATCTACAGGCCCCGGAGCTGAGGACAGCCTAACTGAAGTTAAAGGACAACCTATACAGATCAGTTTGCAGAATAAGGACCTTATCTTGTTACATGTCATCTGCAACAGGATAAGAAAGAGGGACTACACCCTTATTTATTTATTGCATAAGCTTTTGTGGGAGAAAATCCTACTTCGTCAGGTGCATGAAGATGGGCAACTTACAGAATGGGAGGAAAATAAATGAAGGGAAGTCATAGGATCAGGCACACTGTTACAGAAAATCCAAGCAGTTGTTTGGATTCAGACAGCAGGGGATAGCATATTAGAAGGAGAGGAAGTAGCAAGAAGGCAAAGACAAGGCAAATCACCTTTCATAGTATGAGAGACAGGAGATATCCCTATTTAAGCTCAAAACAACACTCCGCAGGTTCTCTCTGAAGGTTTGATTTGTAATCAGTTTGCTTAAGTATGGCAATTAACGTATCTTTCATGGAGTGAGCAGAGAGACTGAAATGTTCCCCTGCTGGTTTCTGAATGTTGTTACTTCTGATGTCAGATTTGTGTCCATGTATTTTTTTGTGCAGAGACTGTCCTATTTGTCCAACGCATAAGGCAGAGGGGCATTTCTTGCACATGATGACATAAATCACATTGGTGGAAGAGCAGGTCTATGAGCCTTTGATGAAGTAGCTGCTTTGATTAGGTCCTAGAAAGGTGTCATTTGTGCAGATATATGGACAAAGTTGGCAACGGGTTTTGCTGCAGGGAGATGTGCCTGCCATCATATTTCTGTTGTTTGGTCTGTAGTTGCTCGTGAGTATCTGCTTAAGCTTGGGGGCAGCAGGGCGCTCTCTTTAATCAAGGAGAGGTCTGCCTTAGTGTCTAATGAAGTGGGATTTTCTCCAAAAAAAGCTCATGTGATAAATCTGTTAGTCCTTAGACATTCCACAAGACTCCTTGTTTGTTTTGCTGAACTAGACTGATGTGGCTACCTCTTTGGAATTACATCCTTATTGGGTTTTTTTAATTTATGATTCAAAAGAAAGACCTAGAAGGTAAAGATTTTTGAAACAGGTTCTTTCCTGACAGTTTTTTAACCTTAGAAATCGGAGAAATATCAAGTCTTCTCTTCCCTGTTTTTGCTAGACTGCTTTTTGGAGAACCCAGAAAAATAGAATGGAGAAGGCCGTCAGCCACAAACAAATGCTTAGAATACTGATCCTCTAGTAA
Source organism: Podocnemis expansa (assembly GCA_007922195.1). NCBI lineage: Eukaryota > Metazoa > Chordata > Testudines > Podocnemididae > Podocnemis > Podocnemis expansa. The sequence goes on from ML682138.1 coordinate 108,964, forward strand.
AGATATTTTACTCTGTTTGGTTTGGTTAATTTTCATTATCAAAAAACAAACAAAAAGCCCCAGACTCTATAAAACTGCTTTCTCTTCCTATTAAATGGGTTTCGCTTTCTTGGTATCTTATGTCATAACCCTAAATGCTATAAAGAGCTTACCTTATAATTTTAGTAATAGTAGTCATCCAGAGTCTGTCACAAAAAGCAGTGGGGAAGACATGAATTTCTAATTTAAAAAAATCATTATTTTGAAAAATAAACTTTTGAGCTTTAGTCACAAAGAAAAAAGGGTGTGCACCCTTTGCAGATCAATCAACAGTGGAGTTTTTTCCTAACTGTGTTAAATTAGGACTCTCTTCATCTACATTACTTATCCATGGAACAGACAGAGTATCGAGCACAGCCTTGTAAGATTCCCTCCCACCATCATCCATTAGCTCCCATTTGGGAAGAAAGTTAATCTGCATAGCCCATTCAGTTCTTGGCCTCTGAACTGTGACTTTATTGCAGTTATATAAGAAAAAGTTACTAACCTTTCATAACTGTTGTTCTTTCAGATTTGCTGCTCATGTCCATTCCATGTTAAGGGTGTGTGCACCATGTGCATGTTGCCGGAAATTTTCCTCTTAGTGATAACCTATACAGCTGGCTCTAGCACCCTCTGGAACAACAAGCATATGCACCTGTGTAAGGGGCATCTCCAGTCCCCTACCTTTCACATCTTTCTTGAAAGAACTCTGACAGAAAGTGGGGGGAGGGGGACAGGTCATGCAACAGACATGAATAAGATTTCTAAGAACAACAGTTACAGAAGATTAGTAACCGTTTTTCTTCACATGCTTGCTCATGTTCATTCTATACTGGGTGACACTCAAGCAGTACCTTCAGTTGTGGGCTCAGATTTCACGCTGATTGCAATACTGCCCTCACAAATGTGACATGTACCAAGCTTGTTGAGTGACAGTACAGTGGGATGTGAAGGTATGGACTGATGATCAAGGCATGGCTCTGCAGATATCCTGAATTGGCACCAGAGCAAGGAATGCTATTATTGAAGCCTGGGCCTTTATGGAATGGGCTGTCATGATGCTTGGAGGTCTGCAAATGCCTACTCATTGCATGTCTTGACACAAGCGGTTATCCGCAATAAGGTTCTTTAGGAAGACCCTGGTAGGCCTTTCCTCCTTTTGGCTATCATTTCCAAGAGCTGAATGGACTTGCAGAAGGACTTAGTCTGCTCGATGTAAAAGGCAAGGTCCTTCTTAACATCTCAAGTATGGAGCCTCCTCCACTTTTTAGTGGACTTGAGGTATTGGAAAGAAAAAAAATATCAGTAATATGTCTTGGCTCATGTGAAACTGAAACACCACCTTTGGTAGAAAGGCTGGATAGGGTCCCAGCTGGACTTTGTCCTTAAAGAACACTATACAGGACAGCTCAGATATGAGGATCCTTATCTCAGAAAACCTTTTAGCCAATGGAACTGTGACCAGGAAGATGACTTTACATGAGAGAAACAATAATGAGCACAATGCTAAGAGCTCAGAAGGGGGTCCCTGTGAGCCTGGACAGGACCACGCTCAGATCCCATGGTGGACTGGACTGAGTACCACCGTTCTAACTCCTTGAGAAACCTGACTGTCATCTAAAGCACCAATCCACCACTCATGGGTTGATGGAAACCTGAAATGGTTTCCAAGTGAACCTTTCTAGATGAATGCAGCAGGCCCTGCTACTTTAGGTGGAGCAGGTAATTCAGTATAACCTGTAGTGAAGAATGAGATAAGGAGAAATTTCTTTTGAAAGCCCAACATGTGATTTCCACTTAGCTAGGTATGTTGTGCAGATTAAAGACTTTCTGTGACTTTCCAAGCCCTACAAAACTTGTTTCAAGTAGGTCTGCTCTTCAGGGTTTGACCATGCAGCAATCATGTTGTCAAGTGCAGGGAGGCAAGGTTTGGGTAAAATAGCCTTCCACGGTCCTCTGAAAGCAGATCTGGGTGGAGTGGAAGCATGAGAGGTTCCACTAATGAAAAAGTCCAGCAATGCAATGAACAGTGCTGGTGTGGGCAAGCTAGTGCTATTAGGACAACACTTTCCTTGTCCTGTGTGATTTTTATAAGAACTCCATGGAACAGAAGGACTGGAGAGAAGGTATACAGAAGATGGTCTGACCATGAAAGCAGGATCGCACCTGAGAGGAAGCCTGAATTGTGTCAGAACGGAAATGATGGTACTTTCTGTTCTGCACTGGAGCAATTAGGTCCCCCTGTGGAGAGCTCCAACTCTGAAAGATGACACCAACGACCTCCAAGTGGAGAGACCACTCATGAGAGTAAAACGCTCTGCTGAGGTGATCCACCACGTTTCAGGTTCCTGAGAGGTAAGCTTCTTCAGGCTGAATGCTGTTCTTCAGGCAGAAGTCCCACAGACACGGAGCCTCCTGGCACAGGGTGGAAGACCACATCCCTCCCTTCTTCTTGATGGAAGCTGTGGTGTCTGTTAGGACCTGCACTACCATCTCTAAGATTCTGGGAATGAACATCTCTGAGTTCTCTGATTAGCATGTTCAAGGAGAGCTCATGAACTCTTCCCTGAGACCAGAGGCCCTGTGTCCTGAGACTGCTGAGGTGGGCTCCCCACCTGAGGTCCAATGTGTATGACCAAGGTCAGCAATGGGGAGAAGTGAAAGGTTCACCTTCCACTCTGAACTGAGCACTTTCCATCAGGTCTGTAGGGCCCGATTAAGGTGCCTGGGGGCCCCGGGCCACCTACTTTTGTGCCTGCCCCCACCCCTTCTGAACACCACCACCACTACAGCAGCAGTCAGCAAGGGAGCAGGGCAATGCTCAGGTATGCTGGCCCACACTAAAACAATAAATCCAAGCAAAGAGGGCATCTTGGCAGAGTAAGAGAAAAGTTGTTCCAGCAACTACCATGGGTGGCAAAAAGGAATGCAAGGGGAGGGAGGTGACACCCTTATACCAGCACATATGCATGCTGCTCCAGAGGGCACTAGAGCCAGACCTATAAGTACCATTAAAGGAAAAATCTCTGGCAACTGTGCATGTGGCACATACACACCTAACATGAATAGACATAACCAAGCACTCAAAAAAGAAAGTGAACATATTCACAAGTCTAGACACAAGCATTAATCATCATCACCAGAGCTTGACAAAACTGGCTTCCAGTTAGGTTCCAGCAGTTTTATTTTTGGTTACCAGGTGGTGCTCTTCTGCTGCAATTCTGCAGCGGAGGTAGGACCCAGACTACAAACACCTGTCACCATGGTGACCTGGATCCCAGTCTTTGTTCAGCCCTGATTAATTAATTATTAAACATGTTTATTACAGTAGTGCCCAGGGCCAGCCAAGAACAGATCAACTGCACAGATTAGCAAACAGTCCCCCTCAACTTGACTACACAGACACAGGGTGGTGGAAGGGGTAGTGCACAGCAACAGAATGAACAACATGATGACAACAGTGTGCTAGTCCTACATGGGGTGGGGCAGTAAAACTATTTAAAAGGAGATAAGCTAAGTGGAAAGAACAGGAAGGGGGATAGGGCAGCAGAGGCGAGGAAACAAGAGGCAGATAGGTGGTTGAGACAAGGGGAGAAGGAATGGAATAAACAGCCAATCAGCACAGAGCTGAAACCGTAGGAAATTCTAAGTGGTCATAGGTTGAAAAGGTTCCCGGTTCTGCTCCCACTGGCTAGCGTCTCTGGCTGATTCCTCTCAATATACAAATAATTTGTAGAAAATGTACAAACAATTTATAAAAATCAAATCAGATCAGCTCTATTAATTAATATTCTCCCAAATACCAACATGTAAGTTAAAACCGTAAAGCTCTTGGTCCCCCCAGTCCTAGAGAAGGGCTGAAAACATTGTACACTGGACTCTACTAAAGGTAAAGTTCTCCATCAAGGATATTTTTCTCTTAGAAGCATGGCATCTTGCCTTAGTCTCTCCTTCCGTAACACTAAAGCTAGAACCTTCCCACCCATCACTTCCCTCATTACTGCTCGGCTACCATGGAAAGCAGATAGGCCATGCAATGCACCAGTTGGCAGACTAGTGACGTGGACAACCGACTACAGCACCTGAACATGGCCAAGACTGCCAACTATGTCCAAAATAGGCTATTGAACAAATAGCAGGCGGTGACAAGTTTTGGTCACCACTTACGTAAGCCAGCAACCCAAAGTCAACAGTCTCCATATCCCACCATCTACCCTGGGCTATCACAACCCAAGTTACCAGAATTTTGGCTATGTCTATTGCCAGACCCACCCATGTTACTGACACCAGCAGTCCTGTGCACAGTGTGCAACACCACAGGAAATTGTTATGAACTGGTCAGGACAGGACAAAATAGCTGTTTCTTCTACAAAGTGCAGCTTTGGGGATAAAGGTCAGCTCCCATTTTTTTTTACATGTTCATGACCACAGAAGAGCTGTGTCATGGGCAAAAGAAAGAAAGAAGTGATCCAACTGTGCTAAAAATAAACCACAAGTAATAAAATGATTCCACTTGACACAAAGCAAGCAGAAATAAGATTTGCAGTCTGCAGGAGAAAACACATCTCAGCTCCACCCACAGAAATGAATTACTCCAGCTATAAAGCACGCACTGGAATGATCCTCACCAACAAGAAGACCACCACCTGTGAAAATTCTACCAAACAACAGGCTCATCTCCTACCCAATCACCAGGATGGAGGCCACTGTTTTCTGCCAGGCAGAGAATGACAATGTTGTCTACTTCAGTGGTTCCAAACCTGTGGCCTGCAGAGTCTTTCTAATTGGCCTAACACACCTCACCCACAGGCTGCAGAAAGGAGTTGTGTGGCACTTTAAGACTAACAGATCTGTCCAAAGACCCAAGTGGAATGCATTGCGAGGGGGTATAAGACCAGTGCAGGCTCCTTGCTGCAGCCAAGGGGATAAGGAGATCAGTGTACCCCTCTCCCTGGCTGTACTGAGGAAGATGGCGAACCTGGGTCCCTAGGCACTGGGATCTCTGCTGGAACCAGAGAGAAGTTTGATCAGCACTTCCCTCCCCTGGCTGCAGAAAGGAGCCACTGCCTCAGCACCAGGTGGAGTGCACAGGGCTGCAGGATGGGAGAATGGGAGCTGCTGGAGATGGGGAGCCCTTCAGGGTTGTAAAAATGATATCCATGGTTCTTAAGCCAAAAAAGGTGGGAACCACTTGATTGCACTATCAACAAAAGATTCTGGTTTTATTTAACCCCCCCCCCCTTCTTATTAGCAAAATTCTATTAGCAAGGGTAACAAGAAACAAGTAAGTGAAATGATAACCCTATAAACATACAGATTCAGCCTGCCCCACTCTTCCTTTCTACTCTGTGTGCAGTGGAAGCAGGGTCAGATACGGAACAAGCATGGAGATTTCTTTCCCATCCCCTAACCTCTTAGTGATGTCTTCTGTTCCCACAAACCACATTCTGTATCAAGGAAAAAGAGAGAGGGCAACATACCCTGATAAGATTATGTTCCCAAAGGGACTGACAAGGGCTTACCACTACCCCACCTGGTGTGGAGACTTCCAATTCCTTTCTTAGTCGTTCCCTGCTTGAAGCCATTTGAAGTGACATCTAGAGGCTGCTCAGGGACTGCACTCCAGCTAATAGCTGGGGAAGAAGAGGTCACAAACAGGAAAATATTAGCAGAAAATCAGAATGCTCAATACTTCACAACAGAAGGGTTTGTGACACCACTATGGCACCCCTCAGAATAATTCAGGTGAAACTGAAGCATCATGGTGCAAGTGGCACATTCATTTCAGCCCCATCAGGGATGAATCTGGAGTTTCACATGGAATATTTAAATTAAACATCCCTTCCCAGTAACCCACTAGATTCATGAGACAGACATAGAAATTAGAGGTGACGAAGACAATCAGGTCACATGGGGACACATTTTCAAAGGTATGTAAGAGCTTAAAGATGCCGATTAGTACTTCTGAAAATCCCACAAGTTACTTAAGCACCTATCACCTTTGAAATCTGCCCTTGATCTCTCTTCTTTGTAAGGCAGTAGAATTCTCTTTGCTCATGTTTTGGCCAGACAAATTTTAAATGTCCCAGGCCAGTGGCTCTCAATCTTTCCAGACTACTGTACCACCGTCTACAGTCTGATTACCTTAGATACCCCAAGTCTCACGTCAGTTAAAAATGACTTGCTCACAAAATCAGATATAAAAATACAAGTAACAGAGCACACTAGTACTGAAAAATTGCTGACTTGTTCATTTTTACCATATAATTACAAACTAAATCAACTGAAATACAAATATTGTACTTACATGCAAGTGTCTTGTGCATCTAAAGCAGTATAATTTTAATTTTACTGACTTCGGTAGTGCTTTTTATGTAGCCTATTATAAAACCAGGCAAATGAATTTATTAAGACCCTGAAAGACCTCTGTACACACCCAGAGGTGTATATAACCCTGCTTGAGAACCACTCTCCCAGACAACAAGGTGTCCTTTTGCTTTGCTTGTGATATTAGATTGTGGACTATTCCATTTTATGGTAGAAGTTGGGCATACTAGTCTTCCTATCTTCTCACCGTTCTTCCCCCTTACCACTCTAAACGATCCTTCAACCTCTTTCATACTTATACCTTTCATGTACCTGTAGATACATCTTTAAAAGTTATGTCAGAAATTGGCCAACAAATAAAGGCTCAGTAGAAGGGCTGGAAAGAGCTATCTATCCCTATCCCCATCTTTGTCCTTTTCTACTCAGTTTAGATCATATGGTCTCTGGCTCCAGGACTATGTACTCCTATCCCGGTGGAAAGTGCCTAGCACAGAGCAAGCGTTACAATAATATTACTATATAAAATAAACAACACCAATAATAATGTACCCAATTTGTCATTGCATAACTAGCTACAGCTCCTTTACTCTCTCCTTACAAATCTCTGCAGCCTCCTGATAATTTATTTTCGTTTGTCTCTGAATTCCCTTCAATCTTCCTTTGTCTTTCTGGTGACACAGTGCAGGTGCATCAAGCAACAAATAGAGGAACCACTGCCTCTCAGCTCCATGATGCAACTTCTCTGTGTGAGTTGCTCAAAATTGCAGTGGCTTTTTAGTTGCTGTTTTGCACGCAAAAATTCTAGGCCTATTTGTAGTCCACTTCCACCCTGTGTCTCTTTAAGCATTACTGCTTCTAAAATTTCTATGTCCCATTAGTGCCTGTGTTTCATCTGGGAAAAGAAGATCTGAATCAGCTGCATTTTTCCAAGATGAATCTCATTTTATTTTCTGCAAGTGTTTCCAATTACTCTCTCTATTTTAGTTATTTGAATTCTTATTCCCAGAGCAGATAAATATGTTCCTTGTTGGCATTTTCAATACCCCCCAATTTAGTGAATGTTATTAACATCCTGTTTCTTTCCCATGGTACCCTATCAATGAAGTTGCTAAATAAAAACAGTTCTAACAGAGAAACTTCTGGCAGCCAAATGGTTAGCAGTGATTTGCACAGTGCAGGCTTCAGCCCGCAAAGGACTTATTGCCACACTGTCTTTTTTCAGGTCAGTTTTTTCTTCTAAACTTTCTAAAGAAACTTTCTAAAAGTTTCTCAACTTTTTCTGGGCTACAGCTCCAAGGGATTTTCCCTTTGCTTATCTCAGGCCTTCTTGCTTGAGGCCCTAGGGCAGAAGCCTTCCTTGTGCTTTTAACTAAGCATCACCTCCCAGGTCTTGCCCTTCCCCCCCACTCTCCCAAGACTCAAAAATTTGAGTCCCACTGCCTCCCCTCCCAGCAAATCCTGCTGTGCTCCCACTCCTTACTGACAGCAACTCTCTTTACAGCCCCAGGTGCTGCCTAGGTGGCCAAACTCTGAGCACCTGTTCTAGCACAGGGAAGCTGGACCCACTTAATTTAGTGACACATTCACCAATGACATGGCTATTTTTTTTTTTTTTTTTTTTTTTTTTTTTTTTTTACAGTCCTTCCATGTCCCATCTGCTCCTGTGATCCCATAGCTGGAGAGCAACTGCATAATTACACATGACAGTGAGATCCCAGTGAACTCTTCGAAGCATCTGACGAAGCGGGATCTTCTCCCACGAAAGTTCATGGGAAAAATAAATCTGTTAGTCTTTAAGTGCCACATGACTCCTTGTTTTTGCTGGAGTAGACTAAAACATCTGCCCCTTTGGAAATTACTGAGATCCCAGTCATGTTTCTGCAAAGCCATGAGAATAAGCTGTGAAACCATGCAATGACCTGCTTAACTAACTCATTACCACAGATGAGCAATGTGGAAATCCCAGACTCCTTTCAATAAAACCTTCACATTGTACTATTTTGTCTGGTCTCTCTCCCTGTATCTAAAAATCTCTAGTGTGGTGGTTCTCAACCACCATGTTGGGACATATTAGTTAGTCACCACACAGTGGTAAGTGTGTCACAGAGAGTCAGGGAGATGGCTGGATTTGGCCTGCAGAGGGTGGGCTAGTGTGTGCTGTAGAATTGCAATATGCTGCCAAGTGTGTCACGACCCACAAGAGGTTGAGAACCACTGCTCTAATGAAGTGTGCGCCACAGGACCATACTCTCCATAACAGGGGGAGAGAGAGAGTGTGGCGTTGCATGGCAACTTCTACGTTCCTACACAAATGAGAATGCATAACTAACTGAAACAAGGACATAGTCTTACCGATGTAACCACTGTGCTTTCATTATCCTCTTATCAGTCTTCACCTCTCTGTCATCTATATTCAAATTGTAAATTCTTTAAGACATTGACCAAGCCTTTTACACATTCATTGAAGTGTCTTCAGCACACTTCAGGAACTGTAGGAATAACTGAATCATAATTACTAATGCTGATGAAGTTTTGGCATAAAAAGAGCTTCTTGCTACATGCCGCTTCTGGTTCTCGTGAGATAAAACCCAATGGAGATAAAGCTTCAGGAAATATGTACCAAAGCCATACAATGAATTGGTTCAAGTAACTCACCTGCACCAGAAGGAACTAGCTTTACTTTGCCATTAGTGTGAGCCATCTGGATTGCATGGCGGCTATGTTCAAACTGAAGATTCGACTGCAACATTTTTACCTCCTGAACTTGGAAACCATCTGGTAAAAATGAGATGTGCTGACACCTACAGTAGACATAAAGAAATGCAAGTCTGGTCCATCAGCATCAGTAACCTCCACTTAAAGAAATTAAAATGCTACAAAGTCAGAAGAGATACAAAGAAATACTTTCCCCAATAACTTTTGTTTCATCTGTGGAACTCTGTGCCTCATGACATTGCTGAACCAAACAATTTAGTAAACTCTTGTCTATATTGAAATTAAACAGCAGACATTTCTTTTGTAAAAAAAAAAAGAGATCTATATAAATTTGTTCAAACACCTCATATAGACAACTTAAGGTAAATCAAATAAGCCAGAGTTTAAAAAAAGATTACATACATCAGCACTAGGCACAATTTGCCTCAGTGCTGACAAGATGGATCACATCTCTCAATCTGCCTGCAACGCTCCTGCTGATGCAACCCAATGTGCCATTGACCTTTTGGCAACCAGGGCACACTGTTGACTCATATCCAATTTCTCGTCTACCATAATCCCCAGGTCCTTTCTACAGAGCTGCTACTTAGCCAATCAGTCCCCAGACTGCAGCAGTATATGGTATTTTTGCATCCTAAGTGCAGCACTTTGCACTTTTCTTTGTTGAATGTCACAAGATTTCTTTAGGCTCAATACTCCAATTTGTCTAGGTCTCCCTGAATCCTATCCCTACCCTCCAGCCTATCTACCATTCCCCCCAGCTTGGTATAGGCAGGTTTTAAATCTAACAAAGAAATTCTAAATGTTCAGTGATTTAAAGAATTAAAAAAGTATTAAAAACCACCATAAAAAGTGTTAAACCATCTAATTAACAATCTCTCCTCAGCTGCCACAGCATTAAGTCCTCCATGACTGAACATCAGAACTACAGAATTTTCCTGGTTAGACAAGTCCTGAATATCCAATATCAGAAGAAAGCAGGGGGAAAAAAAACAAAAACAAAAACTTATTTGGGCCCTTTTTTGTAACTCATAAAACAAAAATATGCAAACTCAATATTAAATCTTGGTAGGTCCCCTTTAAGAAGGTTCTAGAGTGACAGATTTGAGAGCACCTGCAGTAAAGTCAGAAGAAAAGGAATCATTGTTGAGAATGCTCATAAGGTGAAAAGGGAGGGGGGAAAAAAAAGCAGGAATAGAAAGAAGTTCACTCTCTCTTGGGCAACTGCATTGGTCTAAGAGCATTAGACCAGTGGATTCAGAACAGCAACAACAGTTAGAAATCTTAATTATAATTATTGATCCCTCGTGAACAGTCACCTTTCCTTTAAGCCCCACATGGCTGCTTCAGCACTCTGCTCTCTCTCGATTGTCTGATGACCCCTGTAAACCCTCCAATACCTGTGTCCTTGCACCACAGCGACAGACATCACTCCATGACTGAGTCGAGGTAAGTCTAGGTACATTCTTCCTGGTCTTCTATAGGTCACATACCTTTCAACAACTGCTCTCCGCATAACTGCTTGGCTATATGGGCATCTCCCCACTACAATCGCTGAGAGATACACCGGGTGCTGCAGGAAATGCATCAAGAGGGCACCTTGAAAGCCCAGCACATTCCAGCGAGCTAGTTTATCACTACAGGACATGGAGCTGGTCCTGTCTCCACGGCCTGGCTTCACTCGCAGTGACCCCACATTATGATATCCTATCCCAGGTCTCCGAGGATCATCTATCTCTCCCAGCACACACTTCGCTCCAGTTCTGTAAACATCTATCACTTTGGCTCCTGTTAGTTCAGTCTCTTTAGTGTCTATTAAGCTCCCTCTTTGTCCATATATAACAGATTCAGATCTGCTGGGATCAAGGTCTTGTAAATTTTGGTGAACTCCAGGAACAGGCTGAACAGCTATTCCCTCAGTGACCTCATGTGTGGAATCACTGATGATAGTTTTCATTTTCTTGGTTATATAACTTGCTATTTCTTCCGCTTTTCTTTTATTTTGTGAACCCACTGGATCCTGATTGCCACTGCCTTCTGCTGAATGCCTTGTTGGATCTTCTTCACTAACCAAATCACAAGGCTGGTCCTCTGATTCACTCATTGGAATAATGGAGGCATCCCCACCTAGAAGAAAGGAAGTTATATTAGCATTGGCCTAGGAAGAGATTTCCTCTTGTGCTTGCTGTTTGATGCTCACTCCATCAATAAGCAACCAGCACATGTTTTTAAAGTTTTCGGCATCTGAAGTACCAGGGAGAATAAGTTTGTCAAATTACATTGCACTGTGCTATACTATAGTTAGATTCAAGCTCCTCCAGCAATGGATATCACCCCATCCTGAAGGGATCAACTCCATCTCATGATGTAAGAACTAAGTTCAAGCTCTATATACACTCAGTCAGGGGATACACTCACTGCCCCATTAATTCACACGCAAAAACTTTACTAACCTGGAGTTAAGATTGCAGGAGCTTGCTATTGCCCTGTGTTTCTTATGCCTTTCCACAACAGATTTTAAATTCCCTAAATTCAAACATCCCAGGATTGAGGATTAAAGCACCTTTATAACAAGCTTAATATTACAAGAAACAAAACACAAAGACAGGAAAGAGTTAGCATTTGCGAGCAGAGCTGGGATAAAGTTTTTGAAAAATCTCACCCTAAAACTATCTACTCTAAGACGTCAGCTAAAGCAATGAAAACATCATGTTTCCTGTTACCCCAATGAGGAAAATATAATTTTATTATCAAAAACTTTCCAGAGAGGAACGTGGAACAGGTGCAGTCATTTGTGATAAGTGGGACGGGTATGGCTAGAATCAACCATCTGTTCTACTGATCATCTTCAATGTTCACATGGGGAACAAAGGAGACACCTGTAGGGAACTGACTGAGCAGAATGGCCTCTCTGAGCTGACCCGAAAGGTGAGTTGTCAGTAGACTTGTGTGTTCATCATGGATTGCCCCTAATGAACACTATGTTTGAACACAAGAGTGCTCATAAACTTTCTGATACCAGAACACCTTGTGCCAAAGAGTGATGATGATGAATGTCCTGGACACCAAGATGAAGACAGGAACAGAGCTGTCAACCAGCCAGATGAGGGAGGTCCAAACAATCAGTGCAGGTCACCTGGGAATAGCTGGTGGAGGACACTGTGTGCCAGGCAAGGTCATGGACATTAAGTCTAAACAGACCACACTCAGTATCTAAATTGTTGAGGGAGCCATGAAAAGTGGTTGTCTGAAGTTGATTGGTGCCTGTCATGGTGGCAACCCTTTGGACACCAGTGGTGAAGGAAGCTGTCAAGACAAAGGAGGTGGCCCTCTGAGAAGTGCTTGTGATCCTACTCCTGATATAACTGAGGTACCAGTGGACCAGGAGAGCTGCAGCTGTGGTTGTTGTTGACATGAAAGCCTTGACCTAGGAGGAGTTTGGAAAGACCATGGTGAATGGCTACCAGATGGCCTTAAAGGCATTCTGCAAACCATTAGTCACCTTACAGGGAGTTAACAGAGGGCTGGCCAGTATTCTCAGTGAAGGTGATGAACGCTGAGCATGACAGAGAAGATGGTTTAGGTGGAAGAAGCACTTTGAGAACTCCTCAACTGGGCAGACACACACTTTTGTTAGGAGGCAGTGCCAGAAACCCCTGGTGGGATCAGATGCGTTTCTGTGGATGAGGACACCGCAGCAGGAAAGTGTCTTTTCAGCAGTAAGGCAGCAGGGGTGGTTGTGATTTATCCGGAAATACTGAAAACACTGGACAAAGTCATCGCTAATGTGCCCCTTCAATGTTGCATGGATCTGGTCAATATTTTCATCAGTGCTTTAGATGATGGCAGAGAGAGTACACTGATAAAGTTTGCCAACAATATCAAGCTGGGAGGGCTTGAAAGAATTTCAGAGGACAGGATCATGATTCAAAATGATTTGGACAAACTGGTGAAACAGTCTAAGGTAAACAGAAGGAAATTCAATAAAAACAAGTGAAAAGTACTTCACTTTGGAAAGAACAATCCATTGAACATATACAAAATGGGCAATGACTGCCTAGGAAGGAGTACTTGGAAAGGATCTGGGTGTCATAGTGGACCGCAAGCTAAACATGAGTCAACAGCGTAACGCTGTTGCAAAAAAAAAGCAAACACCATTCTGGGATGTATTAACAGGAGTATTTTAAGTATTAAAAGTAAGATATGAGAAGTAATTCTTCCACTCTACTCTGCTCTGATTAGGCCTCAACTGGAGCACTGTGTCCAGTTCTGGGTGCCTTATTTCAGAAAGGATGGGGACAAACTGGAGAAAGTCCAGAGAAGAGCAACATGAATGACTAGAGGTCTGAAACACTCTGATGGCAGAAGATTGAAAGAGCTGGGTTTATTTTTTCTAGAAAAGAGGAGACAGAGGGGACATAGTAACAGTTTTCAAGTACCGAGGATGTTATCATGAGGAGGAGAGAAAAATTATTCTCCTTAACTGTGGATGATAGGACAAGAAGCAATGGACTTAAATTACAGCAAGGGACGTTTAGATTAGACTTCAGGAAAAAATTAACAGGGTGATTAACAACTGGAATAAGTTGCCTAGGCAGGTTGTGGAATCTCCAATCAGCAGAAGTGTTTAAGAGCAGTTTACACAAGCACCTGTCAAAGATGGTTTAAGAGGGTACTTGGCCCTGCCATGAGTGCAGGGACTGGACTCGATGACCTTTCACAGTCCTTTCCAGTTTCTACGAAAGGCAGGTGCAGTACCTTGGGACTGGGGGGGGGGGGGGGGGGTGGGATGTGGTCCCAGTCCTTAAAGATCAGAGGGTGTGTTCCAACTACACAGAGACCACACTTCTCAACCTGCCTGGTAAAACCTATGCCGGGGTGTCTAAGAAGAGGCTGTTCCCATTGGCTGAACCTCAGATTCAGAAGGAACAATGCAGTTTCTGTCCCAGACATGGAACAACAGACCAGCTTTTTGCTCTCTCACAGACACTCAAAGTGTCATGAGAATTGCTAACCCATTTGACCTCTGTCATGCAGAAATGGAGAAGGCTCATGACCACATTCCCCAAGATGTCCTGTGGCAAGAAGTGCTGGTGCCTCTGCTGCAGGCTCCCCAGTCCCTCTATTCCTGGAGTGAAAGTGGGATCTGCATTCTTGGCATTAAGTCAAATTCATTCAAGATGGATGTGAGACTCCCAAGGGTGCATCCTGTCTCCACTACTATTTATGATCCTCATGAACAAGATATCAAGACACAGCCAAGCTGGAGAGTGTATCCAGCATGAGGGCTAGGAGGTGGCATCTCTGCATATTTACAGATGATGTTTTTCTTGGCTCTTCAGACTGACCTATAACACACACAGACATTTTGCTGGTGAGTTTGAAGCAGCTGGGATGAGAATCAGCACCTCCACAACCGGGGTCATGTTTATTTCCTGGAGGAAAGTGTTCTCTCCCGATGAAGGGGAATAGCTGCCCTTAGTGGGGTCTTGTTCACAAAAGATGGTAAGTAGGAGCATGAGACTAACAAGTGAATTAGTGGGATGACAGCATTGATGCCAGCACTGTGGTGGCAAAGAGGAAACTAAGTTTTCAGACAAAGCTCTTGGTTTACAGGTCGATTTACACCCTTATTCTCATCTACAGTCACGAACTACAGGTAATGTACCAGCGATCTTGCCCTTTCAGTCAAGTGGAGGAAGTGAAGTTTCTCTGCACATTGGCTGGCTGACTCACTAAGACGGAATGAGGGGAACTGCCTATTCTAGAAGGCCTCAGAGTAGAGCCACAACCTATTAAAGATGCTCCCTGGTAAGCTTCTTTTGGAACTATACCAGGCATGCCCTCATGGAAGAAGGCCCCAAAACTGACCTGGACACCCTGGAGGGATTCTATCTCCTGCCTAGCCTGGGAATCCCCCAGGAAGAGCTATAACCTGACAGAGAAAAAAGGAAGGTCTGGTCCTTCCTATTCTCCATGCTACCACCATACCACTCACCACAGAAAGTGGCAAAAAGGGAAAGAAAAAGATGATGTTAAAAAGAGGGGAACAGATAAAGCTGTGAACTGTTATGAGGTTCTGTTTGATGAAATATAAAAACTTCTGAAAGATGAGCATCTTTTTTCTTTTTTTAAAGTCTTCAAAGGCCTCAATCAATTAGGTGTCTATTTCTTATTTTAAGCATAGCAAATGTGAGCTACCAATCAATATAGCAAACAAGTGACCGGCATTCAGTGATCTGTGTTCACCTGCATTCCTACATAATGCTAATGTTACATCTGAACCCCACCCCCACATGAAACATTACATACATCCACATTGCTGAAAATACCATCCAAAAAGGCAATGAAAATAATGACAAGGAGAGATTTGCCATTTCCTTAGAACAAAATGGAAAAAGAATTAGAATAATTCATTGATCTCACATGCCTGAAGCATGGGCATTCAGTGTTAGCTACCAGTTTTGGGCAATCTGCTCTCCTTTTTGCAGTCCTCCCTGACCAGGGCATTTTCAGGTGGGGTGCCCTAGGCATAGAGGGCCACAAAGAAATCAAAACAGTAACACACGCTCAATTTACAAAAACAACTGAAAGTGGTGTTGGAGAGTCTTGAGAGACTGCATATCAATGATAGTACTCTTGCAGTCTCAGTGGAAATCAGACAATCTGATTAACAAAGAAATGGGATCACCCAAGAACAAAAGCCAAAACAAACAATAACTTGTGAAAAGCAACAGAACCTTTCTACTGCTTAGCTAAAATGACTGGTCCCAAATATAAAGTTCAGGGTTGAGCCTAGAACAGAAAGAGGCTGATACGTAGCTGACAGACTGAGTATCCTTCCTTTTCTTCCAGCACTTCTGTCGATGATTCAAATTCCTATCCCAATTCTTTATTAATGACAAAGACTTTATCAGTTTTGCACTAAAACAGTGGAAAACCATGGCTGTAAATTCAGCATTTGTTACTTTTTCAAAGGTCTGCACTGTGATTACGCTCAATCAAACATGTTTTAGTGTATTTGGAGAGTATTGGTGAAACCTTAGTAGGCTTGATGATGATAAAGCAAACCTGGGACAAAAGAATCTGTATCTAAGGGCACACATGAAATATCAATAGAGCTAGCCACTCACATTCTTGGGTTTCAGTTCTACAACTGCAAAATTTTCATTGGGTATTGCATCTTTTTATGCCTAGAGCAGGGGTACTCAAACTTTTTGCGAGCCGGTCCACATTCAGCCTTCCACCATTGACCAGGGTCCACAAACAACTGGTGGGGGGGGGGGCGAGTGGGAGCAGGGGGGTGATTTCAGGAGTGGGGGGGCGGCAATGCTGGGAGTGGGGGGGGGGCGAGTGGGAGCAGCAGCAGCGATGCCGGAAGCGGGGGGCAGCGATGCCGGAAGCTGGGGGGGGGCGAGCGGGAGCGGCAGCAGCGATGCCGGAAGCGGGGGGCGGCGATGCCGGGAGGGGGAGGTGCCGCCGGGAGCGGGGCAGCGGCTGCACAGCAGGCTCCGTGGGGGGGAGGGGGAGGAGGAGTGCAGCAAGCAACAGAAGTTGCTCAGCTGCCCTTAGAGCAGGGGTACTCAAACGGCCTTCATGCAAATAGGCCACTGTCGTGGTCCACCGGAAACCTCTTTGCGGTCCGGATTGTGGACCGCGGGCCGCCATTTGAGTACCCCTGGCCTAGGGAATAAATCTGCTGTGAAGTGAGTCATACACAATGTGTTTTGCATTCATTTTATAAAAAGTCCTACTACGTTTCTGGAATTTTTGGGATTGAGAAATACAAAAAAAGTCAAAACCATCTTTAGCAAATAGATTATAAAAACAGCATACTCAGGCTGAGTGGAGAGTAGGCAGGTAAAGCAAAGCAATCAGGAAAAATGACAGGCTTAGGTATATTACAATAGACAAAGGGTCAAGCCATCCAAAAGATAAAAAGATCCATTTTAAAAAATTTCTTCAATAACCAAGTGTTTTGAGAGCAGCTATAAGTGTAGCCTCAGTGCAGGGAGCTGGGCCAGGGCATCTGATGCAGGGTTTCCCAGTGAGGGGAGCCTGGAACTAGAAATACCACCTCAGAGAGTCCCCCAGTGGCAGCAGGGAGTCCAAAGCCTGGCACAGGCTGCCTGCAGGGTTTCCCAGTGGCGGTGCAGCAAGGGGGCAGCCAAACAGCCGCATGCAGCTCTGGAGCCACAGGTTGCAGACCCCTGCCATAGACCCACTGGCAGGCATCAAGTCCTGGCAAGAAAATGGTGCCCTATGTCTCTGTCTAATCTGGAGAGAGTAAAGCACTCATATGTACTGACCAAGGTACTGGCTTACATATACGCTGCCCTGTGACATCAATAAACCCAACAGGATAGAAAGTACAGCAAACCAATCTTCAGCGCCAATGCACACTTTCCTGATTTGAATGCGGGCTGGCTCACCCTCTCTCAGCCATGACTCATGTAACCGGCTCAGACACACTAGGCAGGGATGAGTGGGTGAGGAGTTGGCTCTAACATACTTACAGGGAGTATGGCTGCAGAAGAAGATAAAGGTGATGTGTGGCTTGAGTTTCCATTTCCCACTCTCAGTCCCTGGGCTGAAGATGCTGCCCTGTTGGTGTGAGGTTGCCAGCCACAGCTGGTGGAGGAGATACCTGGAGGGCAAGAAAGGTTACAGAGAATCACTCACTTGAGACAAAGGAAGAATAATTAAATCAAGGCCCACAAACTTCTGGCCACTTGACAGTGAAATGCACTACAATGAGTCAAATGGCTTGTTAGGCTTCTAAAGGCAAATATGATCCAAATGACTCAAGGGCAAATGCAGTTTGATGAGAAGCCTCACAGATAGCCAATGGACCAGGACTCAGCATTGTGAGACAAATTATTTTTGCAAGGCTTGTATACAAAGGGGCAGAAAGAAGCCTGGGTGTGTAAGACAGGAGATGGGCCTCACGGGGAAAAGCCAGACCCGCATGCAGGACAAAAACATATTGCCTGTGGAAGGAAAACGGGAGCTGCTGCTGACTCTCCCACTCCTTTCTTGCACAGCTTTTAGCTCCTGGGAGAACAGGAAAAAGGGACAAGGGCTGGGGTCCAAATATTATGGAGGATACACCACATCAGTGTAAATGTCCTGAGGAAAATGGACATGACCAAACCAACCACTGAATGGGTAATGCCACAAGGGGTTTCATGCCTCACCTCTGGAAACTTCTCTTGGCAACAACTTCAGCATGACTATCATTGAGAATGTCCCCTGCAGCAGCAACCAATAAATAAATAAATAAATAAACAAATAATCCAGCATTCCTGTAGTCCAGGAAAAGTCTCATGCAACAACAACTAGAGTACCATTTAATGAGGCAGATTTGTGCACTCTGCCATCCTGCCCCAGCATTTTATGGGTCTGACTCTGATATTAATGCAGTTGTCTGAACTAAGTGATCCCAAAATATTTAAACAACCCATTTACCACAAACGTTTATGGTCACACTCCAACACGCTGGTGAAGTGACTCTCACTGCAAGCTACCAACCCAGAGGACCATCACCTAAAGCCATGCCTCTTTGGGCTATGATCCAGTGAGATTCTACAGGTGAAGCAGAGCTGGGATAGTACTTGAATAGAAACCATCAAATCTCATTCCACAATATTCACAGCAGACACGTATAACAGCGATGGAGAGCAGAAGGGTGTGCACTTTGAAAAACAAATAATTTATTCACCAAACCAATGCAAGCCAACTGTAAATGAACTTCCCAAAACATGAAGGTTGCAACACTGTATGTCCAGTGATGTCCCTTACCTGCTTTTGTTTAAAAAAGCAGAACAACCCACATACGATGCTGAGAAAGGCAGCATTCAGGCAAAAGCCAAGGAAATCTCAAAGCTGATGCTTCAGGATGGTTTTAACACAGCAGAGGCAGGTTGGATCATCTGACAGCAATGTAAATAGAAGTTAGAATGTTCCCTTCTCTACTAATGTTAGAGGGGGGAACATTCAAGGTTCATGGCCTTGAATGTGTTAGGAGACAATGAAAATTGGTGATGTTTTGAAATTTGATAATGAGCCTTTGTTAATGCACTAAGGTTGCTAACAGATCTGGGATATATTTACTGGAAGGAGTGACTGGGATATTTACTGTATTTGAATGTGATTTGTCTGTTACGAGCAAATTTTCTTCAGATTAAACTGGTACAGGAGTAACAGTGTGTCTGATTCAGAGGATGACGATTCTTGTTGTAACTCAAGTTATTAAAAATACAACAGTGAAATATCTATAGCTCAATATAATCCATTTCCTGTTTTAGAATAAAAAATTTTAAAGATTTTCAACACATTAGGAACACGGGAATCGCCAGGGATCAGATCTAAAGTCTGTCTAGTCCAGATTTTGGTCTCTCCATGGCTAGAACAAGCTGCTTCATATAAAGTGTGAGAGCCACGCAGTAGGCAGATATAAAACTCTCTCCTCTATACAGACCTCATCTTGGATTCCTAATGAAGAGACTAACTTAAATCCTGAACCACAACGCTGAATAACCCTTCCAAGATTAGTCGTCATTAATTTACTAAGACCGCTGCATGGATCTTGACAGCCATATAAAAGTCCAATCCCTTTCCAAATCTTAAATTATTGACTTCAAATGACTTCCTGCAGCACTGGCTTCCACCATGTAATCGTACACTGTGGAAAAGGGACATCTCCAGGCCTTTATCATTCCCGCACTGCTCTGACTCCCATTCCGTTCTGAAAACCTGTTTTTGAGATGAGGAGCCCAGCACTGCACACAGTATCCGAATCAGGTTACAGCACTGATTCTGTAGAGAAATACTATTTTGGTATTCTCCATGCATTCTAACATCTTGTTTGCTTTTTGATGCAGCTACATATTGAGCAGTGGTCTCTATTATGCTGACTACACTGATCCTCAGACATTTTCAAATTTGGCTACCTCAGTACTCACCTGCTTTGAGATTATTTAATGTTAAACATGGGACCTAGCACAGAACCTTGAGGCCCCACTGTTAACTTATCATGTAACTCTTTTTCACTTCTGTCTCCTGGACAGTTTTTGATCCAAGATAACACTCTCTCTCAGCCCCCAGCTATTTAGCTTCTTTAGGAGCTTCTAGTGAAGGGTCCTTTTAAAAGTCTCAGGGGTGTCAAACATGCAGCCTGCAGGCTGCATCTCTTCCCTCCAGCCTACGACTGAACTCTGTAGGACCACACTCTCTGAGACAGACAACAGAATAGAAAACAAGATTTGGCTTTTCTGTAAACACGAGACACTGTCAGGACCTAAACTACCCAATAATGTCCATTTAAATCTGGCCCACCAGAGCAATTAAGTTTGACAAATTAGGTCAGTCATTTTTCCTTTATCCATTACTTTTGTGACATATTCAAGAAATTCTACAAGATGATTGAGGGGATTTTCCTCTAAAGAATCCATGCTAGCTAGCCCTTATTATATCATGATCTTCCAGGTATTTTGTTAATTATGTTTTTAAATTTTAAATTCACCCGCTATGCCAAGTATAGCTGTAAAGTTAATTGGGCTATATTGCTCCAAATCACCCCTGGAGCCTTTAAAAATTTGAGTACAACATTTGCTCCTGAGCAGTAACTTATTTTAATGAATGACTGCATTTTTTCTTTTTTTTTGTTAGCAGTTCAGACACTTCATATATGAGCTTCTTAAGAATTTGAGGATGGACTATCTTGGCTGGGTGACTTACTGCATTTTATATTATGGTTTTGCTCTAGCATCATTCAACCTATCTTTTTGCCTAAAATGTACAGGTTTTTGACGTCGCTAATAGCGCTAAAGAAACTTTCTTTGTTCTCTTAACAGATTTCTCAGGCCACCAAGGCTATCCAAGATTATTAGAGCAAAATTTAATTTGGAAACCTAGCTGACTTTTCATCTCTGGCACTCTTTGTTTAAGTTTCATTTTAGTCAACACAGATTATGAAGAGGACTTCTCAGTTTTACTCTCTTCTGGTAAATTTCACTCTTTAGATCTTACAAGACTACAACATATGGGTAGCACTCAATACAATAAAAAAATTAAGTTAAAAATAAATTGTGAAAACTTTCAGATTAATATTCCTTTGTGATGATACTGGCCCAGAGAGATCCACAGAAAGTAATCCAGGGCATTGTATTTAATGCAAAGCAAAAAAACAAAAAGCTTTTATATACAAAATGCACTATAAATTCCAGAAAGAGCTTTGCCAACTCAGGATCTGTCAGAGCAGCTCTCCTCTGGAGTCTGGGGAAGACAAAAGCCCTGTATTAAAAGGCTCTTGACCACTTCTCCCTCCCTGGTGAGTCTCTGTGGTTTCTCCACTCTCCAAGGAACAGCAGCCAAGAGCAGTTTGGTCCTCCTCTGTTATGGATATACATAGCAAGGAAGGAGACACAATAAATAACTCTTCTCACAGTCGTTCTCAACTACATAAAGAGAAATTGTTGTTGTATCTAGCTGATAATTAATACTAAAAAGAACAGGTTTCCTAATTTTCTGGGGCTTGGTTACTTGGTACTCTGTTACGGTGGTGGTTTTTGCACTAGGCTCTGAAGGGATAAGAAAAGAAAACAAGATCTGGCTTTTTTTGTAAACACGAGATGCTGTCAGGACCTACACTACCCAACAATGTCCATTTAAATGCCTTTTGTCCATTGCCCTTAAGGGCTGTGGATACTGGGAGCTCAGTGCAGCAGACCTAGCTGGTAAGGCTGCCTAGCCACCACACGGGGTTGGAACTTCGTCATGTGTTCTTGTTGCATTCCAGGATGCTGACCTCATGCCAATGACATGAGTGATGAAGAAGCCAAGATTGCTAGCCTTGATTTTTACACCACACTTACCAGTTTTCCTCATTTTTGTATGGCCAATGCATTTTGTACCAGTCCCCATAGCAACAACTTCCTTAATTACTGGAAAAAAGAAAAAGAAAGTTAGCTGAGCGAACCACTTCTAAGGCATCACTCTAATTTGATCATTTCAACCAGACACTACATGGTGGAACCATATGAGACAAAGTAAAAGGAAGGGGTAAAGTAACACGTCACACCCACAGCACTTGCAGGGGAGGCTCTGTACCAGACACAAGCCAAGTATTAAGTACAGCACCAGTGTCGGGGGAAAGACAGCAACATACTAAACATGGCACATGGAAGGGAAGAGAGGAGGGCACTGATGTGAGGTCCTACATACCAGACAACACAATATGACCACCAACCCAGGGACCCTCATATGTGGACAGTGACCTAACAGGAATACCCCATACAGTGCACAGCATGAAGGGAACGAGGTGGGATAAAATACAGGGTGACAGGTTCATCCCTGCCCCTTTTAAAGGAGACCTGCTAAGAGACAAACTACTGTGTTGGAGCCCTTTTTTGGATTCTTATGAAGAACGTCAATGCACTGGGAAGGGCTTGGTTTTAATATATTGGATAGTCAGGTCTTGCCTATTTCACTGCATATTAACTAGCCAATGTCATGTCAAAACACACTATAGTAAAGGAGGCCTGTGTTTTTTAAATGAGCAGGGGTTTTGGATCCCAATGACCAATAAATTGGCATCTAGCAGAGGGGCTGATGATTAGTGAGCTGGAGCACATGACTTCTGTGAAGAGGCTAAAGGAAATAGGCTTGTTTAGTCTACAGAAGAATGAGGGAGGAGTTTATGGTGGCCTTTAACTACCTGAAAGTGGGTTCCAGGGGGTGGAGCTAGGCTGTTCTCAGTGGTGGCAGGAGGACAGAACAAGGAGCAATGGTCTCCAGTTGTAGTGAGGGAAGTCTAGGTTGGATATCAGAAAAAAACTTTTTCACTAGGAGCATGGCAAAGTGCTGGAATAGGTTGTGGAATCTCCATTTCTCAAGGTTTATAAGGTGCAGCTTGACAAAGCCCTAGCTGGGATCGTTTAGTAGGAACCTTCCACCGTGACAAGAATGATTTTCACAATGCCAATCGCTCCTTCCACCTGCCTCAGTCACAAAACACACACTACAAACGACCACTTCTGCAGTTTTCAAAAGCCACAAAGGGAGAACAGCAAGATGCTCTGTAAAGTCCACTTTGTTATTACCAATCTATTTTACATGGGAAGTGACCAGACACAATACTGATGTGTGGCACAACTAACCCTTAGGTTATATAAAGAGAAAGGAAGGAACACTCTCCCATGTGCACATTATGCCATCATTTCTTATTATAGGGCTTCTCCTACCTTCCTTTAGCAACTAATAATGGGCAAAAATTTCCAGAGCGGTAGCCATGTTAGTCTGTGTATAGCAAAAGCGAGAGTCCTGCTGCACCTTACAGACTAATAGATTTCTTTAGGGATACACTTTTGTGGGCTCCATCTTTCCATGGGCTTGCATCTGACAAAGCACGCTGGAGCCCATGAAAGCTTATGCCTGAAGAAATCCGTCACTTTATAAGATGCCACAGGACTCCTGTTGTTTTTAATAATGGGCACTGTCAGAGACAGGACACTGAACTAGCAAGACCACCGGTCTGAGCAGGCCTCCACAATAATTGGGTGTTCCTCATTCCTGAGAGAAAAGAATTTTGCGAGTCAGATTCTATTCTTTAAAACAAGATATGCAAATGATCACACTTAATATCCCAGGGTCCTCCAAGGAAAATCTCCATTAAATAGGAAAAGAATACTTAACATTCCTAATGTTTCTAGGATAAAAGTAAGAAAAAGAATTCAGACAAACACCACCACCAAACATCCCTCCCTGCCCCATGCTGCCATTTTCTTTCTTTCCAGTTCACCTTTAAGTGAGCAGAAAAACCACATGAAAGGCATTTACTGAGAAAGGATGGTACTCTCACCCTGTGGATTCCCAGGGTTACGATAAGCCTCTCTTTCAGGCGCAGCCTCCACTTTAACCACAGCCGCTAGTGATGTCCATTCCCGGGTAGGCTCCGGCTTCCCCTGCTTAGGAAGCTTGGTGCTATAATGAGTGTAGCATAGATCAGCCACCTCATCAGCTGACCACATGGCTTCAGCCACCACCGCTGGTTTCAGAGAGAATGGGATTACAATATAAAAGCGACCATGGTGCTATAATGCCCTTCCAGTCCACCACTCCATATTATCTGTTCCTAGGATGCCCACCCAATCTGCCCGGCCCTCCCCCCCACCTCTCTAGTATCCTCATGCTCCATCTACACATCAGTGTAAACCGAAGAACTTTATTTTCAGGTGGTACTGCTAAAACCCTTTGGAGGTTTACCAGACTTGCTGGAGAGATGGATACGTGAAAAAGAATGAGCTGCCTAATTAAGCAACAGAGCACTGGACTAGAAGTCACAAGATCCAGGTTCTACTCCCTGCTTTGAACTGCCATGCACACTTTATTTCCCCTCTTTGTGCCTCTCTCTGCCATCATCCTTTGTCATTTAGCGTGCCACCTTGTACCATGCCTGTGCAGTGCCCAGTATGCCAAGGACCTGCTCTCAATTAGCACCTGAAGGTGCTACCATAATACAAATTTAAAGTAGAAAAGCCTGGGAAAGTGTGATTTGAGCACCCTTTTCATCCCTAATTTGTGCTCTTCACTCTCTGTCCCTTCCATCACCTTATCTCCTCCTAAGTAAACCCACCCAAATAAATAAATTAAATCAAGTTTATGGACCATGTTTGCTGCTATCACACAGTTAACTCTGTTGTTATCCCATGTCTGCCTTGTCTATTTACACGGTAAGCTGTTCAGGCAAGAACCATCTCCTCCATCTGTCCAGTGCTCAGCACTATGGAGCCCCATTCTTCATTCAGGCCTTTGGCACTTTCATAAATAAACCTGATAAATGCTAAGGAGTGAGCTATCCCTCCCTCCTCACAATAGAGAGAATGAAAGAGGCAATTCAACACTTTTGAAAGCTTCCTTCTTCTCCCACCTTGAAAAGTCTGAGGCTGCCATAGAAGAAAACTGCTCAAGCTCCTCACACCTTTTAGGGCTGGTTTGATTTATAGTTCTAAAGTTGGAACACAAAGAAGGATATGGGACTAGGAGATGAATTCTGAGAGGTAACGAAGAAATCTTGGTGTAGAGTTGCAGGTGTGTCCCTCAATAAAAACAAAATGGTTTGAGAGGTAGGAGCAAAAACATAAGAGTACAGATAGGGAAGCTAGGCTAGAAGATGGAAGCTACTGACCAGAAGGTCCAAACAGTCCAAGACTGGTCCCATGACAAGGAAGAAAAGCAAAAGCATCAAGGGACTGCAGAGCCTGGAATTAGCTAAAGAACACCCAACAGCATGACACAAAAGGCTAAAAATATTCAAAGGGTTGATTTCTTTCAGAAGCTGGCAACCCAAAAGATAAGAAC
The DNA here is from genome assembly GCA_007922195.1 of Podocnemis expansa. Classification (NCBI taxonomy): domain Eukaryota; kingdom Metazoa; phylum Chordata; order Testudines; family Podocnemididae; genus Podocnemis; species Podocnemis expansa. Next base: position 134,386 of record ML682138.1, read on the forward strand.
CACCATTTAAAAAAAATTCCTCCAATAACCAAGTGTTTTGAGAGCCACAGTGGGTGTAGTGTCCTGGTGGGGGATGCAGGGAGCTGAGTGCTGGGCCAGAGCACCTGCTCTAAGGTCCCCCGGTGGGGGAGAGCCCAGAACCAGGAGCAGGGCCATCCCCAGGTCCCTGGTGGCAGATGGGAGCCCGGAGGGTCCCTAGGGGGCGGGCCTTGCTGGAGCTGGGGGGCAGCTGAAGGTTGCAGGCCCCTGGTTTCTTTACACGGGGTCCACCCAGAAAGAAGGTATAACTAGCAGTAGTGAGATGAAGCTAAGAGAAGGAAAGGCCGCGTCCATTATCACAAAATAGTTCCTGCCAACAAACTATCAGGCTGTGGAGCGTCCCTCGCCAGAGGGCCAGCAGAGGGTAAGTTAACACTACCTTGGGCCGGGGCAGGCACCAGACACGGCTCTTCCCGCCCCCGCCTCAGAGCGCCTCAGAGCGCCTCACGCCGGGCCCAGCCGCTAGGCCAAGGAAAGTGAGGCAGGGGGAGGCGGCGAAACCCCCCCTCCGCCGCCTGAGGGCTGACCCCTGCCGGCTCGCCTTTCCGCTTGCTCCGGAAGCGATTCAGCGCCCCCTCCCCCGCGGCTCGAGCATGCGCACTCCGGGCCGAACGTGGGGACGGCGCTTGCGCACGAACAGCCCCCGCCCCGCCAGAGCGCGCGGCGTCACTGGCCGCCCCCGGGCGACCTCGGGCTCCCAACCGGCCCTGCAGGGCTCCGGCCAAGCGGTCCCGCCCCGCCTGCTGCACCAAGGGAATAAAACTCGGCGTACGGTACTGGCATTGCCCCCCAACACACACACACACACACACTGCGAGCGACAAGAGGCAGGCGAGCGCGCTTTTATTCAGTTACACGAACCCCGCTACAGCAACTGGCCCCGGTCTCTTCAAGGCAGGAGTCACCTCTGGCCAGCATCTTTCCTTATTAGAAATGACAAAGCAGCATTATGCCTCCCAGCTGGACACAGGCAACATTCAGCACCTCCTCAAACTGAAGTGCCGTCAGCAGAAGGACTGGGCTGAACCTCTTTCTTATTGTCTTCCGGTTTCATGGCAGGAAACAGCAGAACTTCCTAGGGGAACCAAACACCAGCAGGTTCCTTACCTCACCTCCCATTCACAATCATTTTTGCCCACAAGTAACAGCCCCCTAAGACACCAAATTCTAAGTACTCTATTCGTACATACTTAATGTTACAAATCCTACTTCCTCAATGCTCAAGTTCCTCACCGCCCACCATGGACACCTTGAAAACTACAGGTGTCGGGGAAAAAAAAAACTGCCTGGGTGACTAATTCAGAAAAAAACACTTAATTTTTGCCTTTGTACTAGTGAAACCCCTCACAATAGGGCACAAAGTTGCTTGTGGACACTGGGTTTCAGCAATAATTCTGAATTGCCTGGACTTTAGGATGGGGTGAGGAAGGAGACCTGTTTGTCAGTCTTGTAGCACAAAAGTAGCTTTTTGTTTTCACAACTAAAGAGGAAATCCTGCAATGTACTCAAGTTGTCCATGTTATATTTACCTTAATATTATTGGAGTCTGTAAGGAACATGGTGAGCCGATCGATCCCCATACCCCAGCCAGCTGTAGGCGGAAGTCCATATTCCAATGCAGTGCAAAAGTTATCATCAATGAACATGGCTTCATCATCACCCGCTGCTTTTGCCTAGACAATCAATGAACAGTGACAAGTTCCTACACCACACAGTGCACAAAATGTCAACACCCCTGTTAACTCCTGTGTCATCACAAAGGAGTGCCACTGTACTTCTGGAACCTAGGCAGCTATGTTCCACTATGGTCTGCATTTTTGTAAAATCTGCAGCAGAAGTGAACAGTTGGGTGATCTCACCCCTCGTCCCCAAGCATTAGTGTTTAGAGAAATATCCTAAAGACCACATTAAGAAACTGGCACAGGTGCTGCAAGCAAACATCTAATTCAAGACAAGTTAAATGTTGTCTATGAAACTGACTCTGCCACTCAAACTACACATGATCCCATTTGGCTTATGTGAAGAAATGCACTTTGACAGTACTCCACTAGCATCAGAAGGAATTAGAGCAAGGATCTTCAAAACTTTTCATATGAACTACCTTTCAAGAGTAATATGACTATCTTCTCTCCTAATCCATATCACTGATAGTGAAACAACACCCTCATGGCTGTCTACAGCAGTTGCTCACACTGAAGCTACAGTACGAGCGTCTTCAGGAAACAACTAACAAAAGGGTCTGCAACCTGCAGTTCCACAGCTGCATGACTGCTCCCTTGCAGCTCCAGGCTACCCCTGCCACCAGTGCACCCTGCAAATGGCCCCCTGCCAGGCTCTGGCTCCACCTCCCCTCCCCCCCACCACCACTGGGGGGACACTGTGGGGCACCTAGTCTTTGCTTCAGGCTCCCCACTCCACCAGGGGACCCTGCAGCAGGTGCCCTGGCCCAGCTCCCCTCACCCAGAGGCTATGCCCACTGTGGCTCTCAAAACACTTAGTTATTGAAGGAATTTTTAAAAATGCCTCTCATTTTTCAGGTGGCTGTCCCCTGATCAAATGCAATAAGTGTTTTGTAGTTGTTTTATAAAAAGTTTGCACAAGCTCTTTTGGCTTGCCATTTCATCCATTTTCCCTCATGTGTGTTATTCCAAACTATCTACACTGTGCCTGCTGCATCATTCCTTTGTTTCCCAATGATTCTCCCTTTGTAGGCAGACAGAGGTAATAGGGCTGGACTTCATGTAGGAGCCCCCCGCCCCAAAAAAGGTAATGGTAGACACGTTTGGTTGAGAGATTCAGATTCCTTGTTTGTTTTGCTGAACTCAGCTAATACATCTACCCCTTTGGAACTTGTCAATACCTGTCATGTTAGTTGTGAATATTTAGAGCAATCATAGAAAGAGGAGGCAAGTCTGCATAAACTGAAAATAAAATCTAGCATTCACCCCATCCACAGTGTTTTAAGTCTTTGTAATCTCTCAAATCCCTACCTTTGCCTGATCTTCAAAAAGCTCCCTCTGCCGAAAGGGGTCATTGAGCTCTGTGTATGCATTGCATACTTCCTTCTTCATCACAAAGAGTTCAAAGCGTTCTGTCAGTCCCTGCTGAGAGCGATGCCTGTGCAGAGGAGATAAGTCAGTGAGCAGCTCAGACATTAACACAGTCTCCTTATGAAAAATAAGAGCAATTTTCAGAAGACACACCTACACTGACACTCACCATGGTAAAACTTCTGACCCCATGACTTACACTTCCCTGCATTTACTTCCTCCCATTCTGTAAGTTCCCCCATCTTCAAGGCATCTGATGAAGTGGGACTGTCTCCCACAAAAGCTCATGCAATAAATAAATGTTAGTCTTTAAGTGCCACAGGACACCTTGGTCATTTTCCAGGTCACTGAACTCCCTGGATTTTATGCCTGTGTAATGGACTCAGTGGCTCAGGAACCAAAACCTGGACTAGTGTCAGACTTCCAGAAGTGCCATTTTGGACCAAATCTTTCTATTTCTCATGCAGATAAAAAGGGTTGTCATGATTTCATGACTTCACATAAAATCTCATACTCTTACCATTTGGCCAGAGGGCTCATGATTTGGGGATGATCACAAATGAATGTAGGATTAATACAAGTGACTTCCAGAAATTCACCAACAAGCTGAAAAACAGGAGCAGGACAGAACTTTCAAGTTAAAAAATTGCTTACTAACATTCTTTCCTCATCACAGCTTCATTTCCCTAATGATTCACTACCTGAAAAGTCTGCTCATGGTAATGTCTTCATTAACAGCAATGAATCCCCTGCAAGACGCCAAACATCCTGCTTGGAAGGGTTAAAATCTCATCTAGCACTGACTGTATGAAACACAAAAGTAGTGTCTATAGTTCATCCAGCCTAGCAAGAACTCCAGTGTAAGAACATAAACCTACCACTTTTACTCTGAGACACAGTCAGTGTTATTGGAGTTTAACTCTGGTTGTGACACAAGCCACTGGATAGAGCCGCCAGCAAGACATCACTCAGCAACAGGTTTTTCACAAGAAAAAACAAACAAAGCACAAATCCAGTCTCAGTATTATAAATATATCTTACATTTGGAGAGATATGTGCATCTGATTACGCTCATCTCTCCACTCATGCAGAATGTACAGAGGGAGGGATCCTCTGGGTCAATTCACAAAATACTGCTGATCCCCTTTTCTACCCTACTTTCCAAGGCTGTTATATGTTCAGGTGACAAGTGGATTACACAGCTTTCAGAGTTCAAATTCTAATTAATTGGGAACTGTCACTGCAAGGTTATAACGTATTTCCTTCTACTCTGAGCCATCCCACTATGGTAAAATAGCTTTTCTTTACATTACTGGTTCAGGGACTAAGAGGCCAGGTGTCAATCCAGATACCTTTACAGACCTGCATCACTCTGTCACCAGGACAATGTGTTCTCAAAGAACATCATCTCTGGAGTATATTTTAATTCTCTTCTGCAACAGGAAAAAAGGCAATTTTCAGTGCATTTTCCCACATGTAGCTGAACATCATGATCATTGGGAAAAAGCACCATGTACATCTCTGCTACAGGACATCTCTCTAGAATGACACTCTCCCCACATCTCCACAAAGCCAGCATCCATGACCTACAGGCTAATAAAAGCAAGCCATTTCCTTTCTTCACCTAGAACCTCTGGTACATCCGATCTGAGGTGCTTTCAGAGGACTATTAAATTGTCATATGTATCCTGCCATGGAAACAAGTCTCTGTACCATTTGTTTTTAGTGGATCTTCCATCTTGCTATCCAGCAGTCAGCAAGGAAACTGCTGCTTCAGATGGGGCTCCATTATTTCATAGGGCCAAGTCTCAGAGATCTCAGGATTATGAAAAGGCCACCTCTACTTACCTTATCAAGAAGCCTGGCTGTGGTCCTGGGGGGTGGACACTCAACACCTCTCTCCACACAAATAGCATCAAAAAACTTGCGGGTTTCTGTTTTCATAATGCAAAATATTAGAGAAGCTGTTCACATGATCAACTCTTCTTCCCCCTCTCCCACCTGCAGAATGATCCAGACACAATGAAGGACTGAAATGACAGTCGCCTCTGTCTGTTAATATAATACATTGTTGGACATACCAGCTCAGCCTTCCACAAAGGATGAAGGGTAATATTTATTGCTACCAATTTAAACTCAAACACAACATTCCTAATCCCAGACTCTAGATGCTCTGACAACAGTTACAAACACAATCCCAAGTAGAGAGTGCCATCACAAACACATAGCTAATCCCAGCATTCAAAAATTTTAATAAAAGAACTTTCATTTCCACTCATATAAGCACCCCAAAGCTTATGCAGGTAGGTCTATAATTTGCACCCCAAATACCTGCTTGAACTGAGGAGTTCTGAAGACTGTCCTAATGGTCAATTGATATAGACTATTTCATATCAAGGAGGGAGTGGGTGTGCACTTCAATGCACACAGGTCCTCAAGGAGTCAGCAACCTTCACTCTCAAATCAAGGGGCTCCAAGTTAGCCACCTCTTCTGACTGTAGTAGAATCAGTATCACACATAAAAAGAGGCTCTCTCTCAAGTAGGTGGCTCCCAAACCCTACTTAGAGCTAACAAAATCATGCAGCTGAAAGCCGCCCAGAAACCAGCGCAATCGTGGAACACTACTGTCACATGCTCATGACGAGAGTCTTTTCCATCTAAGAGAACCAACACACTGTTCACTGTTTCATTAGTTTTTAGATCTATCCAAAGTGTAGACTGATGTACTATGCTTTATAGCCTAGTCTAGGAGGTAGCAAGGATCACCTGAATGAAAAGATTATAACTGCTCAATCAAACCATTGCTGCTATGTGATTGCATAAAAACAGCTCTCTAAAACTGTGAACTCGGGACAAATGGCAGATGCATCCTCAATGAAAGGGTCCAATATAATCTTCCAGTTGCTACCTCTATCCTATTTGTCCTCATCCATGCTCTAATCACTACCAAATATAGAGGGTCTTCACCGAACCCTCAGGGATGAACAAAACAGAGATAACACAGGGACATCTATGTACTGCAAACACTTCAAACCAGCCCTCCTCATTAGTTCTCCCAACAGAGTCATGTACATACAATGAAGAGTTAAAAGGCAATAAAATGGAACCTTACTGACCCCAACAAGAACCTGCAGGGCACCAAGAGACTACTCAGAGCTAGGAGATAACAGACCAAACCAACTGAAGGGTGACCCCCTCTGTACTGCTCAGATGCCCAGCTGAGCATTCCACCACCTTGTAATAAAGAATAATGAAAGCATCTTGTAGATCAACATGGACTGGGGGCTAAAGGTCTTTGCCCCATAAGGATGTGGGGGGGAGGGATGAAGGGACACACAGACCATCATCTGACCTTCTGTCTCAAATTGATCAGCTGCTGGAAGTTTCACTCCTAGGACTCTCTCCAGTTCACACACCATGCTGATTTTCCGGAAGGGTGGGGTGAAATCTATTTCATAGGCATGGCCCTCAGGTCCATCCGGATGATACGTAACCTTGTAACCTCCAGTGATGTGCTTCACCATTCCTACACAAGAAAACTGCACTTTTTAACATCAATGCCACTGCTGCATCATACGTTCTCTTTGCACAGATTCTTTTTCTCCTTTAATTAACATTAGGTTAGGTTACCTGAAAGCAGTTTTTCTGTGATCTCCATCAGGTCATGGTAGTCTGCATAAGCCATGTAAAACTCACAGGTTGTGAATTCAGGATTATGGGTCAAATCAATTCCTTCATTCCGGAATTGGCGCCCAATTTCATATACCCTGTCCATGCCTCCAACCACCAACATCTAAACAAAAAGAAATCCAGCTAATCACAGTAGCCTTCTGAAATGAAGTCAAAAAAGTTCTGACTAGCACAAACTTGCACCAAATTTACATTCCCAAGCTAATCAGCAAGACAGAAGTAAAAGCAACACCAGACAAACCTAATGCAGAACTATGGTCCAAATTATTCTGACATCCACTATTCTCCAACCAATGTGGGCCTCTCTCCTGCTTACCTTGCTAGCAATGCTCCATCCAGGTGAGGTTGCCTCTGTCAACCCAGTTAGTCTGCTGGCTCTTAATCTAATCCTTATTTCACTGTTATACTTCACATTATGAGAAGGCAGACAAAGAGTCAGGAAAGCATGGACCTTAACCCACTGCAGGATCACATCTCACCTTGTGATAGAGTTCCGGAGCAATTCTCATGTACAAATTCATGTCCAGTTCATTGTGATAGGTGATGAAAGGTTTAGCCACAGCACCACCGGGAATAATATTCATCATGGGAGTTTCAATCTGATGGGGGGGAAAAAAAGTGTTAAACATTGAGCCAGGGGCTTCAGAATACTTGAGCTAATCATGCCCTGACTCCAACTATTTTGATACTGTGCTCAATAAGTACTTAAATTTAAAGCAATAGAACTCAGTTCAGATGTGAAATCTTTTCCTTCTACATGTTCAGTCAACATCAAGAGCAGAAAAATTATTCTGGGTCAAAAGATTTCCCTCCTATATATTCAACAAGATAAGGTTATTTAATCTGTCTTCTCTATTAAGAGCACAGCAGGAGCAGCCATATTCTGCACAATTAATGAGCTGTGGAGTGGAGGAAGACCAAGAACTGGGCCAAACAGTTGAAGACATTTCCAGTGACATCTCCAACCCCCACCAGAGACAGTCTGGCTTCTCTTTACTAGTCTAAACCTTGTAAAATTACTCTTCTTCAGTACACTCACAAGAAGTGAAATGAAATGCTGTACATAGAAACAAAGTTAATAAATTCCTCCCAATGTGTCCCATCTTCTCCATTTCATAATTTACACTTAGTTCCTTGGGGTCAGCTGTTGACAGCAATCAACTGAAAAACATGGAAAGAAGCAGAGTGGGAAAGGTCCTGCTTTTAGCAGGAGGTTGGACTAGATGACCTCATGAGGTCCCTTCCAGCCCTGTGATGCTATGATTTAACCACCTGAGCACTTTGCAAACATAGTACTACTTTAAATGTAATAGCTTTGGTAAAAGTTGAGGAGTAAAATTAATTAATTACATCACTAATTAGTTAAAATTAATCTATAGAATATCTCATCTGGAAAAAATTTCCAGGAGCGTAAGAACACCATGATACTAGCTTAGTTAAGTAGAGAGAAGCAGGGCGATGGTGGGGTCTGCCTGCAGACATCTGAGTGGAGAGACAGAATTCTGCAGTCCAACAGTACAGTATACGACTGTTTTCACAAAATGCCTCTTGTAGATATAAGCAGGTAGGAAGGCAAAAGTCTACATGTTATTTTATTCTATCTGGGCTGCAAAGCTCAGGAAACTATGCCAATCTAACTTTCATTTCTCAGGTGTTTAAAAAGTTTATGGGTAATGGAGTATAATCAGATATTTCACAATGTGGTCATCAGTGATTAGAGGATGATGGTGGGGTTTGGCAATTCATCCAAATAGGAGGGCAGGTGGCAATCCAATCATACCCCCTTCTCTTCCCCAAGGGGCTCCCCAAGAGGTGGGCAATTTTACAATTTAATTGGGCTCCACAAGAGTTTGCCTCATTCTACCCACTGTCAGTTGTGCTGACCAGTCAGGTCTGGCCTCCACACAAGTAAAGCAGGGGTGGCAGGCAGTTTGTCCCACTGCTTTAGGCAGAATACCACCACTAGGAGTTTGGATAGGCTGCTATTCATTTTGGGACAGTACAAAACAAGCAATTTTTTATTCTAACTGCAGCCATTTAAGACAGGGTCGAACAAGGAAGAGGAGTCACTCATACTGTTTCAGAATGAGGCTCAGGGTTTCCGAGAAACAACAAAGATTTGTTCACCACACATGAAATGGGAGTCTCTGCTGAAGGAAAAATCAGAACAGATCTAGAATCTAAAGGGAAAGAGTAACTTTCATAGAGTTTGTGTGGCAATGCATTCCAAAGTCCCTTGTACGGTTTTTTTTTGGTTTTTTTTTTAAAAGACTGGCTGTTTCTCCCACACATTAGTTAATTCCCAACATGATGAAAGCCTCATTGATCTATTTAAATGCTAGTTTACAAGCGATTAATTTCAGGAAGGTAAGAAATGCTGTCATGAAGTAATGGGACCTTAATGACACAGCATGGGTCTACACCAGTGTTTCCCAACCAGTGTGCCAGGGTATACAGGTATGCTGTCAGGCCTCTGCAAGTGTGCCACGAAATTTTATGAAAAACTACTCAGAGTTCTGGATTAGTTCATGAGTATTCATGAGTTCATTGGAGACTATATGGTGGTGTACCTCAAAAATAAAGGTACCAAGGAGTGCCACACCAAAGGCAAGTTTGGGAACCACCGGTCTACACTGTTGAACGTATCACTGCTCTCAAATAACAAACACGATAGCGTCTCTCCTTGAAGCTGAAGACATGTGAAAAAGACCAGTACATAGAAAGAAACAAAGTACCAAACCTTACCTCGAGAAAGCCCAACTCATCCAAGAAGCTCCGGAGGTACGTAATGATCTTCGCACGGATTACAAACTTCTGTCTCACATAGTCGTTCAGAATTAAATCCAAGTATCTCTGACGAAACCTAGTTTCCTGAAAAGGATGCATAATTCTAGAACAATCTAAATTATATTTATTGCCAAAGAGAAAAGATTAAAATTTACTCTTCATTTAATGCACTGGTATCAATGGTACCACATATGTACAAAAAGGTCTTTAAGTCAGACCCAGTCCCAGCTGCCAGTTTGCTTCAACACCAGGAGTGGATATTACCTTGTCTTTGAGTCCAAAGTGAAGGTGGGGTAACATGTGCAAGCATGGAGAAAGCAGAGTGATTTCCCAAGGAATAATGCTCAGCTCCCCCTTCTTTGTCTTTCCAGGATTTCCCTGAACCCCAATAATGTCCCCCCGCCGCAGCTTATTGTTAATGTGGATGTATTCTTCCTCTGATTTGTAGTTTCTGCAAATGGAAAAATAAGCATTTTAAGCACTTTTTGTCCATGGATCAAGCTTTGTTCAGACTTTCCCCACCCCAGAACACTTAATATTCACTTATTGACTAGCATGGTAGCCTTGAGGTACTGTATTGTGTTCTCCACCATCTGGCTGCAGACGAGAAATCTGTGCAGAGGCTCACGGGCATAGTGAGAGAGAGGGAAGAATAAGATGTCCATCTTCTATGCTGCTCCTCCTAGAAAGTCATTTGATTTAGAAGGCTGCTCTCGCTATCCTACTTACCTGGCATTTGCCATGACTTGCAGTTTGACTCCCTCTCCACGAAGATCATAGAAGATCAGTTTCCCCCCAGAGGCACGTTTTGCATGGATTCGACCTAGAAACCCAAAGTCAGGTGGTCCAATGGTTGCAGCAAGTCAAAGTCATAAAGCTTTCCATTTTCCACAAACAAACATACATCTCCATGCCCAAGCCAAGGCACAGCATCACTTCTATCTTGCACCTGGCCAACATATCACTAGTCCCCATCCTATTATTGGTTGGCAAGGAGACCAAGGTAATGAAAGTCTCAAAATTAATCTAATTACACTATTTCTGAAGATAGAGTTCCAAAGTCCCCTCATCAAACCAGATCCCTTACTTGTGAACCCAAACATAGCTCAACCTCGCTACAGCCATAGCATCATGGGGAACTGCTATGCAAAGTCCAGAGTTGTGGAGGCATTCCCATCTATCACCCTCCAAGAACGGTTGGCACTTGGCTTTGCAAACTGGCAGACTCTCTCTTATAAGTCCCAGTTGAGTCTTTACCTGCCACTCTCACTGTAATGTCTCTCAGGTGATCCCCTGCTTGCAGGTGGCTGTATCTCTCTATGAAGTCTGTGAGAGAAAGGTCTACATGGAACTTGTGTGGGTAAGGATCTTCACTGGTGCCTTTCAGCTGCTGGATTGCCTGACTGCGGATCTTGTAATATTGCTGTCATCAGATATAAACAAGAACATTTAAGCCGGATGCCACTGTAGAGCTCTTGAACTTGCCAAGATAAAGAAAAGTAGTTTTGACTCCTAGAGGCTTATTTGACTATAGAAATAATACAACACCTGAAATGACGAAGGCTTTTTCACCTCAGAAGAGTCAACTTTTCTGACAAAGCAGCAAAAAAGACAACAGGGGGTACTTATAAAGGTTGGACTGAGAAAGACTAAGCAAAGGGAGTGATAATGCAGAAAGAAAAGAATCACAGCTTTAAGCTACTTCCATTCAAACTTTAGATATATCCTCTCCCTCAGGCAACTTTTCAGGGAACTTCAGTAATCCTTGCTTGCAGGCTCACTGTCCAGAGTTGGAACATACTCTTAGTGAACTACAGTTAATAACACTCTTTTGCAGGATGAATCCCATATCTCAGTCATTTTACAGGACAGAAACATATACTCCCAAGTAGCACTGTATCTCACCTAGGGAACAGATTTCACTTCATCTGACGTAACTTTATTAATACCCTGGATGTGTTATTGCCATCTTTACACTGTGAATAACTTTTTCTCCACATTTTAGGCAACAAGGTAGTAGAGACAAAATTCCCATTGTGGACAGTTACTGCCTTTCTCAATGAGCAGCCAAGCAAGCACAGAAACCAAACACAGTCTGGAACAGCCTCCCCCAGCTAACGTTCCCTGAAAGCATGCAGTTGTGAGCTGGTTCGCTTCCATTCTAACTCTACAGCTCAGCACTGACTAGCAATCAAAGACAAATCAGGAAGACATCTTCCCAGGGTACTGGGCAAACTGCTCACATTGGGGTCCAGGCTCTCCTCCTCCATGCCATTGCAGGCCTCAGACCCCAGGACCAAGGCAGGTTTGTTCAGAGGCGTCTCACTTTGCTCTTTGTGTTTTGCCTCTTTTTCAGCTATTTTTTTTTCTGCCTTCAACCGTCTCTTCAGCTCACTGAAAAGAAAAGAAAGTGAAATAAATACAAGAGTCACTTTATGATTTCCACAAGGAAACACTTGCCAGAAGGTTTCTGTCCAAGGGTCACTTGGCCTACAGGTAACTTTCTCCTCTTTCCCAGGAGGATACGTTGCCTTGCCCCACCATACATGAAGCACTAAGTACCCAAACTCTGTTCCAGGCTGCTCCAATATCTCTCCTTACAGCCAACAATACTAGAGAAAGTCACTACCAGCTGAGCATAGTCTTCTAGTGAGGAAATGGGCTTGTTTTTTCCCCTTGATCCTCACTGTTCACCCTTTATTACCCCAGAAACGCTACAGAGCAGCAAAATTATGTAAAAAATCTTCAATGAGAGAAGCAGCAAGAATAATTACAAGTACCAAAGGGGTGGCTGTATCAGTCTAGTTCAGCAAAACAAAAGACAAACAAGGAGTCCTGTAGCATGTTTAAAGACTAACCAATCTATTGCATGATAATGCACAACAAATACATTTGTCTTTAAAATAAATAAATACAAATAAATTTATTTTAAAAAATAAATACATTAACATTTAAAAGTGCCACAGGACTCCTTGTTTGTTTTGCTGAACCAGACTAACATGGTTGGACTGAGAAAGAACTTGAAAACAAAGTCTGGTGGCATTTTTAAAGACTAAGAAATGTATTTATTGCACGAGCTTTCAACAGCTCATGAGATAAATAGATCTGTTAATCTTTAAAAGTGCCACCAGACTCCCTGCTCGTTTTAAGGATACCTACTGGGCAGTGGGATGCATCTCATGCAGATGCTACAGAGGATTTCCAGCTGAAGTCTCTTCTCCGTCGACACAAAAGACTTAAAGTTCCCAGTCTACACTAGTCACCGTCCATTTCTGTAACCTAGCTAGGCCTAGATCCCCCAAAACCCAGAAGCTCTTAACCTCCCTCTACTCACGTCCACGAAGCCAGAAGCGGCCTAAGGCTCTCTAGGCCATAACCGGGCCGGGAGCAGGACAGCCACTCCATGGCGCGCTGCCAGCCACGGGCCAAAACACCGCAGCTCCCGTGGGGCCGAGGGCCCTGGACAACAGCCCTGGGAAAGCCCCCGGCCGCGCGGCAGGGACTTCATGAGCAAGCAGGTGGCGGGAGCGACAAGCACCCACCTTCCTCGGTCATGAAGTGCCTGGCGCCTCCGGAGAGCGGGGCAGGTGGCGAGCGGCGGCCGAGACCCCCCGGCCCAGCCCAGACGGCCCCCGAGGAGCCGCGCGGCCGCCGAGCTCAGCATGGCGGGACTGGGAGCGCCGCGCCCCAGCGACCGGCCGGCGGCTCGGAGTCCCGCCCGCTCCCCGCGGCCCCGCGCTCACTTTTTGCTGAGGGGAGCCTCGGCCCCCGTCGCCTCGCCGGCCGGAGCAGCCCCACTCGCCGCCGCCGCCGCCATTGCGATCGCGCGCGGATCGGGAGAGGAGTACTTCCGGGTCTCCAGGCGGCCACTTCCGGGTCTCCAGGCGCCGCTCGAGCCTGATAGGGCCGGCAGCGCGCGGGAGGGGCGGGGTTTCCGGCTCGCTCGGCGGGAAGGGAGGAGAAGGAGCCGGGCCGGGGCCATGGCCGCCAAGCGCCCGGCGTCGACGCTCTTCCTGCAGCCCGACGGCCGCCCCATGCGCTTCTACCTGCGGCCCGGGCCCGTCAAGCTGCACCTGGCGCCGCTGATCTTGGCGGGCGGCGGGCGGCTGTGCCGCGTGCAGGAGCCGGGCGCGGTGCTGCTGGCCCAGCCCGGCGAGGAGGCGGCGGCGGCCGCGGGCGGCTTCATCTCCACCGACTACGTGTGGCACTGCGTGGAGCGGGACGAGCAGCTGCCGCTGGAGCGCTACCGGCTGGTGCTGCCGCCGCCGCCGCCCCCGCCTCCGGCCCCCGGCGGCCGCCTGGCCTTCACGGAGGCGGAGGACGAGGCCATCCTGCGGTACGTGCGGGCCCGCCCGCGGGGCGCCGCCTCCGGCACGGCGCTCTGGAAGGAGATGGCGGGGGCCCGCCTGACGCCGCACTCCTGGCAGGCCATGCGGGATCGCTACCTCCGGCACCTGCGCGGCCACGAGCACAAGTACCTGCTGGACGGGGAGCCCGCGGCCAGCGGTGCGGAGAATCGCGGGGCGGGGCGGGGCGGGTCCCTCTCCAAGCTCGGGCCCTGGCCAGGGTAATCTCCCCGCCTGCTGTGCTGTGGGTGAGGGCCCTTGGGTCCCATCCAGCTGTGCCCGTCTTGGGGTTAGGTGAGCGCAGCAAGAGCACATCAGTGAAGATTACCTGGCAAAGTGAGTTGCAGCCCACAAAAGCTCATGCCCAAAAAAGTTTCTTAGTCTTTAAGCTGCCACGAGTCTTGCTGTTTTTGCTACCTCTCTGGACCTCATCAATAATAGCCCTTAGTGACCTGGGTCCCTGCAAGCCTCAAAATCTGAGCTGCAGAAGCCACAGAAGGTCATCTTCCTCCAAGAGCTTTTACAGTCCTTTGGGAAATCTGGCTGGAAATGCTCCAAGCTGGGGGTTGCCACAAGTACCTTTGGGAAACTGTCCTGCAGCCAAAGAAAGGGTGAGAAGTTTTTTATCATAATTAGGGCATGCCACATAGAATTAAATCATAATGCCATGTTTTATGGCATGAGAGCAGCACGAATCCTTTGTTGGATTCTGCTAGGTTTGTCTTTGAGACAAAGATGAGCTAGACAGTAAAATTAAAAGCATGAAAATGCTTCACGTGAGGAGGATGAAAATCTGACTCTCTGAAGAGGTAGTGTAGTAGCCAGTATGCAGTAAAAGCAAACAAGGTAATGCTATTGCCCATCTCATAATACAGAAAAGGAAAGTTGGCAAATTTAAAATTGTGAGTTTCCAAACAGATAGCCGTGTTAGTCTAGTCCAGCAAAAAAAAAAAAACCAAGGAGTCGTGTGGCACTTTAAGACTAACAGATTTATTTTTTGCATGAGCTTTCATGGGAGAGAAATCCCACTTCGTCAGATGCTTTGCAGATGAGTGAACTTACAGAATGGAATGAAAATAAATGCAAGGGGGTGTAAAACATAGGATCAGGTCATACAGTAACAGCAAATCAGAGCAGTTACCATCATAGGTCCTAATCACGCCTGCTACTCCATCAAAGGCTCATTTACCTGCTCATCTACTAATGTGGTCTATGCCATCATGTGCAAGAAATGCCCCAACACCTTTTGCATTGGACAGACAGGAATATCGCTGCACAAAAGAATAAATGAGCACAGAGCTGATATCAGAAATCACAAAACAAAGAAACTAGTTGCTGAGCACTTCCAGCTTTCTAATCACTCGATGTATTAACGATCATCCTCAGATGTAGCTGGGATACCAAGCCTTCAAAGAGAAACAGCTGAACTCGAATTAATATGCAAGCTAAATTCTGTGAAAGCAGGACTTAATTGAGACTGGGTTCTTTTCCCCTTACAAAAGGTAATTTGACTTCAGGTTTCTCATGGTTTGAACTTAACAACTGCTCTGATTTGCTGTTACTGTATGAGCTGATCCTATGTTTTACACCCCTTTGCATTTATTTTCATTCCATTCTGTAAATTCACCCATCTTTGAAGCATCTGACAAAGTGGGATTTTTTTCCCATGAAAGATCAAGTGAAAAATCTGTTAGTCTTAAAGTGCCACATGACTCCTTACATTTAAAATTGATCAGAGGAAATATTTTGAGGAAAATGCATAGTCCTGAGCAATGTAGGTGTCCTGACCTACCCCATGGTAGGCAGAACTGGGTCATCAGGAGGCCTTGTAACTACCACTTCTCAGGGAGGTAGAGTACCTGTGCTGATGTACCTTTTGCCTTCCCCTGCAGCAAAGAAGGAAGGTGCAAGGTTCCCTTGCAGCTTTAAACTACTGTAAATGGTGGATTCTTTATAATTGGCAGCCTTTAAACCAGGGCTTGACCCTCTCCCACTGCACCCCTCCCACCACCAGGTTGCCCTGGCAACCACAATTTGCAGCCTGGTGTCTAGCTCCGCTGGGGAAATGCCATGAAGGAGTGCCCTCCTGTGTCCAAAAATGAAATTGCATGCACCTTCGTTGGTGGGGCAGCTGGATACCTAGCTGCCTGCCAGTTTTGGTGTCCTCTGCTTTAAACCATAATTGCAGCACTTCAGCCAGAGGTTGAGGTCTGTTCCAGGAGCGGGTAGGTGAAGTTCTGTGGCCTATATTGTGCAGGAGCTTAGCCGTGATGAGCACAATGGCTTCATCTCACCTTAAGAAGTCTAAATTTGAAATTCCCAACTCTGCTAATGACCCATGGGTGGTTCAGTGTGGTTCTCTACAACAGAATTTACCTTCTCTAATTAAAAACAAATTAAGCAGTGTCTTTGACTTTGCAACCTTAAATTACAAAGTGCCAGAGTGAAAGCTACTGTGCAGCTTGAATTTGGCTCCCTTGTGCGGATGCATGTTATCTTAATGACATGATAACTTCGGTGCACAGGATAGACTGTGCTGGGAGTGAATCAGGGTTGTGTACAGTGGGATGTTTTGAGCAGGGGTAAAGTTCATTGGTGTAATTCCCTGCATCACTCTTAGACTCTTTACTAGAACCGAGCAGAGAAGGTTGTTTCAGACCCATCGTTTCCCCACTTATCACTTATGTGGTTGGAAACCACCAGTTCTGCCAGAATGCAGAAGTTTCTTGTTGCCCTTTCAGAGTGATTAGAAAACTACTGAATGGATTACTCTTAGCACTCAGTGGGATGTGAAACAATTTGAAGTCACAATTAAGAGGATAATTGTTTTGCAATGTATAGAAAATGTCAATGTTGTCTTCTAACAGAGTCCTGGAGGAAAGAAGCAGCAGGTGTATCCCAAGGAGTGGTTCAAGAACAATTAACAAAAGGGTGTGATGGCCTTTTCCAGATGGCTAGCAAAGAATTTGAAGGCAGTGAGGTATATATTTGTAGCTGGGCAGATGGATCTGCATAATATGATCAGGCAGCTGTTATGTTTTGTGATGTATAAAAACCCCAAATTAGTAAAATCTTTTTGCTTTTGAAACCATCAGAAGCAACTTTAATCTTAAATTTGGCTTTGTTCTGAGGGGATAACACCAGGATGTTGGTTCTTTCTAGGGTAACATTAAGAGTGTGGTAGTCCAGGGATAAAGGTGTTTTAAGCAGCAGGCCATATTGAGGATCTTGCTTACAGCAAGACCTGCTCTGCCTGCTAATTAAAAACCTTTACCATTCCCAAGACTGCTTCCCACTTCTGATTCTTTTCAACTTGACCATGGAGTCAGGAATTGAGTGTATTGTTATATCAGCTGGGTGCATATCTATGGCATGAAAAACAAAGGAATAGTGACTGGAAGAGAACAATGCCTGGGCTGGTGCATCAGGGTGTCAGAAGGAGCTGAGTCCTCTATTGAGGTCAAAGATCAGTGTTGGCAGCAGTCGAAAGGATGTGATACAGTACATGTATACAACTGAGCATACACATGGGTGACACCAGTCATCTTCCTGGAGAATGACCATCAAGGTTATGACTTTAGTTGATTTAAATCCTGTCCTTTCTCTCCTGCCTGTCCACACTCCATTGGATCTTTGGGGTCGTACGTTGTTGTACTTGAATTACTGGATTTTATTGTGCATAGCGACTGTTCAGTACATCAGTGTAGTTTAGAAGGGCTCTTACAGGAAGAAGGGTGGACAGCACTGCTCTGGAGTCTTAATTTATGGATGTTTTATGTGACTGAGCTTTATAGTGAAATGTCTGTGACACTAAGTTCTATTTGTAGTCAGAAGATGAGACCTGTGACCTTGAGGAAGAAAACGCTACAAAAGATGAAGAGCTGAAGTCCCCTGAAAAAACAGCCTCTAGTCAGAAAACAGAATCGAAGCAACTGCTAGATGCTGAAGACTCTGCTATAACTGAAACTCTTCCTCCAGGGAAGGAAAAGCCTGTGAGGCCTTGCTGTTCCCCAACAGAAGTGGCAGATGCAGTGAAGACAATACAGCACTTCATGGAGGAATTCAGCATGGACCTCTCAACGGTCACACAAGCGTTTCTGAAAAACAGTGGTGAAGTGGAGGCCACTTCCTACTTCTTACAGACTAGGCAGTGCTTGGATGGATACCCTGTATGGAGCAGACAGGATGACTTGGACTTGCAAAAACCAGATGAAAATGTCAGAAGTAAATTGGTAGAAAAATTTGGTGCCCAGAATGTGGCAAAACGGGTTGTGTTCAGGAAGAGTTAGGTGGCACTTTATGGGGGATGGTTCCTGGATAAGAACCTTTGTAGGAGATGTGACTTACCTCTCTGACCTTTGTGTGAGAAAGAAGGATGATAATTTGAAGGTGCTAACTGTTCCAGAGCCTTTGGCATAGCCACCTGCAATGTTGTTTTATACCAAAAAATGCACACTGAAAATTAAAAGGCCTCTGTGCCAAACCCTGTCCCTTCCCAAGAGCTTCTGTGTTTATACAAGGCCTTGTTTTAGAGTTGATTTTTTTTTTTTTAGTAAAGGTTGAGTACCTTGCTAGTAACTCTAAAACTAAAAGATTGGGTGAAGATGAGAGCTGCTTCATCTCCTCAGAGCCTGGTGGCTGAGCAGTTTAAATCTGCTTTTGTCCTATACATGATGGGAGGATGGTGAAAGACTCCACATATTGGTTCAAGAAGTGACAATTGGGGTGATACACAAACATCCATGTTAACATACTTTAATGTAAATTTAAGTGAGTCTCATACAAACAAAACCAGCAACACCATTTTGCACATCTTAAGGCTTCCCTGGGGTCAGTGGCAGACAAGTTTCCCTCCCTTTTAGGCAAAGCCATCACATAAATCTGTTTACAAGGCAAAACTGGCCTTCAGCCTAGAGAACAAGCATTAGGATTCTTCAGCCTCCAGACTTCTGTACCTTTCTATTGTCCTATAACTCAGTGGTTTTCAAACGTTGGGTCAGGATCCAGTACTGGGTTGCAGTCCCTCAAATTGCTGGTACCACCAAAAGACTGGAAATGCATTGCTCAAAGATGTAATTGTTTGGGTTGTGGGCCTAAGTGGTTTTTCTCAAGCACTAAGTGTGTCATGGAGAGATGGCAAGAAGGCTGGATTCAGCCTGGAGGGGTGGGCTGGTGTCCTGTAGGATTGTGATACACCACCAAGCATGTTGTGAGCTGCAAAAGGCTAAGAACCGCTGCTTTGGAGGGATGGGCTCTGTGACAGGGTGCCCACACTGAGTATATTTCACCCATATAAAGCAGTGCACTTTTTAGCAGGGAGTTTGATCTAATAGTGGTACAAATGCTAGCTAAGCATTGAATCTTTCTGACTGCTAGTACATGACCAAAGCTTGGAGGAGCTTACAGGTTTTAAACACAGCTTGTAGGGACCTTGCTAAAGTCTTTCTAGTCTCTACTTGTTCTGGTTTTGTGTTAAGTTGATTTGGTAGACAATGTATTCCCATATTTTGCTGTTAAATTCAGGTACTAGTTGAGAGACTCTCTCTCATGTAACACTGCTACATGAACAGACCTTGTGAGATAACTGTGCCACTGCTTGAATGCCAGTGGCTCATTTTTTACCTTTCCACCATGCTCTAAGACCATGGGCAGATTACTGCAGGGGCCTAAGGGCCTCTGCCCAGCTAGCACTGGGGCTTGGGTCAGGGGCTGCGTTTCAGGCTGATGTGTGGTCATGCAGCTCGGGGGCGGGGGCTGGCATGCTCTGTATGGCCTTCCAGGACTGATGGCAATGCAGGACCACACCAGAAGCTACACAGCATGTCAAGTCAGCCATGCAACCCTTGGGGTCAGACCAGCCAGAATGGGGGGCCCCCAGTCATGCAGGGCTGCCAGGAGCCCTTGTAATCTACCTCTAAGACATATCGCTTCACAGAATGACAAAAGTGTGATGAGGTGGATTCTAGATCCCTAGACTACTGGGGCTGCATGGGACCTTGTGAGATTATCTAGTCCAACTTTAAGCTAAAAGGACTACTCCTGCTAAATCATCCTGGCCAGAGCTTTACCACCCTCCTAGTGAGAGAGGTTTTTCCTAATCCAATTTAGACTGTCCAGCTACAACTTAAAACCATTGCTCCTTGTTCTATTCTCTGTCACCACTGAGAATAGCCTAGCTCAGTCCTTCCAAGCCTTTTTTTCTGCTGCAGCACATCATCTTATGCGATCACTTGTGGCTCCTGGACCCTGCTGCTGTGGGTGGCCCCTGGCCATGGCTGCATCCTACCACTGCTGGTGGCCCCTGGACAGTGGCCAAGGCCATGTCCTGCTGCTACTGATGGCATATGAAAGGGGTTGCAGCAGTGCATGTGTGTGCGCCATGTCCCAGTGGTTAGGAACTACTGGCCTAGCTCCTCCTCTTTGGAGAATCTCCAAGAAGTTGAAGGTTGCTATCAAATCCTCCCTCAGTCTTCTCTTCTGCAGACTAAATAAGCCTAGTTCTTTCAGTCTCATAAGTCCTGTGCCCTACCCCCCACTCATTTTTGTCACCCTCTGCTGGACTCATCCTTTCTGTAGTGAGGAGCCCAAAACCTGACACAGTATTCCAGATGCAGCCTCGCCATTGCCAAATGGAGGGGGATAATAACTTCCCTCAGTCTGCTGGCAACATGCCTACTGATGCAGCCCAATGTGCTGTTGGCCTTTTAGGCAACAAGGACACACTGTTGACTTATATGCAGCTTCCCATCCACCATAACGCCCTGGTCATTTTCTACAAAGCTGCTACTTAGCTGGTCAGTCCCTACCCTGTAGCAGTACATGGGATTTTTTTCATCCTAAGTGCAGCACTAAGCCTATCAAACTGGTTCTTCAAGATTTCTATGGAGGAGGCAGCTGCTTAACTGGAGGCACCAAACTATTGAGGCAGATAATGGAATAGGATTAAACATTTTATGTGAATAGCAGCTGTAGTTACCAGCTGGGTTTAAATTTCAAGGACTATTGAGTATCACATAACTACATAAATTCAATCACCCAGTGCAGCCTAGACCTGCCTTCACTTCACCTATAGTATTACATACTTAGCCAGATGCAGTATGAGATTTCATGTTACATGAAGTAAAGTATCTCTCATAAATTCTCAAATTATATTAAGTATATCTATTAAGAAAATGCTATGTAAAAGTATTCAAACATAAAACCAGTAAATGGGAAATATTATGTATGCCTTTCCTCTGCATGAATGGCAATACATACCTGACTGAGAGTTGGTTTCTGTTCTCAAGCTGTGGATCAAACCATACCATTCACCAGTGGTTTTCAAATTTAGGGTTGGGACCCAGTACTGAGGTGCAGACCCTCAGGCAACTGGGTGATGGCACCCCCTGCTGCTGCCACCAAAAGACTGGAAAGCATTGGTCAAAGAAAGATGTAATCTTTGGGTCACAGGCATAGATTTTTTTTAACTGGGTCCTGAGAAGAAAGTTTGAAAACCACTGCTGTACACTACAGTGTATTTATCCTTTGCATAGTATTTCCCTTTTAATGGTCAGTACAAAGATTCCTAACATTAAGGTTAGATGGCAGCTATTATCTTGAAGCCTGGTTCAGCATTTTTACGTATGCCACGCATTGTAATTTTTTTTATTTGTAGAAGTGGTATAAAGCATGATAGGAAATGAACATGTTGGGCAGACTACAGCTCTCCTTTCTCCATCTATGTAAAAAACCTAATTACAAGAGACTCTTTAAACTAGGGGGTTTAAACATTTCTTATACTAGGTCTCCATCCCCTCCCTTCTGTCCCCCCAGCAACATACACACACATACACAAGGTGCCTGAGTCCCTCCCTTCTGCTTTGGAAACTCCTTATAAGACCTTCATCCCTCTCACGTGCCAGAAGTTATGTCCCCCATTACCCCCTCCCCTCTGATCAGGGTTCCTGTTCTCACCCTGATGGGCTCTGTATGACTTAACTCTCACAAATCCAGTTGAATGTTCCATTTTGGGCACTCAGGCTGCTGTGACAACCAATCACTGAGTCCTGTATGCATTAAAATGGTAGTCTGAGCAGTCTTCAGGCACACAATCTTGAGTCATGTGGCACCTTAAGACTCACAGATTTATTTTTCACATGAGCATTCATGGGAGAAAATCCCACTTCATCAGCTGTTTCGAAGTGGGATTTTCTCCCACAAAAGCTCGTGCAAAAAATAAATCTTTTAGTCTTAAAGTGCCACATGACTCCTTGGGGGTTTTTTTTGCCGGACTAGACTAACATGGCTATCCCTTTGGAAATTGACACAATCTTGAGCTGTAGAGTCTTCAGCAGGAAGCCCCACCCAAGAGGTGAGACCTCACAGTCTGACTCCCCAGTCTCTAGCACCAGTGCTGAATTTTCAGACTCCCAATACCTACATCATCTCTTAGAACACCACCGAAAGGTGTGAGACTTGAGGTTTACGATTTACTTGTTTGAGGGTTAGGGCACAGTAGGTATAATGCAAGCAGAAAAACTTGGTATAGGACTCTCAGCCCATAGCTCTTTAAGAGCAAGATAATAGGAAGAGAAATAGAATTATAAAAGAAATAATAAACACTGTATGTATGTTCCTGCCTCAGTTTCTTCACCATTGGTGCTCAACTGCATCATTTGTGCAGAAAGAGACAAAATGGGGCATCAGCTGCATATTGATAACACTGCCTCCTCCCTTGTGTTCCTTCAAGCCCAAAATAAAAGGCGGGTAAGGGGAACCCCGCCATACAGAACCTTTGGCAAATGCCCTCTGAGATGTTTCCAAGAGACAGGAATTAAGCCCTGAAAAGCAACCCCATCTACACTTTATAGGATTCTCTGGCAAATCAACACCACTTTATGATCACTAGTATTGGAGGCAGCTAAAAGATCTAACAGTACCAGTGTAGACACCTGATCACCACCACTAGCAGGAAACCATCAAAAGTACTACAATCACCATGCCAAACCCACATCTGGTCACAGGTTGGTGAAGTCAAGAAGAGTCCGAGGAATCTAAATAATGTTAAATGTATCAACAGAATCTTTGCCATCAAATCTTTTCCATCATCTAACTCAAATATGGATGTGTGGAGGATTCCAGAAGCATTGGTGCAAAACTCGTCTCTCAGCATTGAAAACCTGGTTGATTGACAGTTAAGAAATCTTTATACCTGGAGAGAGGGTTTACAGATGCAGCTTTACTAGAATGTTTAGTTTCTAAAGGATATGAATTAGAATAAATAATGTGACCTTTAATTTGCCACAATCTCTTGTTTGTTGAAAACTTTAATCTAAATTTACCAATTTACACTCAATCTCTAGATACAGAGAGAAGTAGTAAATCAAATAGAGACCTTTTTATAATTAATTCTACTAAGAGCACAGAATCACTATAAGGGCAAGTCATGTCAGATCAACTGTCTTCTAAGAGCAGGTGACTAGCTCTGTGAATCGGGAAAAGAGAATATGATATATTTTGACTTTAGCAAGGTCTTGTAATATTCTTATCAGCAAGTTCAAGCAGTATGGGTTGGATGAAATGAACTATAAGGTGGATAGAAAGCTGGCTACATCATCATGTTTAACAGGTAACAATCAACAGCTCAGTGTCTAGTTGGCTGACAGTAACAAGTGAAGTGCCCCAGGGTTGGTCCTAGGGCCTGTTTTGTTCAATATATTCATTAATGATCTTGAGGATGGGGTGGGTTGTACCCTCAGCAAGTCTGCAGATTACAATAAGCTGAGGGGAGTGTTAGATAACCTGGAGCCCAGGGATAGGATATGCACAGAGGGTATGTCTACATTTGCAAGTTAGTTCAAATTAAAGAGGCTGAATTCAAACTAACTTCGTATTTCTGTCTACATTAGGCTTTCATTTGTTTGAATTAAGGAATTCCTTAATTTGAACTAATGAAAGTTTAGTTCGAAATACTAAGACCTGCCGTTTAGTTTGAACTAAGCCCTTACTTTGATCCTTAGTTCAAACTAAGGACAGTGTAGACTAGGAGTAAGCCTTAATTCAAACTTAATACATTTGAATTAAGGGCAGTTAGTTTGAATTAACGAAGTGGACTAATTTTACTTAATGTTAAGTCAAATCAAATCAAATCATAGGGCTGGAAGGGACCTCGTGAGATCATCCTATTAGTCCATTTTGTTAATCCGACCTAAACTCAAACTTATTAGTTCAAATTAACAAATTCAAATTAACTTTTCCTCATGTAGACATAGCCAGAGTGACCTAAACAAAAGAAATCAGATGAGGTTTAACAAGGACAAGTGCAGAGGCCAGCACTTAAGATGGAAAAATCCCATGCACTGCTACAGACTGTGGACTGAGTAGCTAAGCAGTGGTTTGACAGAAAAGGACCTGAGGGTTGCAATGGACAAGAAACTGGATGTAAGACAGTAGCTTGTCCTTGCAAAGAAAGCTAATGGCATATTGGGCTGCATTAGTAGGAGCACTGACAGCAGATCAAAGGAAGCGATTGATTATTCCCCTCTATTTGGCATTGGTGAGGCCTCATTTGGAGTACTGGGTCCAGTTTTGCAACCCCACTACAGGAAGGACGTGGACAAATTGGAGAGAGTCAAGCAGAAGACAAAAAAACGATTAGGGTGCTGGAGCATATGACTTATGAAGAGAGGCTGAGGGAACTAGGTATGACCCATCCATGCTTGGGGTAGCCACCTGAAAATGCCAAGATCAAAGCAAGGTGCAAAAAAGAGTAGATTCTCACAGCACTAGTGGGTGACACTGAAGTCAGGCTTCTCAACCAGCAAACAAACAATGCTTCTGATTCCACACACTGGACATCTAGAAGCCAAAACAGAATATAAACAGCCCCCTTTATTGCATTTAAATTTAAATCTCTAGTTTTCAATTAGCCCCTGGCTCTAGCAAAGTGGTAAGTAAAGAAGCGAACTGAGAGAGAACTGGTAAAGGATTAAAGCAATCAAATACACATAAATGATTTAAAAGTCCATGTACATGAAGCCCTTGGCAGAGTTTGAAGGCTTGTGCTGTCCCTCTGGTGTACATCCAGTACCTGGATGGGTCTCAGTCCTCTGTTTCACAACTTCAGTTATAGATGAACAGGGTGATGACTGAAGGCAGAAGACTAAAGACTGAACTGAAGACAAAATGGAGGTGGTGAAGCTAACTTTTATGTCCCTTGGCCTTTGCCATGCTGCCCATGGAAATTTACAGGAATAAAATGGAGTCCAGAGTCATATGACCAAGTCCTGGTGCATTGCCAGATCTCTCCCTGGGCCCATTGTACCTGAGAATTCTTAATGAACCACGAAGCAGGCTAAGGCTGTAACCATTCAGTCTGGGGTACTGCTCAGAAACACAGCACAAGTTACAATACAGATATATCAAATTTCCTGTAGAGACACAACAGGTACACAAACAATTCCATCATTCCTAGCAAATCATAACCTGCAGTGCAGTGCAGTGATCAGTGAGCCAGGGGAGTGGTCAATGAGTGCGAGCCCAGTCTTGAATGACCCACTATGAGCTTAGAGGTCAAGCTCCTCCCCCCCAACTCAGGATCTTGTGCTCAGTGTGACACAAAAGCAAGGAAGAGGTCAGGCAGGCATCAGGGTAAATACTGCTGAGGCCAAGACTCAGACCTTCCACCATCCAATTTCAACTGGGGGTCATACAGAAGAGAAGAAAATTCCCTAGGTTAGTGGGACATCTTCCACTTACATGTAGTTTGAAAGTGCCATGACACTAACCAAGAACACAAGAAAATACTTGGGTTACTTGTGTTTTAAACCTGTTTCTGATCTCTTAATAATGGCATGGATTCATAGAGAAGGGACCATTATGACCATTTGAACTGACTTCCTACACAACTTAGACCAGAGAATTCCACTAAGTGATATGTGCAACAAGACTTGTGATTTATGACTGAGCTAGAGCACATCTAAAATTACACTAAACTTGATTTAAAGACTTCACATCTGGACAATCCACTAGGTCCCCTAGGTAAACTTTCTAAGTGCTGGGATGTGCATGGCACCTTTCATCCCAAGATCCCAACATGCTGCACAAGCTAATACGTTTTAACTACAAAATGCTTTGACTGCACCACTTAGAAGGGTATTTATATCCACAAAGAAATTCAGCTGTAAAGGTTGTTGCCAAATATCTGGAGAACAGCTTATTCTGATAAATGTAACTTTAACACTTTTTGGAACTGGAAATCTCCCCAGACCATAAATAACCTAAAAAGGGGAAGCTGTCTGTTCTACTCTGACCTCCTTCCCTCCACTGCTGTGAGCACTGGCTGCCGTTCTCTCCCTGTCAGGAAATGCTCTCACAGTTCCATCCAGCCTCTGTTGCATTAAATAAATCCAACACATGCTGCACCTGTACAACACTATCAGTTACTGTGAACAAGCTGGGGTGCAGCAGGAACCTTAACGTCTCCATTCCAATTTTTCACTGTGCTTAGCATTATGCAATCTAAGCATCTATCCTCATGTACGCTTAAATTCTAACCCCTAACACTGTTTTAACATGCTTTTTTCTCTTTGGTTTCTTTGGTTACAACTGACCAAACAGAAGCCAGGTTCTCAGTCTTGGACATGGTCTTTGATACTGTGGAAGAGAAAGGATTAATTCCAAAGGTCAGAAGTTAGAGACTTATTGTATCAGGACAAATGGCTTTACATATTCCCATAAGTAGCCCAGATGATCCAAACCCCAAGAGAACTGATTGCCCTTTTACTGGTTCAACCATGACTGTTCTTGTACCCTGTGCCACTTTGGTGTTACACAGCAAATAAACAATACCTTCCAACATTGCTAACCAGTGGTGAATGCTTAGGCTCAGCAGCGGAGGAAAAGCAAGCTGGACTAGAAAGTGCACCGGCCTCAGAAAAGCAGCAACTCGGAAGCTCTGTTCTAACCGAATCTCTTTCTCCTTTGGCATCATTTACTCCTTCATGGAGTTTGGGCCAGTAGAACAGCAGTTCCCCCCCTGTGGTGCATGAGGCTATGCAGGGGGTCTGCAGAAAAAAAAAAATGTCCTCACCAAAGAAATTTAGTTTCAAATAAAACTACTGTAGTAGCATGTGGCAGTCTGTGAAATGTTGGAGTTGAAAAGGCATCCTGCACACTCAAAAAAGCTGGGAACTGTTGCAGTAGAGGATCTATTTGTATGGCACTCACAGTGCTTCCTGAGCACCCAGAATATGCTGCTGGTTGTGGTTCTGTTAGCGTCTATTTAAATTAGCTTCTTGACAGGGTTCCTGTGGCTCTACTTTTTGGCCCTATTCTTCAAATGTTTTGTTCTTCCTCAGATGCCTTTTATTTCTGTCTTTTACAGTCCCACCTAAACAAACTCTGGACTTTTTCAGAAAAAAAACAACAGGGCTTGCTTTACTGCATCTGCTGTACCTTGAAGCATGCTTCCAATTTAATGTTACATTTTTATTACTCTAATGTATTTTTAGCATGAACCAGAGATGAAAGTTAGCAATGATCTCACTGCAGTCTGCTATAAGTGCTGTTATCACCCTCTATTCATATGCACACACATTTTTAGGAGGCAAATTTTCTGCATTCAGGTCCCTTTGTTGCTGGGCAGAGAGCCTTGGGAAAATAACATGTTCAGGGCCATATCTTTCTGTTCTTCCTCGGACATAGCTAGTCGATAACCCAGTAAGTTCATGGCATCCTTGCATACATTTTGCAACTTTTCTACTTTCTGGAATGGAAGGGTCTTCCTCCAGGCCTGGGACACATTCACTGCATCTCTGGCGCTGATGTCAAAGGTCTGCGTTCCAAAGCCCTTCCCATGAGTTATGTTGTACACCCACAGCTGAAGTTCAGGTGTGAAGTTCAGTTCTGCAAACTTGTACAGCTGTGTAGCCTTTGCTAGGGGCTCTTTGACAATATCTTCATAGCGCACCAGCATGTAGCGTTCTTTGAGGAAGCTGGGACAGGCCTGGCTGCCTTCAGTGTAAATCCGAATGTGACTTTTACAGATTTCCTGCATCACATTGTAGGGCCCCATTTCCCCTTGGTTACTCTGGGGCCCCACCACAATGTTACTGTCACGCTGCAGTTCGGACACTGTTTTCTCGCGAGAGCAGAACACAGCCCTGGGATCACGCACCAAGTGAATGATTTTGAGATTCAGGGAAGGGTCAGTAAGCAGGGGATAGAGAACTGTCAGATCAAAGAACCGGACCTCCTTGAGGACAATGTGGCTGTAGGTCTTGCAAGCCTCCTCCACCTTGCTGAATGGGTATTTGCTGCACAGAGTCTTGCAGGCTGTTTTGGAAATTATGTTTGTGCGCTGGAAGAGGTCACATGCAGGAGGTGAGCACAGGGCCCGACTGGCCTCCCATTGAAATAAATCAGATTTATTCCTCTGCATAGACATGTATGCATCAAAGACAGTCATGTCACACATAAAGACGGATCTGATGAGGTCCCGTACTGCCATCTGTAAGGCTTTGGCCCTGTTCTGGTACATGGCTGTCCACACATGCCAGGCCGGTTCCATGAGGTAAAAGACATCAGGGTGCTGGCTGAAGAGCTGTCCAGTGAAAGAAGATCCTGAGCGCCAGGAGGAGAGAATGAGGATGTGCACCCGAGATGCCTTCTCCTTCTGGGGGGAATTGCTGCTGCCGCGAAGCTGAGCGAAGAAGCAGATGAAAACAATGGACTGAACTGCCAGGATCACCATCACTATGGCCTTCTTTGACTTCAGCATGATGGCTGGGGGCCTGAGGTGTCGAGAGAGAGAGACACTGGTAAACAAACATGCAGGGAACACTGCGAATCCAGAATACCATCAACTGGGCAGCCCTGATCTGCCTGGCCAGCTAGGACATTCTGGCAGCAAATGTAAAGTCTCTGGTGACAGTCATCAGAAGGGGCAGTGTGCCCACTGGTGAGGCTGTACACTAGGAGACAGCAGGATTGACTGCTCTGTGCCCACCCAACTATGCTGTAGTTTCTGTGCTGTGATGGCAGCATCCTCCCTCCTAAACCTTATCCAGAGGCAGTAAAGCCACATTTTGTCTCTGTTCTTTAGACTCTTCCAACCTGCTGTTCTTTAGCAAAAAGAGTTTTTTACAGTCCCCAGAAAGCCAAAATATTCCGCCTCGACCGGGATTTTTCCATTTTTTTTAGCCTAGGTATATCCTTGCCATGGACTGAATTAAGGAAGCCTTTGGAGGGACTCAGGCAGCTGCGTGGTGCAAAGCAACTGTGTCACAGCTCCCAGTTACATCCTGGCTCCCCCCCCCCCCCAATACTTTTAAACCCAGCATGCTATTTTTAATTATAGTTACCTGTTGATGTTATTTTTGTAACATTGCCTAGAGACACCCGATAGGTTTGTGATCAAATACTGGAAAGCATTGTAGAAAGAGCAAACAAAATGACAGTCACTGCCATGAAGAGCTTGCAATGGACAGGTAAGCTGAGAGACATCAGGCAGATGCAATGGGCAGATGAAGGAGCCCAGCTAACTGTAACTGCAAATATATAAGTTAGTCCACTGGGCAATGACATTCTAGCACTGTTATTATACAGAGAGGGAAAGTGAGGCACAGGGCTCGCACATGACCTTCTCCATTGTGCATTGGTATCTGGGTCAAGGCTTCCTGAACCCTCATCCTATATTAAAGGTCCTGCAACATGCTTCCACATATAGCTTCACATGAATGGCTGGCAAGTGACCAGAGTCCTGTGGCACCTTCTACACTAACAGATTTCTTTGGTCATAAGCCTTCCTGGGCAGCCAAAGTGGGTTGGAGCCCAGAAAAGCTTATGCCTGAAGAAATCTGTTAGTCTAGAAGGTGCCACAGGACTCTTGTTGTTTTTTCTGTACACAGACTAACATGGCTATCCCTCTGGAAAATAACTGGATCTCCTAGTTTTCAACAATTCGTTCTTAAAATCTGTGTCTTAAAAGAGGACACCTGAGCTGTGCTCCCCACAGCAGCCTCTGTGCTCCAAGGCTGTGGCAACTTAGGGAAGCCAGCAGCTGCAGGCCCAACAGCTGGCAGCAGCACTTCAAAACAGAGCCCAACACCAGCAGCACAACTACCAAGGCCCAGCTGGCAATGCCAGAGCTGTGCCTGGGGCTGGTAGCAGCAAGGATTGCCTGTTCTGTCCCCACCCCAGAAGGGCAGGAGTAGGGATAACGTGACTGTGGGCAATGAGGTCTTCAGCTGTGAGGGGTCAGATTGCTGTGAATGGTTTATTGTCTCTCAGGATCATGGGTAGGATGTGGGGCTGAGCAATAGACAATCATCTCTGGCTGTCCCTGTGGCTTCCTTTATTTTTATTGTGCAAGAAAGTCAACACTTATAAAACACTGTTTTATAATGGCTATAAAACAGCTTGCAAGCAGCAGGGTGGACCAGGGTGACAGGAAGGACCTATTCTGGTCATTCCCTCTACAGCACTTGGCATTGGCCACTGTCAGAACACCTGATAGTGGGCGGGATAAAGCAGTGTGACTATTCTTATGTTCTAACACCCTCTGATTTACAGTATAAATAACAGCATCTTGGGAACAGAGTCTCCCCCTCCCCCAGTAACTTCTGCCTAAAACTAAGTGACAAGTTCAGTTCCTGCTCAGTGCCCTGCCTTGAGTGATAGGAAGGTTACTCACCCTGTGCAGTAACTGGAGTTCTTCAAGATGGGTGTCCCTGTAGGTGCCCTACAGTTGGTGTCGCCACACCCACATGCAGGCTGGGATGGAGACTCTCAGTAGTGCTCATCATGCTGCATGTGCCTGTCCAAGCTGTCTCGTGCCGATCTTTCACGCTTCTTGTCAGCACACACGGCATGGACCCCTCAGTTTCCTCTCTAAACAGACATGTATTCTGAAGTAGAAACAGAGGAGGGAGGGTTGTGGCACACCCACAGGGACACCGATCTCAAACAACGCCAGTTACTGCACAGGGTGAGTAACCTTCTTTTCTTCTTTGAGGAGTGTCCCTGTGGGTGCCCCACAGTTGGTGATTCCAAGCAGTATCCTCAATAGGTAAGAACAACTTTGGACTCTATGGTTGTTATAGTAGATAGCACAAGAGACCAAGTGTTGTGCCTCTATTTGTTAGTTGGTCAATGGCATAGTGTTTGATGAATGTATACATGGAGGACCATGTCACGGTCTTGCATATTTCTGTGATGGATATGTTTTTGAGAAAAGCTATTGTAGTAGACATGGCTCTGGTAGAGTGTGTTTGTATCTGTGTTGGTGCAGGAATGTTGGACAGTTTGTAGCATTCATAAATGCAACCTGAAATCCATTTAGACAGTCATCAGTTTGAGATGGTTTGTCCTTTACATCTGTCTGCTATTGCTACAAATAACGTACTGGTGGATCTAAACGATTTCGTTCTTTGAAGGTAGAAAAGAAGAGCGTGGTGGACATCCAACATGTAGAGAATTGCTTCTTGTGAGCTGAAGTTAGGCTTCAGTGAAAAAACAGGTAAATTTATTGGTTTGTTAATGTGGAAAGGTACCTTTGGTATAAACTTAGGGTGGGGTGTAATGTGACTTTATCCTTGTGGAAAAATCTGAAGGGGGGGGGGTTGGCCATTTAGCGCTCCTAATTCACTAACTCTCCTGGCAGATGTTATAGCTACAAGGAATGATACTTTCACAGAAAGGTGTAATAGTGAACACATGTGAGTGAGGGGTTCAAAGGGAGGCCTGGTGATAAATTTTAGTACACATGTTAAATCCCAAGGTGGGGGTAGGTTGCTGTACTTCTGGGTATAGATCTTAGTACACCAAGAAGAAAGCGTTTCACCACCGGATTGGAGAATATAGAAGTACTGTCAGAGCCTTCATGAAAAGCACTAATTCCAGCGAGGTACACTTTTTGTCCCAGCTAATGCCTCAAGATAAAGGAAGATTCTAAAATGCTCAAATTTGATAGCATTCTGTCTGGTTTACAAACACTTGTGGGGATAGAATCTACATTTTGTATTGATTGGTCATCCTGCTATCTACTGCCCTGATGCCTTCTGTTTGCATCCTTGTTTCCATCTGTCTTGTAATTAATTGTAAACAGTTACGGTGGCAAGGTATGACTCGGTGGAGGATTATATTATAATATGCTAGGATTGGTTCTTAAAATAATAAAGAAATTATTGGATAAAATACATTAAAAATAAAACTAAGGTAAACCAGGAAGTAGAGGGAGAAAAATTTATGGGTGGGGCAGGGGGAATTTATTTGGGAGGGTGGACATTTACTGGGAGGGGAGACTTATTGGTGTAAAGAACTATGAGGTCCTAATGGATGCTTGTGTGGAAAAGATCCCAATAAACCTGTCATATTTTCTGCTGCTGGACTCTGGTCTTCTTCCCCTGTCAAGTGAAGCAAGAATAGAAAGGACTTGGGGGTGGTCCTCACAATCTTCCTCCAGAATGCTCAGTTTGTGACTGGGAAATTTATATATATATGTTTCCTAGTAGGCTAAGATCTTTTAAATGCTTTATTTTCCAAGGTTGTTATCTAGAGATTGCTATCTTGCAGAGGTTCTATACTAGACATTTTTATGTTACAATTTATTTTTACATAAGAACATGAGAATGGCTGTATTGTGTCAGACCAATGCTTCATCTAACCCAGGAACCTGTCTGTTGATAGTGGCCAATGACAGGTGTTTCAGAGGGAACGAACAAAACAGGCACTCAAGGAGCAATCCATTTCCTGTTGTCCAGTCAGAGGCATCGCTAGTGGGGGGCTCTGGGAGCATCAGCCGCCCTGAAACTCAGGGCCAGCCCCTGAGTAGCATGCCACTAAACTGCACAGGGACGTACTTTCCCTCTCCCGCACAGGGAACACTGCCTGTTGTGGGGGCCAAATTAATCAGGGCTCTCAACCTGGAAAGAGAGACCACCAATCCTCCCCAGTGATGAGGGCCCGTTCCCAGCTGAGACTCGAATTAGCAGAGAACAAGGTGTGGTTCAGGTTTTTATTATTCAACTGAATAACAAAAGGAACTGCATCAGAGGGCAGCAAAGAAGTGCTAGCCCCTCTGAGCAGGCCCCCCCAACAACTCGACTGCAAGAGAGAGCCCTGAGGGGCAGCATCACGACACTTTTATCCAGTACAGTATGATAATACTTACATGATTGACAAAGTTTTAGAGACCCTTATATGGTTACATTAACACCTATTTAATGCATATTAATGATTAAAGAATGCATATAATTATCCCCGCCTCTGTTTACTGTTGACATCATTTGCATTATCCTGGGCAGCCGCAGTACCTGCAAACTCATTAATTTCTGCCTAGAGATGCTGACCTTACATTCTTGCAAGGCTATGGTGCCAAGAAGGGTGAGCAGGAGATAGGAGGTAATACTCCCTTTTCAGTTAGAACAAAGACGGGACAGTCTAGCTTACATTCCTTGTCCAGATGGTCAGGAGAAAAAAGCATTAGAAAGAGGAGATAACACACTTTAACCATCAACTCTAGGCCACTTGTTAATAGAACTTAGATATATAACTTGCCCGAGAAACGACCCCACTACCATAGCAACCTGCAGCCTCTATAAGGCCTATACTATGGCACCTTCCCTACTATTCTGCAAAGGAGATCACCTAATATTTCCTTCACACTGTGCAGCCAGCAGCTGCAGCCTCTACCCAGCTGGAGGACAGAGTCTTCTGGCCAGTAGCAAACTGCCCCAGGCTGGGCCTGGGAGTTTTTAAAACTCCTGCCCTGACCTGACCTGGCTCTGAGCATGCTCAGAACTGGGTCAGGCCGGGAGAGTCAGCCTCTGCTGGGGCCGCACTCTGTCTCCGGCAGCCAGGTAAGGGAGCTGGGGGGGGGGGAGTCCAGGGGCGGGCACACCAGCCTGGTGGGGAAAGGGCATGGGGGAGGGGGTCTGTCTGGGGCAGCAGGGGCTAGCGGGAAGACCAGAGGGCTGCAGGGGGGGGATTAGGGAAGGGCTCAGGGAACCAGTGGGGGGGGAACAGATCGGGGCCCCAGGGGCTGGTGGGGACCTGGGCCCTACCTAATCTTTATGTCTACCAGTGCCCCTGTGTCTAGTCCCATCTTCCAGCAAACAGAAACTAGATACACTTCAAAGCATGGTGTTGCACCCCTGTCCACCCTACTTAATACCATTGATGGACTTATTCTCCATGAACTTATTTAATTCTTTTTTAAGTCTGTTACAGTCCTGACCTTCACAATATCCCCTGGCAAAGAGTTAAATAGGTTTACTGTATGTTGTGTAAAGAAATACTTCCTTTTGTTTGTTTTAAACCTCCTGGGTATTCATTTCATTGGGTGACCCCTTAGTTCTTGTAATATAAGAAGTATTAAATAACACTTCCTCATTTGCTTTCTTCATGCCAGTGATGATTTTATAAACTTCTATCATATCTCCTCTTTGTCATCACTTTCCCAAGCTGAAAAGTCCCAGTTTTATTACTCTCTTCTCAGATGGAAGTTGTTCTATACCCCTAATCATTTTAGTTATCCTCCTATGTATGTTTTCCCATTCCAGTATCTGCACGCAGTATTCAAGATGTGGACATACCATGGATTTACATCAGGGGTGTCAAACATGCAGCCCGCATAACTCTTCCATGTGGCCCATGCCTGCACTCTGTGGGACCGCACTCCCTCCCTAACAGAGAGAAAGAGTGTGTGGTCTCACATAGCCAACATCCCACAATGCTGCAAGAGTGGGAGAGAGAGAGAGAGAGAGAGAGACTGGTACCCCTGATGCTACAAGAGTGCCACAGTACTTTGATTTTTGGTATGTACGTTCCATTTGAAGTACATGTAAGTTAAATCTGGCTTGCCATAGGAAATGAGTTTGACACCCCTGTTTTTTATAGGGGCATTATGATATTTTCTGTCTTGTTATCTGTCCTTTCCTAACGGATCATAACATGCCACTAGCTTTTTTGCTCAAACTCCACACCAGGCAGATGTTTTCAGTGAACTATCCATAACTGACTCTAAGATCTCTTTCTTGAATGTTAACAGCTAATTTAGATAATTTTATATGTATAGCCAGGATTCTGTTTGCCAATGTACATTACTTTGCATTTATCACCATTGAATTTCTTCTGCCATTTTGTTGCCCAATCACCCAGTTCTCTAAGATCACTTTGTAACTCTTCACAGTCTGCTTTGGACTTAGCTTGAATAATTTTTTTATCATGCAATAAATCTATTAAAGTGGTTGTTGTGAAACACTTTTCAGTTTTACTATGTTCCACGCTGGGGGAGCCAATCTCCTGTTAGCTGTGTTTGTAAAAGCACTATTTCCTAGCATAGACACAGCCTTAGTTATCTCAGTGCAAGCCTGAGTCTCTACCAACCTTTGTACTTTGAAATGAGCTGGAGACAGGCCTGCCAGGTGTACCCCAATATTATAAGGTCACATTGGCACACAACAAAAAAGGGGACTTTGTGGGTCTTTTCATAAGAATTTATGGAGTCTGTTGCCTTGACCAACAAGCTCCTTCTGGGAGCACACAGTGGGGCTCTGTTAGCCGGAGATAATGTCAGGGGAGAGGTGTCTGTTAGGCAACTTCTATTATAAAACAGAAGATACTTATTATATTTTTCATAACCACTGACGAGTCTTTATGAGCCTGTGAGCTGGAGCTTTCCCTTTGTTAAGTGAAGTGATGACTCTTCCTACCTTTCTGCTATGACAAAAAACCAGCTGTTATACTATGGAACTGAAATATTGGGTCCACCATTACTTACAGAACCAAGTACAACCCATGCTGGATCACCTGCAGAGCAGAAACACTACTAATCAAATCTGAGTGTTTTGGGATTATCTTGGTATCAACAATAAGAGCTTTAGGACACTAAAGACAGAACGTATTTTTCCAAGAAAATCCCTGCTGTTTGCTACAGCCTCTCCCAGCACTCAAGAGAGCAGACACAGATCTGGGATGCAGGTAACCCTAGTCATGCCAGGACTTCTCTTAGAAAATTAATTGGAAGGCTCTGGGAATTTCTATGGGAAAGGTGCATCAAATGTGAATAAGCTAGATTCTCCCAAAGAAATGTCACTGTGGCAGGCAGCCGTTTGGCTGCTGATGTGCTGAGATGACTGCCTATTGTGCTGGTCAGTGCTGTCTCATTGCTTCTTTATACTTGTCAGTCTCCATCTCTTGTCCCTTGTCCCACACTTAGATTCTAAGCTCTTAGGGCAGGGACTGGCTTTCTTCTGTTTGTGGGATACCTAACACAAAGCAGTCCTGTCCATGACAGGAACTCCCAGGTGCTATGGCAATACAGTAGGCAACATTAATAAGTGAACACAGTGAAAAGACAACCCCCAGAGATCCAAAGGGGTAGCCGTGTTAGTCTAGTTCAGTAAAACAAATAAGGAGTCCCGTGGCACTTAAGGACTAACAAATTAAATTTTTGCATGAGCTTTTGTGGGACAAAATCCCACTTCTCTTATCAAAAACAGGTTTAGAGTTGTGGGACAAGTGCCCAGAGGCAGCATAGCTGTGCCACTGTGGGATGGGGCAAAAAGAACTTCACAAACAGCCAGGGCAGCAGGCCCCCCTACCAGTGGGTTAGGACAGAGCTTTCCCTAGCCTTCCCCACTTTTGCACTAGCACTGAGGCACTTCCAGTTGCGAAGGACCCCTAGCTATTGTGTCTCTTCTAGGCACAGACAGTCGCTGACATTTTTACAATGTCGTCTAGTCTTGCTTGGAGCAGGTTAGACAGTAGAATATTGAAAATGGCAGCACCTTGTTTACACTAACAAATTTATTTATCGCATGAGCTTTTGTGGAGTAAATCCCAGTCTGACTAAGTGGGATTTTCTCCCATGAAAGCTCATGTGATAAATAAATCTGTTTATCTTTAAGTGCCACAAGACTCCTTGCTTTTTTCACTTTACTAAACTAACACACCTGCCCCTTCGGAACTTGTCTACACTAGTTCTCCCGTAACTGCCACTGTCAGCTCCAAGCAGATAGCCACAGAGGCCTGGAGCAACAGGAACTGCTCCCCAGATCTGGTTCACCTGTTTCTGTGTTTGTAAGTTAGCATGACTTATTATTTCACATTGAAAACATTAACTCATAACATGGGGTCAATCCCATGGGTGAGGACTGCCACAACCAGCCAGCAGATCTGTGAACAACCCAGGAGATGAGCTGTGTTTAAGACACAGCAATAACCCATACTCACTAGCACTTTTAAAAGAAGTCAACTCAAGACAAGCACCCTCGTTACAGTTTCTTGCTGCATGCACACTTGCTCCCTTATGCACATATGCTCCCTTATGCACACGCACAACACACTCCCCTGTGCATGTACACTTCTGCACATAGACACATTCACACTCAGACCTGCCGGTGCATGCTTTCACTTGCAGACACCAATCTCTCTCTTACCTGTGTCTCCGTCTTGCTCCCTCCCCGTGCTGTGGCTCCTCTCTCACTGGATTTGCATAGGCATCTCATAGCCTTAAGTCACTGTACTCTCAGTGCCCTCCTCCTACCTATGTGTGGCAACTGTCTGATCGGCAGTTTGAGATATTCTAGGACTTGCCTTAAGCCTGAGAAACCCCACCTTCTAGGATGGGCTGCAAAGGATGGAAAGAGCCAGTCACTCTCAGGGAGCCGGGATGGCAGAATCCAACTGTGATGCAGGCAGACTGAAGTCCTCATGTCTCAACCAAACTCTGACCAATCCACAGGCCGGCTCACCTGTGTGTTGGAATTATTGAAATATTTATTACAATTATAAGAATGTGTTCTCTGCTTAGATTGTAGTTGAATATTTGTGAGTTTCTGCCTGCAATATTCATTTAAAATGTGTATCCTGTGCTATTAGGGAATAGTTGAGGAGCTGTGTTATGATTTTCTGTGACTATGTAAATCACCCAAAGGCCTAGAGTCAGTCATTAGGGTGAAGCATTGATTTACTACAGAAGGTGTTAAAGCCTTCCCAACAGGAAAAAGCCAGTGACATCAGCTAGATTATTGTGGGATGTTAAAGAGGACAAAAGACTTCTTTTTCTGCTCTCTCTCCTCATGAAGATGAGTCATACCAGCAGATGCCTCCCATCAGTTGAGTTTGCCACTCAGAGCATATAGCAGAAGGAGATAAAACTCCCAAACAAAAGGAACTAGTTCTATGCTGCTGGACTGTGGGAGACAAGGTTTCTGGGCATAGGCAAGAGATCCTCAGCTGCTCAGATTGGTTAGCCCTTACAACATGTAGAGTTTGCTGATTATAGATGCTTCTATTACCTTTTGAAAGTGAAGACTGCAACTCATTTGGGTAGCTGTGCTGATCCTTCTTTAACTTTGTAACTAACTTTTGTTTCCTTTTCCTATTAATAAAGCTTCATATAGTTTATTGTAGGACTGTCAGTAAATGTTGTCTTTGGTGTGAGATCTAAGGTGCAATTGATCGAGGGTAAGTGACTGGTCCTTTTGGACTGACAGTAACCTGAATATTGCAGTGATCGCTGGTGTCAGGGACCATCTGTCACAAAGACAGGCTGACTGGGCTGGCAAGAGACCAGTGTGCCATGCGGATTGCCAGTGACTCCATGATCAGGCTGTTATGGGTCTGAAGAGTTCACATTTGGTTGATGAAATCTAAGCACAGAACTAGTTGGAGGTGGCTGTGCCCTGGTTCCTAACACGCTGCCCTGAAGCTGGTGCCTGCATCTGGAGTCATATGAACACCATAAGCACCCCAAAGTTGTCACAACCTGACATGAGCCAATGAATGCCCAATGAACACTGATGGTCTCTGCTACTGAGTTTGCCTTGCTGTGCAAAATGAGTGGTCAGGATGAATGCTGGGGCTACTATAGCTCCTTCTTGAGAGAAGAGAAGAGAACAGGAGTCCACTGGGGGTAACAGACCCACTTGTGGAGTGGGAAGGGCACAATGAGACTGCTAGACTCTAAGGTCAAAAGAGACCAATATGATCATCTAGTCTGACCTCCTGTACAATGCAGGCCACAGAACCCACTCCTGTGATAAAAACTCTAAGCCAGGGAGCCTAAGTGGCTGGGTTGCTGGGAGAGGAGGGTCAGTGCTAGCATGGGACAGGCAACTTTGGGGCAGTGACAGGCCAAGTAGTGGTGTTTACTGAAAAATGTGACAGCAAATCTCACCAATGCTGTATTCTGAACTGCGCCCAGCCCAGCATGAGGCTGTCAGGCCAGCTGGGCCACTCCCCATGGCAGGTGCTCGGATGGCACGGCTGTTTTCTCCCAGCCCAGCCCAGACCTTCCTTTCCTGGGGCACCATGCTCTCTGGGCAGCAGGCTGAGTGCTGATCACTCACTGCCATGCAGGGGGTTAGGATGAAGAAGGTTGGTTGCCAGGCCCCACACAGTCACAGTTCCTGTCACGCACAAACTAATTGCTGGCCCCTCTTGTGCAACGAGTGACCATGCAGTGTGTGTTTGCAGAGACAGGGCAGATCTGTGCCTGGCAGGCAGAGTGACGGCTTCAGGAGGACCCACTTTCAGAACTCCCTCAGGGGCCTTTGACCTACCCATGAGACACCCCCAGCCACACTCCCTGGCAACCCTCTTCTTTAGCTTTCCTGCTTTATACTCCTCTGGCCCCTTCCCCTTTGCCTTGGACACACTCAATCCTCTTTCTGGGGCCCACCAACCAATAGCTCCCATCCGGTCTTCTCTGTGCTGGTCACAAGGAGCATCCTGCAGCCTCTGGCCGCTCCCCACCCGTCCAAGCTAGCTTTAGTACCAAACACACAACCAACTGCCTGACAAAGGGTACAGCCCTTCATGACAGCACCCTCCCCAGGACACATGCCCTCCTTGCCTTGCACTGCTGCTTTGGTCCACATGCTGCACTTTTTCCCTGCTCTTGGTTTCTGGGTGTCTCACCTCCCAACACCAGCACCCCATAAGTGCTTTTTGTGCTCTCCTCTCTTTACCTGGGGCTGCACACAGGACTCTTAATGCTCCTCTTCTCCCCCCCCCCCCGAGCTTTAGCTACCCCCTCCAAGTCTCTGCTCCCCACTCCACTCAGCCTCTCCACTCAGCCTCCACTTGAGAGGTGCTTGGTTGGTCCCATAATGTCAGTCCTTCTGACCTTCACGTCACCCCCATGCCCATGGCAGCTACATGTCACATGCTGCCCTGACATCCATGAGCAGAGCTGTAACTACAGCGGGGCCAATGGGGCTTTACCCCGGGGGCGCGGAGCAGCTCAAAAGAGCCGCTCATTTAAAAGGCGCATTTCGCAGTGCCAGCCCCAAGCGCTGCTAATGGCAAGGGGCGCATTCTGATTGGAACATACCCCAACCGGTGAAACAGCACATTATGGCTCTGTCCATGAGTCGAGAGGCCCCAGGGTCCTTGCCCAAAGGCACCACACCCTGATGTTACACTTGACACTGCAAAGACTGGGCACAGAGATACAGGGCAAGGTCACCTGCTAAAGACTGGGCAGTGTCTGTGAGAGTGGCTGGTTTTGCTTTGTTGCAACTGATTGGAGTCAAAGGCAAAGAGAATGTCTTGGGTCACTCACTTCTTGGATGTGCTGCAGCCAAGCTTCTAGGACAGGGGTTGGCAACCCAAAAAATAAGAAGAGCCATTTTTTAAAATTCCTTCAATAACCAAGTATTTTGAGAGCTAGAATGGGTGCAGCCTCATGGTGGGGAATGGGGGGAGCTGGCCCAGGGCACCTACTGCAAGGTCCCATGGCCCAGGAGTGGGGAAGCCTAGAATGAGGAATGGGCCCCTGCAGGATTCCCCATTGGTGGTGGGGAGCCTGGAGTCAGGCATGGGACACCTGCAAGGTCCTTAGTGGGAGGGTGGGGCCTGGAGCCCAGAGCTACAAAGGAGCAGCTAAAGAGCTGCATGTGGCTCCAGAGCTGCATGTTGCAGACTCCTGTTTTAGGGGCTGTGAAAAAGGAGAGTATGTCGGCCATGCAGACCAGCTAAAGGAGCGTGACTCAGACAAGGGAGAAGTCTGAAAAAAAGCGCAGATGGCAACAGTGGAAGTCAACAATTGGGGCACAGAAGATGGCCCATTAATGGTTTCCAATAGACAGGAGTTGCTGCCTATCAGAGCAAGTCCAGAACAACTTTACCAAGCAGTAAAACAGTGCCAGTTGTCTTCCCTCTTTCTGCTGCCTACATAGTAGATAATGTGGACAAAGGTCTCACCAACATGAAGCTCAGGAAAGTGTTGGGAACGGAAGGAACATATCCAGAATTCCTGAGGAATGCTGGACTGAAGGCAAGAAGGCTGCTAGCAGACTTCTTCAATAACAACCACTCTTAATACTAAAAGGCCCAAGACCATAGACCTTTTGAAGGTCAGAAAAGAGGTCAAAGACCCAAAAAGCTACTGGCCCATCGTTCTAATTAGCAATTGATATATAAACTGATAAAGTGGCTCCCATTTCTAAGGTTATGGCTGATACACAAGGAATTGGTTCCCAAAGAGCACACTGGATGTTAAACCAGTCACTGGCATTAACCAGCTACACAGAATCTGGCTACCAGCAAAAATTAAAACCACCAGCAGCATTTACTGACATTTCTTCAGTATATGGTACTGTATGGTGCAGAGGTCTCCTACTGAAGTTATCAATAGCCTTTCATGACCATCAAACATCAGACCCATCACCAAGATGCTGAGTCAGAGAAGATTCTACATACACCTTGAGAATCCCCTTGCAAATCATAGAGAATGAGCAGCAGCCTCCCACAAGGATCCATTTCAGTGCCTGCACTGTTAGAGCTCTGTACCAGTGACAGCCAGTCACAGCATCCGTTAAATGTCATTGATGCAGATGGCACCATGCTAGCTCTGCAACTATCCTCCTCTGAAGGCCAGACACACAGGCATGAATAACGACCTCTGGACAGGGCTGGATCGAGGCAAGCGCTTTAGGAGCTGCACCCCTAGCCCTAAGCTAAAGGGAGGCCATGCAGCTACACCCCTTAAAGCCCCTGCATTGATCCAACCCTGCCCTCTGCCCTGCAAATACCTGGCCCTACTCAGGCAAACACAGAGTTGGCAGTGCCTGGCAGTTGCTGGGGGTGG
Source organism: Podocnemis expansa (assembly GCA_007922195.1). Taxonomy (NCBI): domain Eukaryota; kingdom Metazoa; phylum Chordata; order Testudines; family Podocnemididae; genus Podocnemis; species Podocnemis expansa. The sequence continues at coordinate 176,377 of ML682138.1, forward strand.
GGCAACTGGTGCTGGGGAGGCTGGGGCCCTAAGGCCAGAGGCCATGACACTCCCGCCCCGCACAGGCAGCTGTGCAGCAGGGGCAGGATTAGTGGGCATGTGGTGCAATCTCCAGTGGCAGCTCCAGGACCAGGAACACTGTTGGGCCACCATGGAGGGGCCCCTTTAATCAGGCTGACCTGACTGATCCCCAGAAGCTCCAGCATGGTGGCCTGATAACACTTTGTCACTCCGATCCCTGGAGCTGCTGCCAGAGCTGCCCCAAGCACCAACCACCCTGCCACAGCTCCTGGAGCACCCCAGACCCGCTGAGGCAGGGGCGAGAGCACCATGGTCTCTGGCTTCAGCCCCCTCAGTGCTGGCCAGACCTGCCGAGCACCAAGCACTGCCCCATCCCCAGGCTAGGCCCTGCCATAGTGTAGGGGGAGGCCCATAAACACCCATCGTATGGGTGGCCCGGGGATCCCAGGGCCTTAATCTGGCCCTACCACTGGACAGTGGAGACACAATTAAAAGTTTAGCAACAGAAACCCAGTGCTTTGCAAACACACTTCTCTGACTCCCACTTAAACAACCATAAGGCCAAGTGTTGCTGAATGTGGACTTTTGTGCTTTGCCTCTACCAAATGGCCTCAACCCATGGTAGTTAGGAGTTATCCTTGATTGGATGTGGAGCTATGAACACCTTGACAGCCCCAAGAAGATGATAAAGACAAGGATTATCTTCATCCAGAAGAAAAACAGAAAAGGAATCCTGTGGCACTTTCAAAGACCAGCTCTTTGAATTGACCTTGTCACCCTCCATGAATATATTTATAGCTAAAATGCTACATTTGCCATTTCATTTATCTGATGAAGTGCAATTGTACCCATGAAAACTCATGAGATAAATTTCTTGGTCTTTAAAAGTGCCTCAGGACTCCTTTTTTGTTTTGCTGAAATAGAGTAACTTGGCTGGAATGTCTTATCTACGCAGGGAATGCATGCACTTTGAATGTCGGTACAAGCCCTAGTTTTGGCAACAATAGAGAATGGTGCATGAGCATGGGGCAACAGCTCCCACACCAACCTCATTGACAGTGAAATCAGTGATGCACTAAGGGTTGTTAGAGTGCTCTCATCTCCATTCCAATAGTGTTAGCCCTGGTTTTGGTGGGTAGCACTACAGCCAACAGTGAGGCACTGCTGTGGTTCAGGAGGACAAAACGATCCTTGCCAACACACCAGGACCTCAGTTCACTGCCATTATCTCAACTCAAACCCAGGAAGCCTTTCTGGAGCCATGCCTTAAAACTACAGGCCAACAGAGAGAATTCCAGCACTTGCTGGCTTAGCTCATGGGCTGCTTCATCCCAAACAAGGACCTGATTGAAGGTCTCAAGGAAGAAATCTCAGGCTGCTGCCTTTCAGAGACATCGGACTGCACTCTGCCCCACTTCGACAATAAACAAAAGTGTGGCTATCTCCTCCAGAAATGGAAAATCAAAGAATCACCAAACAGTGGCAGTGGTGAGGAACAAACCACATGATACATCACAGACAATGTTCTCAGAAATGCTTGCCAGAGACGTTAGCATTGTTTTTGAATCCCAACATTCAACTATAAGCCCAATCTGTGGCTTTTCCAATGCTGTATGAGAGCATAAGAATGGGCAGGAGGAACCACTACAGGACAGTTTATCAGTTAAGTTAGCAGGCTGCCGGAACTGCATAGGCCCTGAGGAATAGCTGGGCTCTAAATACGTAACTAGAGACAGCTAAATGTTTGCTATTTAACCACAGCATGATGATAGTGTTTCTTTTCTCTTGGGGGCCCAGTTGCCAGTGGCACCTCCCAGTGAGACAGCCTTCTTTCATGATCACGTCCTTCTGTCTGCAGACTGGAAAGGTGCCAGGGCAGTGCCCCAGGGATGCTCTATGATGCAGGCTTCAGGGCAGGAAAGTATAGGAGGCATTAAGAACAGGAAGAATAATTACCTGGCTGGCTCTCACTGCAGGAGGGGAAGGGCTGAATGGGCAGGTTATGCTTCCTTTCACTCCTCACTTTGCAGGCACAGATAGCCAAGCTCTGGTAAACTTAGCTCACAAAGCCAGATGAAAAGCTAGCAGCTACTCAGGCACCAGGCCTGTTTTGTTCACAGCCTCATAGCAAGAGCTGCACAGGGTACCCCTACTGCAAGACACAGCAACTTTTAAAGGTCCCATGAAACCCAAGAACTCCGGTACGTACTCCTGAGTGCCATCTCCAGGCCCTTTAGCTGTAACAATGTATGTCTATAGTATAGACAGATACTCAGGCTAGCCTTACCCCCAACAGCTGCTAAGGGCAGCTGCTAAGGGTTGGAGGGGGGTGGAGCTGTCATGGGGGCAGGCAAAGTTTGCTGAACTCTGGAGACATAGAGCACTTTTTTCATATCTCCACTTGTACTTCACAGGACTTTTTGCAGCTTGAGTCTCCTCTGCCCAAGAGCATGCACTGTGTGTGCAAAAAGCTCCCAAACCAGCATGGCTCCTCAGGGAAAGCAGGCGCCCAGCTCAGTTACACTGGTGTAAGGCAGACAGTACTCCACTGAAGCCAGCAGACTCTCGCTGGCGTGCAGTGGGGGAAAGGAGGAGGAGAACCAGCCTCAGAGATGGAGCAAATCCTTAAGTAGAGGGTGATAGAAAAGTCCAGTCCTACAGGTAGCTAATGTCCAGACACTGACCTGGAAGAGCTACACGCCTCACTAATGTTCTCCTGTGCAGTGCAGGAGGCTGCACCCTGTTGTTGCTCTAAGAAAAGGGGCAACTTAAGTGGTGTCAGCTAGTTGAAGGTCACTAATACTCAGTAAAATCCTAGAAGCCAGGCACACTGCAATTTTCACACAAGTTACCAGGTTGCAACTTTAGGGGAGCCTGGGCTTTACCTCAATCAGCTAACATATGAAAACTACAGACAGCACAATAGCAAGATGCTTGTCCATGCTCTTGAGAGACCCTAGTTGCTGCCTCTAGCCAGTCAGTACAGATGCACAGAGGCACCAGGAGAGACTCACTAGAAGCACATGCCCCAATTCTTTAGAGGAGTGGGTTGGATGGCTCATGGAGCTAGGGTGAGAGAGTCTGGGTGCTTCACATACTCAGGGCACAAGAGAGCTCCAGGCAGACAGAAAGCACGGAAGAAGCACAGTATTAGGTCCCAGGTGAGATGGCATGCTGGATTAGGCAAGATTTGGGCAGGGATGGCATGTCTCAACAGTTCCCAACCTGGGGGCGTGACCTCCTTAGGGTGGTACCAAAGATTACAGAGAGTCCATGAAGTTTAAGTAATATTGAGATTAGTTAGGCACCTAAGCCCCACACTCAGGGCCAGATCAATGCAGAAGCCACAGGGACTGCAGCCCCAGGCCCTGGTCAGAAAGGGGGGGAGGGAGGGGTCAAGGACTGCAGCCCCTAAAGCCGCTGCTGATCTGTCCCTAGCAGCACAACATTAGCAGGGCTGCGGCCAGGGCTGAGCACTGGGGCCAGAGGCTACAGCTGGCTACAGTGTTCACACCCCACTGCCAGGCCAGCTGGACTATTCCAGGGAGCAGGAGAGAGGCCAGTCAACACATGGGGTGGCCTCTGGCCCAGAATCTCAAGGCCCCTTAATCTGGCCCTCTCCACTGGCCAGAGTGGAGGTGCAGCCCCCCTTGAGCCTCCTGCTGGCTGGGCACAGACCCTCACCAAGTCTCTCACTCACTGCAGTGAAGAAGCAGTCCTCCACACCTGAGAAACCAACAGCTTCTCTCTGGCTGGGCGCACCAGTCCCAAGCTCTGTGCTAGCAGGAGTGAAGGAACTGCTGCCCTCCCCCAGCTCATGCGATAAATAAATCTTTCAGTCTCTAAGTGCCATAAGACTCCTTGCCTTTTTTTTTTTTTTTTTGCTTTATGAGACTAACATGGCTGCCCCTTTGGAACTTCTTATTTATGTATATCTGTGGTTTAGAGTTGTTATTACCATTCTATGTGTTTATAGGGCTTATGTGTGGTTTTGGCCAGTGAGAGGGTGAGGCCGGGTGGATGGGGGCCAAGTGCTTGACTAGTGTTAATTTGTGGGACTGTCACTTAAAAAAGTTGGACACCACTGGTGTATGTGACCAGGGAGTGACATGTTCCAGGCAGTGTACAAAAGGCCTGGCTTTAGCCTCTCCTGAATGTCCCAAGGAAAAGTGGCCCAGCTGACAGTCCTATACAGCACTGGGCCAGCTGCTGCTGTCACACTACTTGGCTACTTACTTTAATTTTCCTTTTAAAAATAATGGATTTAAAGCAACACATAGAGGCCCTTTGCTGCTCCCTGCTTTGTTCTGCACTCTCCCAGCACCACCAAGGTGGCTTCTCAGCCAGTTTGGCCTCACCTGTGTGGACCATGGATTAGAATCTGTGCTTCTTGGTACTTGTCACCAGGAATGCTGGTGTCCTGGACTCCAGCTCCCTGACCATTCTTGGAGGATATGGAGCAGGAGGGTTCTGTCCTTGCTGTCCACACCCACCCACGTCTCCTTTGTTTTCAATGTTTGCATATCGCTGCCACTCTCTTCCTGAGCAAACAGCATCTCACAGATGGAACAAGGTGCTACCAGCATGGTGCTTTCATGGTATCGGTGCAGGAGATGGTATGATGACTGTGCAGGTGCCTGCAGTAGGCAGGGCTGAGCTTTTCAGAAGGCCGCTTCTGCTTCTGCAGCCTGAGCACTGTGTTAACAAGCTGTCCCTCAGAGGTGCAGGAGGGGAGGGGCTGAAATGCTTTGGGCACACTCACATTCTCATGACGCATGCATTGTTTGGAGAAGAGGTGGGAACCTGGCTATTCAAACAATGGCTATTATTCTCTGTACTTTTGGGTCACTGGTTTTGGATTACAGACCCACCCAGCCAGAAGCAAATGATTATTATTACCCTTGTCTAAATAAACATTTGCCAGCTGTCTTCAGCCACCATGCCAGCCTCTCTGGAGGTTCAGAGCAGAACTCTGCCTCCCCCTCCATGCTGCCCTTCCGAAGCCCTGTGATGGCCTGAAAGCATCAGACACTAAGGAGAGAGAACCTGCCTTAGGAGCAGTACTGCAGGGAGTGAGCTAACTGCTTTTCACTGCAGTTGTAGTCATGTTCTGGTTTTGCATTGTCACAGCTACACTGTTTTCAAATGAAATTTTAGGGGTCAGCAACCTTTGCCAACCCCTGTGCTGGTCCTTCCTCCCCAACCCTTAGCTGGTACAGATGGCCCCCTCTGCTGAAAAAATGTGGTGGCTACCTGAAAATTCAGCAGTGGTCATGGCTGGAGTGGGAGTGCTTCCCAGGCATGCCAGAAAGAATTCGCCCAGAGTGGCTCATCTTGGCAGTGTACCTGGGGACAGGGTTTCCCCTGGCATGCCACGAAAAGAAGTGGCTCCTTTCAAGGATTCCCAGGCATGCTGCAGAAAGAAGCTGTCCGGAGTAGATCCTTCGGGAAACATCACACTACAGAGAAGAGCCACTTCAGGCAGCTTTTTTCTGTGTCACATGGAGGCACAGCAGCACCTGAAGGAAGCCACCCAGAGTGGCTTTTGGTGGCAGGTGTGACAGTTTCTGTGGTTCTGCAGAGGGTGCTGTATGTCACTCTGAATGGGCTCAGGTGCCACTGTCAGCACAAATGCCGAGGTTTTGCCCACTCCTGAACTAAGATATAACCGCATTTACTCCAATCCTTCAGATAGGAACAGACACTTTAAGGATCCCTATCAAGCATTCTTAAAACTACAGTACCCACCTCCTGCAGAAGTGAAGAAACAGACTGACAGAGCCAGGCAGGTACCCTGAAGTCAGCTACTACAGGAAAAGACCAAGAAAGAAAACAGAATGCCCCTAGTCATCACCTACAACCTCCAAGTCTGACCTCTACAGCAGAACATCAAGAATCTACAGCCTATTCTAAAAGAGGATCCCTCACTTCCTCAAGCACTGGACAGAGACCTCTCCTCAGCTACAGACAGCCCCTCCCCCAGCCTTAAGCAGATACTCACCAGCAACTACAGACCGAACAACAGAACTATTATAGCAGGCACGTATTTCTGCAACAAACCACGCTGCCAACTTTGCCCAAATATCGGTGCAAAAGACACCATCACAGGACCTAATCAAACCAGCTACTCCATCAAGGGCTCATTCAACTGCTCATCCACCAATGTGATTTATGCCATCATGTGCCAGAAATGCCCCGGGCCTTCTATATTGAACAAACAGGACAGTCTCTGCACTAAAGAATAAATGGGCACAAATCTGACATCAGAAATCACAACATTCAAAAACCAGTGAGTAAGCATTTCAATCTTCCCGATCACTCCATTGATGATTTGCTAATTGCTGTGCTCAAACAAATGAATAAACACAACAAGGCTTCAAAGAGAAACAGCAGAATTGGAATTAATTTTCAAATTTGACTTGGTATCTTCAGGACTAAATAAGGATTTTGGATTTTTTTATCATTACAACAGGTGATTTGACCTCATGTGCCGTTCCCCAGTGTTTGAATCTTAACAACTGCTTTGATTTTCTGTTACAGTGTGACCTGATCCTATGACTTACACTTCCCTGCATTTATCTTCCTCCCATTCTGTAAGTTCCCCCATCTTCAAAGCATCTGACAAAGTGGGATTTTCTCTCATGAAAGCTCATGTGATAAATCAATTTGTTGGTCTTTAAGTACTACAGGGCTCCTTGCTTGTTTTACTGTTTTCAAAGAGCCTGAAGATGGCAGCCAGCTTGCACTCTGCTAAGCTCATGGTCCCTCAACTCCTTAGGATCTTCTGGAGTTCTCCGAGTTCTGCCTCTTGCCTGAATTCTCTCTGCACTTGGATGCCAAGGCTGGAGGCAAAACTCTTCAGAGCTTGGAGGAGTACATAGGATTTGTGGATGCGGGAAGAGCCGTTGATGTGATATACCTTGACTTTAGCAAGGCTTTTGATATGGTTTCCCACAGCATTCTCATTGGCAAATTAAGGAAGTATGGGTTAGATGCGTGGACTGTAAGGTGGATAGAAAACTGGCTAGAACAACGGTTTCAGCGCGTAGGAATCAATGGCTCCATGTCAAGTTGGCAGGCAGTAACAAGTGGTGTGCCCCAGGGGTCGGTCCTGGGGCCAGTTCTGTTCAGTGTTTTCATTAATGATCTGGATGATGGGATAGATTGCACACTCAGTAAGTTTGCAGATGATACCAAACTGGGGGGAACGGTAGACACCCTAGAGGGCAGAGACAGGATTCAGGGAGACCTAGACAAACTGGAGCAGTGGGCCAAGAGGAATCTCATGAGGTTCAACAAGGATAAGTGTAAAATCCTGCACTTGGGACGAAAAAACCCCATGTACTGCTACAGGCTGGGGAGTGATCAGCTAAATAGCAGCACTGGAGAAAAGGACCTGGGAGTCATGGTGGATGGGAAGCTGGATATGAGTCAGCAGTGTGCTCTTGCTGCCAAAAAGGCCAATGGCATACTGGGCTGCATCAGAAGAAGTGTTACCAGCAGATCAAGGGATGTGATCATTCCCCTCTATTCTGCACTAGTGAGGCCACATCTGGAATACTGTGTCCAGTTTTGGGCTCCCCACTACAAAAAGGACATGGACAAATTAGAGAGAGTCCAGAGGAGGGCAACCAAAATGATCAAAGGGCTGGAGCACAAGCCCTATGAAGAAAGACTGAAGGAACTAGGCTTATTTAGCCTGCAGAAGAGAAGACTGAGGGGGGATTTGATAGCAACCTTCAACTACTTGAAGGGTTGCTCCAAGGAGGAGGGAGCTCGACTGTTCTCGGTGGTAACAGAGGGCAGAACGAGAAGCAATGGCTTCAAGTTACAGCTGGGGCGGTCCAGGCTGGATATTAGGAAAAACTTCCTTACTAGGCGAGTGGTGAAGCATTGGAATAAGTTGCCTAGGGAGGTGGTGGAATCTCCATCTCTGGAGGTGTTCAAGTCCCAGCTGGACAAAACACTGACTGGGATAATCTAATGGGAGTGGTCCTGCTTTTTTTGGCAGGGGGTTGGACTAGATGACCTCGTGGGGTCCCTTCCAACCCTATGATTCTATCTATGATAAGTGCTGAGCCCCACCTCCTAGCCCTGCCATAGAATCACAGAAGATTAGGGTTGGTAGGGACCTCAGGAGGTATCTAGTCCAACCCTGCCCAAGCAGGACCAACCCCAATTAAATCACCCCAGCCAGGGTTTTCTCAAACCAGGCCTTAAAAGCCTCTAAGGATGGTGATTCCATCAACTCCCCATTCTGGTGCTTCACCACCCTCCTAGGGAAACCATTTTTCCTGATATCTACCCTAGTGTCTAGACCTTCCCTATTGCAACTTGAGACCTTTGCTCCTTGTTCTGTCATCTGCCATCACAGAGACCAGAGTAGCTCCACCCACCCTGAAATTTCCTTTCAGGCAGTTAAAGGCTGTTATCAAATCCCCTCTCATCAGAGCTGTAACTAAAGAATCTGGCCCCTGGGGCATGCTTTGATTGGAACGGTCCCCTTCAATGGCTGGCAGTGGCAAGTGGTGAGGAATGTGCCCTTCAATGGAGCAGATCAGTGCACCCATGGCAAAACCCTGCTCACCCTGCCGTAGCTACGACCCTGCCTCTCATTCCTCTGTTCTGCGGACTAAACAGACCTAGTTCCTTCAATCTCTCCTCTTAAATCATTTTCGTTGTGCTCCGCTGTTCTCTCTCCAATTCATCTACATCCTTACTGTTGTGAGGGGTTCCAAAACTGGACAGAGTACTCCAAATGGGGCCTCACCACTGCTGAACAGAGGGGAATAATTATTTCCCTTGATCTGTTGGCAATGATCCTACTAATGCAGACCCAATATGTTGTTAGCCTTCTTGGCAATAAGGGCTGACACACTGTTGACTCATATTCAGCTTCTTGTCCACTGTAACTCCTAGGTCCTTTTCTGCAGAACTGCTGTGTAGCTGGTTGGTCCCTGGTCTGTAGCAGTGCATGGGTTTCTTCCAACCTAAGTATAGGACTTGTTGAATCTCATCAGACTTCTTTTGATCCAGTCCTCCAATCTGTCTATCTTACTCAGTATCCTATCCTTGCCTCCAGGGTATCTATCACTCCCTAGTGCTTAATGCCATCTACAAAAGTGCTGAGGGTGCAATCCACTCCATCCTCTGGATTATTAATAAAGATATTGAAGAAAAACACCCCCAAGATTGACCCCTGGGGCACTCTGCTTGTTACTTGCTGCCAACTAGACATGGAGCCATTGATTACTACCCATTGAGCCCAATGATCTAGCCAGCCTTATATCCACCTTACGATCATTCATTCAATCCCTACTTCTTTATCTTGCTGATAAGAATTCTGTGTGATTAGCTTGGAGCTTTTAATGCTTCCTCTCCCTTTGGGGGAATTTCTTTCCACTGTCAATCAGACTGCTTTTTACTTGAAGCGTGATTTCTTGTTGGTCCTGGATCCCTTTGCACTTGGATCAGGAACGCTCCTATTTTGACGTCTTGGAGGTAAAAAGCCTTTGTCACATTCAGAGAGTAGCGACACCTCGCACAGGAGCAGTGCTGCCCCAGAAAAAGGACCTGGGCCCAATTTGGTGCCCAGGTCTGATCCAGTCCCAGGGCCTCAGCCAGAGCCCAGATTGGACTCCTGCCGCTGCCAGCCCGGATCCTCAGTCAGGGCCAGGTCTGGGTAAGGCAGCCACTGCCACAGGCCAGGACAGGGCCAGGTAAGGCAGCCACTGCTGTGGGCAGGCCAACCCAGGATCCCCAGCTTAGGCCAGGGCTGGATTCGGCTCCTGACATTGCAGGGCACTGGCACTGGGACTCAGGGCACATGCCCCCTGTGTCCAGCACCAGCGACACCATTGGCTATGCCCACCCTGGGTGGACTAGGCTGAGGCCAGTATTCTATGTTGTTCAAGGTCAGAAGAGTCCAGGTCAGCCTGTAATACTAAACTTTTTATAAATATGACAGCTAGAAGAAACTGGGCTGTTTAAGATAAAGAAGGGCTGTAATACAACTACAGACCAAACAACAGAAACATTAAAGCAGGCATATATTCCTGCAACAAATAACGTTGCCTACATATAGCACAAAAAACACCACCACAGGACCTAATTAAACCAGCTACTCCATCAAGGGTTCATTCACCTGCTCATGCACCAATGAGATTTACACCATCATGTGCCAGAAACGCCCCTCTGCCTTATAATATTGGGCAAACAGGACAGTCTCTGTGCAAAACCAAAAATGGGCACAGGTATGACACCAGAAATCACAACATTCTAAAACAAGTGGGTCAGCATTTCAATCTTTGTGATTACTCCATTGACAATTTACTAATTGTAGCACTCAGACAGATGAATACCAGATCAAGGCTTCAAAGAGAAACTGTAGAATTGGAATTTATATGCAAATTTGACTATGTTTCTTCAGGGCTAAATAAGGACTTTGGATTTTTTTTTTCTCATTACAACAGGTGATTTGATCATCTTCATCTATATGCTCTTCCCCAGTGTCTGAATCTTAACAACTGCTTTGATTTACTGTTACAGTGTGACCTGATCCTATGACTTACACTTCCTTCCATATGTTTTCCTCCCATTCTGTAAGTTCCCCATCTTCAAAGCATCTGACGAGGTGTGATTTTCTCCCACAGAAGCTCACGTGATAAATAAATCTCTTATTCTTTAAAAGTGCCACAGGACTCCCTGTTTGTTTTATTGAACTAAACCAGGCTTGTTTGACCTGAACTGGCCTACCAAGGTCTCTTATCTGGCCCACGGAGCCACCGCACACTCTTGCGAGCTAGGGCCGGGCTTGAGCCCATTTACATTCCCCAACTTGTATGGCCCAGGCATGTGTATGGGCTCCACAGGGCTGGAAATGTAAGATGCCCCTGTGGGTTGCCTGGATGTGCAGCTGTGAGTGTGGGTAAGTGGCTGGGGAAGAGAAGGAAGTTGGAGCCCAGCAGCGATTTCCCTAACACCCCCCAAATTTCCCAGCACCCCCGCTGTTGTCAACTAGTAACAGTGTTCTACCAATTTAGTGGGCACCTTAACACCCTCCCCTACCTCCCCCCTACAGCCTCCTAATTTAAAGTCCTGGGAGTGTGAGATGCTGGGGGAGGGGGGGCAGCTGGGTGCACGAGGTGCTGGGAGGAGGGAGAGCTGTGTAGGTCAAGGAAGGGGCCAGGTGCAGCTCCCTGCTGGGTGTAGCTCCATGGGCATGTGGGGGGGTAGGACAACATGGGGAGCCTGGTGCTGGTCCAGCTCACGTGGGACAGAGGGGCCAAGTCAAGGAACCAGATGCTGGTGGGAGGAGTCGGGTGGCACTCTGTACTGGCGAAGCAGGATGGGGACTTGTGCCCTGCTTGGGCTGGGGGCTGCTCCGTGCGGTGTGCAGCCAGGGGGCGGGTTGGGCCAGGTGTAGCTCTGTGTGGGGAGGCGGGCTGGGGAGCCAGGCAACACAAGATGCAGGAGGGAGGGAGAGCTCTGCAAGGCATGAGGTATTGCCTGAAGGGAGGAACCAGGCACTTCAATGCCCAGCGGCATGAGGTGCTGGGGGGAGCTGTATGTCAGGAGCTGCATGTGAGGTGCACATTTTGTTGCTGATGCACATTAGAATAGAATAGATGCTTTGAGGGGAACTGCTCCCCGAGTCCCTTCCCACCTTCTCCTCTCCTGCCACGTTCCCCCTGCCTTGCCATGCCACGCTCCCCTCCCCGCCACCCATCCTTTCCCTCTTTTGCCACCTCTGTCCTGTGCTCCATGCTCCTCCTTCCCTGTCACACTCCCCTCCCAACTACGCATCCACTCCCCTTTCTTGCCACCCCTGACACCTATGTTCCCTCTAAGCTGTGTGCGTGTGCACACGCACACAGGTCATGAAAGCCATGCACACAACAAAATAAAGTGCGCACAAAAAAATTCAACTGTGCTAATATTTTTATGCTACTTTAAGAAGGTGGTTTCAAGTAGCATGTTTCAAATAATGTTTTGTAATTTATAAAATTATTTCCATCACCATATTAAAATAAAATGTACATATTTGTTTCAAACACACTTGCTTCGTTGTGCTCACAAGTTTGACCACACTCACTGCAATGTGAACAAATTTAGAGACCGGTTCCAAAAATTTGCACAAAATAAATTTTTTCCGCACACAGCGTACAAAAAAATTAGAGGGAACACTGCCTGCCATGCTCCCCCTTTTCTCCCCTGCTGTCCCACAAGGCCACCCCTGACCTCCCCTCTCTTGCCACACTCCCCTGCCCTGCTCCCCACACTCTCTCCTATCATTCCACATGGCCACTCCTACCCTATTACCTCTTCTCTTCCTTGCCACTCCTATTTTTACAGAACTTTTACAGAACCAAACTGAATTTGTAAGCTGGTGCTTATTTTGACTGTTTAAATTTTGTTAATAAGAAGATAAATTTCTATGCCTTATCTAGCCAAAATTTGTTCACTGGTCCCCAAGTGAGAAAAGAATAGCAATTTGGCCCCTTATCCAAAAAAGTTGGACACCCCTAAACTAGACTAACCCGGCTACACCTTTGGAACTTGTCATTGAATGCTAGCCTGTACTATACCATCCAGCCACCAAAGGCACTGTGTGTAAAAGAACCTTATATAAAGCAACCTAAGCCATATCTGGCAGAACACTAAAGGATCTTATGATGAATACATCCAGTTTGAATAAGCAAGCTCTGTAGCCAGTCCATATCTGGGACAAGAGCATGACATGGTGTTAGCAGTAAACTAAGAACAAAAACAGAAGGAAAACCGCAATCAGGGTTGCAGGATCTCATCCACATGCCATACTTCAGTGCCTCATCAAACTTCAGCTTTGACAAACCTTTGCAATAGACAGACTGGGAGCTTTTGCAAGATTCTGAACTGCAAACAAACTCAACAAAGCTTCTGGCAACATGCAGGTATCTCTTACAATTTATGCTGTGGGGAAGCAAGCAAAGCAGAGCAATAAACCCTGTGATTTTACTGAAGACAGTCCAAAAGATTACCATGAAAGAATTCTGACAAAGTGTGATGCATATTTTGAACCTCCAAGAAATGTAGTTTATGAAGAACACATATTCACCCAAGATCCAGGGAAAAATGTTCAAGGTTTTATAAGCCCTCTACACCTACTGGCTGAAAACAGTGTTTTGGAAACAGAGAAAAAATTAATATATCAGAGACTGGCTGCTTATTCGATTAACAGGTATAAACCTTTTACTGTAGCTACAGTTGAAGGGAATTTAACCCTAGCCTCAGCTATTTAAATAGCAAAACTGTTTGAGTTGGTGTAACATCAAAAGCTAGTGAAACTCACAATGCCACTACATGAAGCCATGATACACTTGTAGCTTCAAAAAGGCATTCAGTTCAAGTCACGCCATCTCAAAAAGAGACATATTAGACTTGGAAAAGGTACAAAGAAGAACACAAATAATTAAGGATAAGCTTCTATATGAGGAGAGATTAAAAGACTGGAACTTTTCAGTTTGGAAAAGAGACGACTAAGGGGAGATATAAAAGAGGTCTGTAAAATCATGAATGGGGTGGAGAAAGCAAGTGTTTATTCCTTCACAACAAGAACCAGGCAGGAGTCACCCAATGAAATTATAGGCAGAATATTTAAAATAACCATAAGGAAGTATTTCTTCACACAATGCACAGTCAAGCTGTGGAACTCATTGCCAGGGGATCCTATGAGGACGACTAAAACTATAATAGCGTTCAAACCAATAATAAGGTAAGTTCATGGAAGATAGATGCATCAATGACTATTAGCCAAGAAGGCCATGGAAACAACCCTATGCTCTGGGTGCACGTAGACTCTGAATGCCAGAAGCTGGGATTTACTCCAGGGCATGGATCACTTCATGGTTGTCTATTCTGTTCATTCTCTCTGAAACATGGGGCACTGGCCATTTTCAGAAGACAGGACAGTGAACCAAATGGACCATATATCTGACCCAGTGTGGCTATTCTTATCTATGAAATAGAACTGCCCAAATCCCACATCCAATAATGTCAGAAAATCTATCACCACTGCAGACTGGAGCCCATACACATGCAGACAAAGGTAGATGTGGACTCCCAGAATTCACCTCCCACCCCAATGATGGGGTTGAGGGGTTGAAGAGGAATACCTCTGCAGCTGCCTATGCAACTGATTCACAGCTGCCACTGCTTCTCTGCTGCCTCTTGGCCATTCTTTCTGTACTGCCAATAGCCGCTGTGTGTTGCTCCCAGAGCATCATTGTTCTGAGGTTGCACCATCTAACTGAGCTTTTGCAGATTTCAGCAAGCTGTGGAGAATCATGCAGCAAGTGCCAGCTCTCTGTGTCTTGGCTCAGTTCCTAGACTTATTCAGCAGTGATGCCCGTTTTAAGAATCACCGCCTACAAGAAAAAATGTTAACACACTCAAGTTACCATCTCTGTCATTAACTTCTACAAAGCAGCAAGTCAAGCAGCATCAGGCCTCTTCATACCCACCCCAAACCCCACAAAGCAAACACCCAGCTTCAATGCATTTGGCACCCTATCCCACCCCTGGCTTAGCAAGTGCAGTGCATTTTATGGTGACCCCTTCAGTCATGCCATGCTGAGCATAGGTCTGCTGCCCTTTATGCATACACTCCGGATAATAATTTCATTACCCCTGCATTCAAATTTATTTATTTTATTTTATTATTTTTTTTTTTTTTACTAAAGCTAATGTTAAAAGTGCCAAATAGAGAGTTTAAAGACAGGGTTATTATACAGCTGGGTATAATGCATAAATTATCCCGAAGGACAAAATTTACTTTAAAAAAGCATAGTATACAAAGAGCATAGTGGTGATTCTGAAAGCCATAGAACCAAACTGTAAACCCTACAAATGATGGAACCACTTCAACCTAAGGGTGCAGGGTTAAAGTAGCAGGGCATAACAGCCTACGAGCTCCCAGCCTCAGCTCAGCTCTTATCGCCTTGGTGCTACATGAGTTCAGCTGCAGTACTGAAACCATCCCTGTCTCCAAGCTGACTGGGTATGGATGTGCTGGCAAGATAGTTGAATCTCTGGACTTACGAATACATAATTCTGAACAATGCTTTCTGGCCGTTCTTTCCAAAGTTTGCAACTGAACATTGACTTAATACAGCTTTTAAACTTTACAATGCAGAATAAAAATGCTGTATTCCCTTTAATTTCTGTAGTACTTTACATTTAACACCGTACTGCACTGTATTTCCTTTTTTTGAGGGGGTGGGGGCTCTGCTGCTGCTGCCTGCTTGCAGCCACTGCTTATTTGAAATGAGGTGTGTGCTTCATCAGTCAGTTTATAACTCTGGTTTTTCGTAACACTGAGGTTCTATTGTACATGTGACTCTCACAAGTGTCTGATGAAGTGGGATATTTCTCCCACGAAAGCACATGCAAAAATAAATTTGTTAGTCCTTCAGTGCCAGAAGACTCCTTGTTTGTTTGTTTTACCTTCACAAAACCACTCCCAGAAAAATGCAGGCGCTCCTCACCTTGTCTTTCTCTGCTTAGCAGTTTAGCCCAAGGGTCAGCAACTTCTGGCACATGTGCCAAATTTGGCACATGGGATGATCCTAAGTGGCATGCAGTGCTGCTCAGGCTTCCCTGGTGGCCCCACCCCCAAGCATGGCCTTGAGGCTGGGGCCACAAGATCCGGAGTGGCACAGTGCCACTCAGCTGCGAGCGCCAGCATAGCGTGCCTTGAGGACCAGTGTAGCTTGTCTCAGCTCAGGGAGACAGTGTGGCCTCAGGGTCAATTGGCCACACAGTGGAGGGGAGCGGAGCAGCTCAGCCAACTCTCCACCCTGAGGGACCTCAGCCATGTCCCCCACCCCCAAAACACACCTCAGGGCCACCTGCTCCCAGGGACCCTAGCCTCCCCCTTCCAACCCAGAGTCCCTGGCTCTGCCTCCATTTGGCCCCACCCCCAGCACCTGCTGAGGGTGCGGTGGGTGGGGCTGGCACAGGGGTCAGCAAAGGTTGCAGACTGCTGGTTTAACCCCAGCCTGGTGCCCTTCCCCAACTGTTCCAACTCACAGTGACGGGCAGGGCGATCCCTCACCCAGGCACATTGTGCAGTTCTCTTGTCTTGGCACTCCCCACCAGTATTTTTGCCAGGAATTGAAATTAAGGGGGTGTTTGAATATACCTGCAGGAGGGGCAATGAGAAATGAGACTGTGAGGTTGAAGGTGGCCTTTGTGGCACCATAGTAAAAACTGAAAAGCGTTTCACAGCCATTTTATTAGATTTATCTCATAATACAAAATTATTCAAGATAACTCCAAAGAAGACTGCGAAGACTTACAAAGGGATCTTAGAAAACTGAGTGACTGGGCAACAAAATGTCAGATGATATTCAATAGTGATAAATGCAAAGTAACGCACACTGGAAAACGGAATTCAAACCATATATATGAAAGACAGAATCGAAATTAGCTCAAGAAAGAGATCGTGGAGTCCATTATGGATAGTTTGCTGAAAACATCCACTCAGTGTGGAGTTCAAGCACAACAGCTAGTGGTGTGTTATGAACCATTATGAAGGGGATAGATAACAAGACTGAAAATATCAGGAAGCCACTCTACAAATCCATGGTATGCCCACATCTTGAAAACTGCATGCAGATCTAGTTGCCAAGTCTCAAAAAAGATATTGTGGAATAGGAAAGGTATAGAGGAGGGCAACTAAAATGCTTTGGGGTATGCAGTGGTTAAAGTGTAATTTTAAAGGCCCTGGAACCTTTCTAATCTCTGGGCCCCCTTCCTGTATTGTCCTGGTCCCCTTCCTTTTTGCATGTGTGAGCCCCAGCCCAGGTAAGCATTTGCAACCACTTCTCAGTACCATATGCATCAGTTATAGCTCCATAAAAATATTTATAATTTTATATGGCATTTGTCTATATCAGCTGTCACAAACCAGCAAATATGGCATAACACAAGTATTGTGACTAATAATCTGATAATTAAATAAAATGTGATCTGTAATTGACTGAACATAAAGCAAGGCATAAGGACTGTGTCCTTCTTTGCGCTCAGAGCATGAGCATGAGAAGCCATTACAGTGTATGGGTATGTCTACACTTAGAATTGAATTTGAATTGATGACAATCAATTTGAATTCAATAAAGTGCCTGACCACACTTGCTTTCATCAGTTCAAATTGAGGAACTCCTTAGTTCAAATTGATGAAAGCTGACTTTGAAGTGGTCAAACCTGGTTTGCCTTCAAAGTTGTGGTCAATTCAAACCCAGTAGTTTGAATTGACACAGTGTGGCAATGTCAGTTCAAACTCATTGTTAGTTCAAATTGACATGGGTTGACCTTCCTCCAGAGCCATAACTAGGGCTGGGCAAATGGAGCAAAGACCTGAACGAAGAATTTTAAAGGGCGGCCACCAGACCCTGCCTGGCCCAGAAGAGTAATGTGCCTTAGGCACATTCCTCTTGGAGCCAGGCAGGGTCTATAGGAGTTTCTCCCACCCTGCCCTGAACATCCCTGGCCGGACGGCAGGGGAAGCACCCCCTGCTGGATCTCGACCATTCTACCGCAGCGGCAGGGGACGCACCCCCCACCAGGTCTCCACAACTCTCCTCCAGCAGTAGGGGAAGCACCCCCTCAATGGGTCTTGGTTGCTGTAGCACGGCAGCAGGGGAAGGCACCCTCCCCGCCAGGTCTTGGCCACTCTCCCCCAGTGGCAGGGGAAACACCCCCTTGCTGGGTCTCAGTCGCTCTTCCCTGGCGGCAGGGGAAGGCATCCACCCTCCCCACAGGTCTCGGCGGCTCTCTCACAGCTGCGGGGGAAGCACCCCCCACCAGGTTTCTGGCCACTCTGGCCTGGCAGTGGGGGAGGCACCTCCCCCTGTTGGGACAGATCAGGCCCCGGGCTGGATTGGGGACAGGGGGACCATCTTTCCACCTTCCTGCCCTGGGCTCCAGAAGCCATAGTTACAGCCCTGCCTTCCTCCCAGGGTGCATGGCACCCTGGAAGGAAGACCAGCCCTCCAGCACCTGGGGCCAGCAGCCCCAAAGGTGCCTCCAGCACCACCCCAGCCAGATTGGGCTGGGGGGTGAGAGGGTTCCTGTCCCTGGGCTGGGGAAGGAACCCCTAACGAGCAGCTGCAGCCATGCCAGTCGCGTGCAGGGACAGGATCCCCATGCACATCCAGCAGGGCTTCAGCCCAGCACAGGGATCCTGTCCCCACACAGCAGGCGGAGCTGGAGCCGCGCACAGGGATCCCCGTCCCCAGCCCGGGGAGCTCGGCTCCAACCCAGCACAGGGATCCTTTCCCCGCACTGGCAAGACAGTCTCCAGCCTAGCACTGGGATCCCATCCCCACGCTGCTCAGACAGGGGGAATCCCTTCTCCCTCCACCTGGCCAGGGGAAAACATCCCCTGCCAGGCTCTAGCCTTCTGAGTTAGGCACAGGGAAAAGCATTGCTTACCCAGCTCTAGCCACACCACGGCTAGAGCTGGGCAGTGGATACTTTTCCTCATACAAGGCTCAGAAGGCTAGAGCCTGTCAGGGGATTGGGTGGTGGCATGGTCCTTCTTGAGGGCCATGTTGCTACACCTCCCATGGTGCCCTTCCTCCAATCCGAATTAGTAAGTCCGAGCCATGGACATGCTAGTTCGAATTGGAGTTTCTAGTGTGGCCATGTTAATTCGAATTGACTAAATTAAAACTAATAATTATTAGTTCGAATTGATCAGTTTGAATTAACACTCTTAAGTGTAGACATAGCCTATGAGAACGAATCCATTACAGCCTCTAGAACCTGGCTCTTAGCTCAAGCTGTAGAGATAGGTGTTGGCTGTCATGGCGATTCCTAGGTACTTTTGTCAGTAGCCATTCAGCCGTCATGTTGACCCATAGGGCAAGCAGAGGGTCCTAGGGATTCTACTGACCTGCACTGTGGTTTGCAGACCTCACTGTACTCGCCTCCATGTTAACACAGGACCCAGCTATGCTGCCTTTGTGCCAGCCAAGAAGTCTCCTCTGCCTCCAGGGGAGATGGCATACCTGACTCAATCTAGATGATTTCTGACTCCTTTGTACTGCCAAAGAGACACAAAGAAATCAGAACACAAGAGAGAACCAGGTTTGTGGTCTCTAGTCCTCCTCACCTCCTCCATCTCCCAGGCTGACCTTGTGTGAACCACATTTGAGACCATTTTTGCAGATCACATTCCTGGAAGTCAGGAGGAAATTGTAAGATATTCTCTCTCTCTCTCACTCTCACTCTCCCCCTCTCAGTGACACACTTAGGGGTGGCTTGGACATGACATATATTTCACAGGGGACTTGGATGGGGCTGGAATTAAGGGAGGGTCAATAGGATCAGTTGCAGTGGCTATAGTTATTTCTTGCAATTTTATAGCTCTCATTTGACATATGCTTCTACCTGCTAGGTTTCACCTGGACAGTCAGGCTTTTACACGTTAGTTGTATTTGGTGTCAGCGGGAAAGCATCATTTGTCAGGTTCTTGTGTATGAAAGGGTTTCAGTGATGTGGGCCTCAGGCCAATATCCTAGCCCTTGTGGTGATTTGAGTTTGAGACCCCAGGGTTAAGGGGACCACACTGGGGAAGCAGGCAGTGGGGGCTGAGGAGCTGTTGGAGGGAGAAGGGATCGTGGTAAGGATTCATTCCTCCTCTTCCCCAACACCAACAGCTTTCTCAAGTGGGATCCCATATAACTGCATTTTGTCACCCATTCCTGTTCAGTGTTGTATGAAGCTGCTGCAGAAAACTAAGAAATGCTGCAGTGCTGGTGACATTTATATCTACGTCCTTCTTATCAAATCCAGACTTTGCAGTTTCTTTGCTTTTTCTAGTGCTAGAACAAGGACTTCAATGAGAATGAACTGAGAGACTACAGCCATGTAAGAGAGCAGTCATAATGATCAAGAGTTCCAGAGCAGTAGCTGTGTTAGGCTCTTTCAGCAAAATGAACAAGGAGTCCTGTGGCTCCTTTATTTTGATCATCAAGGGGGTGCAAGTAGAGACAGGACTTTGTAACTACTCCATCTTTTGCTGGAATTTGCCTACTCGTTGCCAAAGATGCTCTCAACCTTGGGGCACCTCCACGCCTCCAAAATGCCCAGTCACATAACTGCTCTTGGAGTCTTAAATGATGACAGCAGTTGAAAGTACACTCTTTTCCATCTGCAGTTAGCCAGGGGATTGCCACCTTTCCTTACTGATGTGGATGTCACCACTATCATGCACAACTCTGGCACTTTTGGGTTGCGTTACTACAGTGACCTTTACGTAGAGCTAACCTTTAAGATAACTTAGAACCTTTAACTAGGGGCGGGGGGAAAGCGGTTTGCCTGCTTAGTAGAGCTGCTACGTGAACATGTTATCCCTGCTGTGAAACATGGCTTCCTGTTTGGTTTTATGCACTACTCAAGTTGTTGGTTCTGACTAACCTATAATGTGACCCCACCCACCAACTCCCCAACCCCCTTCCCTGTCTGACCCCCTGCTTCTTCTCTGTCCACACGCCAGCTCCACCTCCCCCCTTTCCTTGCCCACTTGCCAGCTCCCTGACTCCCCGCCCCTTCCCTGTCCACGCACTGGTTACCTGACCCCTCCTGCCCCTTCTCCATCCACCTGCTGGCTCTCTGACCCCCAGGGCTCCTTCCCTCTATGTGGCCAGAGCTGTAGGGGTGTCCCAATGAATTGCTCCCTGGCCAGGCTGCTCCCATCCTGAGTGCACATCTAAGCATAGTCAGAACCAGAGATTTGAAAACTCCCCCAGCCTCACCACAGCTCTCGGGCCAGGGAAAGGTGGAATGTGTTCAGCCCAAGTTTTCTATTTTTCGGGGCCCTGGAACACTGACCCCTCAAATTTGTGGGCCCCAAAACAGCGTTCCAGGATGTTCCAGCAGACTTTAATCCCTGAAGTTATGGAACAGATTCCATCTGAGAAGAGATTAATAAAACTGGGACTTTTCAGCTGGGGAAAAAGAAGACAAAGAGCAGATATGATAGAAGTCTATAAAAATCTTCACTGGTGTGGAGAAAGTGAATAAAAAAATGTTATTTAATACTTCACATAACACAAGGAGTCACCCAATGAAATTAGTACACAGATTTAAAACAAACAAAAGGAAGTATGTCTTCACACACCACACAGTCAACCCTTTGCCAGGGGATGTTGCAAAGACCAAGACCGTACTGTAACAGAGTTCAAAAAAGAAGTAGATACATTCATGGAAAATAGGTCCATGAATAGGATTAAATGGGGTGGACAGAAATGTAACACCATGCTCTGAAGTGTTCCTAGTCTCTGTTTGTTAGAAGATGGGACTAGACAATAGGAAATAGATTGCTCCATGTTTGCCTGTTCTATTCATTCCCTCCAAAACACCTGTCACTGTCCACAGTCAGGAGACAGGTTCCTGGGCTAGATGGACCATTGGTCTGACACAGCACAGCCATGCTCATGTTCTTATGTAAAAATAAATTGTAACATAAAAATGTTTAGCACTGAATTGCTGCAAAATAATCTCTAGATAATAACCTTGGCAAATAAAAAATCTCAGCCTACAAGGAAACACATATAATAGGGGTGGCCAAACTTATGCAACTCAAGATCCACATTAGTTGGTTATTAAGTCTACAAGAGCCACACTGAGGCCCTGGCTTCTGCCTCTCTGCTCAGGCCTGACCATGTTTGAATCCTAAAAACTGTTTTGATTTACTGTTACAATGTGACCTGATCCTACGACTTACACTTCCCTGCATTTATTTTCCTCCCATTCTGTAAGTTCCTCCATCTTCAAAGCATCTGACAAAGTACGATTTTCTCCCACAAAAGCTCATCTGATAACTAAATTTGTTAGCCTTTAGGTATCATAGGACTTCTTGTTTCTTTAGGCTGTTTCATTATACCATCCCCTCCATGAATTTATTACACTCAAAATTTTGAAACCAGGTAGATTTTTTGCAACACCCTTCCCCCCCCCCCCCCCCCCGGAAAGCTATTCCAGAATTTCACTTGTCTGATGGACAGAAACTGGCATCTAATTTCAGGTCTAAACTTCTCAGAGATTGATCTCAGTCCTTGCTAACACCCATAAACAGGGATTTCAGGCTATGTCTACACTAGGGAAAGTTAGTTTGAATTTGTTAATTCAAACTAATAAGTTTGAGTTTAGTTGGAAATAAACTCAAACCTATTAGTTCAAATTAACAAAGTGGACTAATGTGACTTAGGTCAAATTAGTCCACTTTGTTAATTTGAACTAACTGCCCTTAATTCAAGTTTATTAAATTCAAACTAAGGATTAATCCTAGTCTACACTGTCCTTAGGATCAAACTAAGGGCTCAGTTTGAATTAACCAGCAGGTCTTACTAATTCGAACTAGGCTTTCATCAGTTCAAATTAAGGAATTCCTTAATTCGAACCAATGAAAGCCTAGTGTAGACAGATACTAAGATAGTTTGAATTAAGCCTCCTCAATTTGAACTAACTTGCTAGTGTAGACATACCCTCAGAATCTAGTACTGAAATGCAATTATTGTGGCATCTAGCCAGCAACACACAATCATGTTACATACACAGTTCTATGAGGAAGACGGGATGTGCTGTGGCAGATAAGACCTGAGGCCCATCTAAGTCAGAGGTCACTGGTAGGCAGACCAGGGGTCACATCTGGACCACCAGATGCTTGTGAACAGACTGTGAAATCTTTTTATTTACTTATTGTCATCACCGTTGGTATTTTTGTATTGTTTTTTTCTGAAATTTGAACCTTGTCCAAGAAATTTGGACCTTGACAAAAGATAATTGATTACCCCATGTCTAACCCATAAGCCTGCCTCAGACAGTGCTCAGTGCCAGATCTCTTAGAAAAAGGGGCAAGAAACCTTGCAGCAAGCCTCTGGTATCTGTGACTATGAATCTTAAGGGTTGGCTTATGCCTTGAGAGAAGAGGAGCGTGCACACTTAAAAATTAATTCAGGCCACCAAGCTCTCAGGAGAAGGCACCACTGATGATAAGTGACATCAGTCCGATTTCTTATTCAAAAACTGCACCTCCAGCAACATGGATCTACAGTACTTGAAACTACCACGGGTGTTGGCCCGGTGCTGACTGAGGGAAAAGTGCCGTCCACTGAGTCCCCAACCCCACTTCTGACCACACAGGATCCCCTCCTTTATGCTGGGACACTGAGATGAGATGAGAGGGTGTTTTAAGGTGCTATGGTGGAGAAAGAACCAAATTGTTTTGTTGCATTCTCTACAATTCATCGTAGAACCACTTGCTGCCCCTTGCCTGATGGTGGGACTGGAACATCGACCGTACCTCTTGACAATGCTGCCAGCATAGAAGCAGCTTCTGTTTCTGAGCTGTTAAGGCCAGAAGGGACCATTATGATCACCTAGCCTGAAGTGAGGCAAAATGGGAGTCACCAAGGTAGAACTGTACTCTGCTGCGGGAAAAGTGATGTTAGGCGCACACCCCCAGCCTGTTTGAAGGATTAATACTTTACCTGTCCCTAATGACAGCTCTTCAAGGAAACAATCATGAATCCTATCAGTAGCCCTGCGAGGCAAAGACAGTGCTGGGAACTCTGCTATAGCTGGGGAATTGGAGCCACAGAGATGACATGACCTGATCAAGGCCATGTAATGAGTCAGTGGCAGAGCATGGCATAGAATCAAGCAGTCCAGGCTCCCAGTCACCTGCCTCTCATAGTGGATGGGAGTGAGAGTGCACCCAGGGATGTGAATGAAGAGTGCATGTGGAGCAGATGGGAGAGACTGGGAAGTGTGTGGGGAAACAGAGGTTGATGGTGTGTGTGAAGGAGTGGGCTACATTGGGGGAGGGATGGAAATCTATGGTGGGTACGTGTGGAGGTGAGGGATGTTCATTTTTGACAAAGGCAGATCTGGAGAGTTGTAAGGCTAGCTGTCACTCTTGTCTGAGCCTTTAGGAGTTGCTGCTTGTTTGGTAAATGATGTTTTGAGCTAAAAACCTCTCTGTAATTATCAAGACATTCCAAGTGAAAATGTTGCAGATGAGATGTGCAGAGGTGTTGAGAAGTTTTGCCCTGTGGCAGAGTGAAATATGTGAAGATCCTGGTCTTTTCTGGTCTCTTCTGCAGCCTGAGGCTGGTATAGAACAGTCAACAAGAAGCGCAGATGGAAGAAGAACTAGACAGCCTGGGAAAGTCAGAGGAAGCCCCAGCAGGGGGTCACAGCACAAGGCCAGGCACATCAGAACATTTATTAATAAAAAAGTGACAATAACTTATGCCCTTTGCAAACACCCAGGGCTGAGCACACAAAGCCCCTGCTCCTTAGTTAACATAAGAAAAGGTGAACCATCAGGTACCATTAGTGACACTCTGTGGTGCAGATAGAGAAGGTCCATCATGCTACACGTAAACCAGACAGCTCAGTCCTGCTCCAGGGACACAGCCCTCTTTCTCTCTAGGGCTCTGTCAGTGGAAGAGCCCAGCTCAGCATCCAGTGTTACTAGTAGTGGAGGGAATTAGAAGCAGTCATCTCACATCTCCCCGCTACTGCCATGCAACAACATAGACCATCAAAGTGAACAGCCAAGTGACAGCTTCTATGTGCCACAGCTGCCTGACTCTGTAGAAGCAACAGGCCCTGTGTGACAGGTGCTGAGGCTCAGTGACACACACCAGTGCACAGGCTCCCGGCAGGCAGTGGGACACTGGGTACTTGAGGGTCTGTGAGCACAAGTGGGTTTGAATGGGGGCTGCTCGTTCCCGAGGAGCCAAGAGAACCTGTAGGAGCTCTGCAGTTGGGAAGTGAGAGGACTACGGCCTGCTCTGTTTGCCTTAGGTCCACTGGGATAAAGGTGCTGAGCTGGGGGCAGCCCTGCCCTGCCCAACTGTGGTATCAGTTAAGGTGTGGCTAGACTGAGGCAGAGCAGAGGGCACTATGGATTACTTGTCACACTCCAGATCCTGGGCCCCCTCACTGTCTCGGTAGTGCTTCTCACAGAACTCCTGGATGCGACTGCAGGCCTCCAGCATCATCTCCTCAGGCACTGTGATCACCACCCGGAAGAAATTGGGGTACTCAAAGCACTGAAATGAGCCAGGGGAAAAGATTAGTTAGCTGGGCCGGGGTGGAGCTGGCCCTGCCCTACCAGGTCCCCAGTGAGCAAGCACTACCACAGGGACAAGCTTCGTCAGATGGACGGAGCATAGCACTGTGGTCAGAGCTCTGTGATCTAACCCTGGCTGTATGATGCTAAGCAGATAACCTGGCCTCTCAGCATCTCCATCTGTGAAATGCTTTTCACAACGCAGTCTGCTTCTGATGTGTCAGCAACCACCTGTGAGCCACTTGGGGGACGGGGGGGTTAAAGGGGTCATGATCTGCAGCCCCATCCAGTTCCCAGAGAACGGGCTGCAGGAAGCTGTGGACATTAGAAGTCTCAGTGAGTGGATAAGAAACCGGGCAGCTGAGTGCAGGCAACAGGAGCAGGAGGTGGTGTGAGATGCGGCAGCGCCCATCTCCCTGCGCATGGGGAGGATGACACCATTCATGTGGCCTCAGGCTTTGGTCAGGTGTAAGCTTCGCAGGAATCTGATCTTGTGAGAAGCAGAGAGGACACAGGGCTCAGTAGCTCATGGGCTACACAGTGCAGGGCCAAACGGCAGAGCCTAGGCCACAGAACGGCAGCTACCTGGGCCAGGCTAACACACAGACTGATCACTGCAGCACTGCCTAAGCCTTCTGTGGACCACATGGCCTTTGGCTCCCACCCCAGATGTCTTGTGGTCAGAGCTCCCAGCCCCCACTTCCTATGCCCAGTGCTCTGATCTCCCAGCCTCAACTCTCAACATGTGTACTTGTTCTGATGGGACACTGACCATGGCCGGCAGGCAGAAGACTGACTGCTCTGAGATCAACTGCTTGGTGAATTCCACGTCATTTTCAAACTCAGGGAAATGCTCCATTTCAATTCCAACCTGTAGTGCAGAAAGAAGGGATGTCAGAGGCCAAGACTGGATGGGACTGCAAGAGTCATC
>ML682138.1:202857-360226 GCA_007922195.1 Podocnemis expansa
GATGACTCTTGCAGTCCCATCCAGTCTTGGCCTCTGACATCCCTTCTCTCTCCAGGGTCCTGCCCCACACAATTCACTGTGAAACAGAAAACAGTGTGTCTCCTTCACGTCAGGGGTTCCTTCATAGCATTGGCCTCCTAAATAGCCCCTGCCTGCTCCACACTACGTTAGATCCAAACTTTGAGGCAGGAAACTCCCATCCTAGCTCAAGCCCGGTGCAAACACTTGTCATGCCTCACTATTGCTATTGACAAGGTGGGAGGACCTGCTAAGAAAGGAGAAAGGGAGTCCAGAGTGGAGGGTGACTCCATTAAAGGAACCATAACCTTTTTAAAGTTATTGATAGCTCACAACCACTGACTCTTCAGGGCACATGGACCAATGCCTTGTTAACGAAGTCAGAGGAAGCTCAGTGGTGAGGGTTTATTACAGACCAGAGAACAGAGTGAGTCACTTCTTAACTTGTCTGTAATATGTGGAAACAAAAACTGTTTGGATGGGAAACTCCAGTTTAGATGACATGCTAACAGCCTCATGCAGTCAGGAGTAAAATTCCATTAGAGTTATAAAACATATAGACGCTGATTTTCTAGACTGCACCCACAGGAGGTAACTCTATTTTGGACCTCATTGTGATGGATAAAGACAGATTGTTCTCTGACCTGGAAGTTAGTTGTTACCTAGGGACCAGCAATCATGACTTCATTACATTAATTATGGAGAGAGAGAGAGGAAACTTCCAACCAACATTCTATAAAATTGGTGCTTCAAAGGAGCTAATTTTCCAAAGCTGAGGGAAACTATAAGTGGAATTGATCAAGATGAAAAATATACACAGAAAAGTACGACTGAAAATTGGGAGTCATTTAAGAAGAGTTTACTAGATGGAAAAAACCCCCATGATTTCACAAAACCAAGTGCCAAAGTAAAGTTAGAAATCAGAAATAAAAAAGCAATATAGAACAAATGGAAAAAGGCTAAAATAGATAGCAATCACTATAAATCAGAAAAAGGGAAGCTAAAGAGGTCAAGGAACAATTCATGGCTGGCAAGTGAAAGGAAAACAAGGTGTTTTTTTGGGGGGTGGGTGGGGTTTAAGTACATTACGGACAAAAGGAATTTTAACAATCATATAGGCCAGTAGTAGAAGGAGATGATAAAACTGTTAGTAAAAAATACAGAAAAGGTAGAGGTGTATATTTCTTCTATATTTGGACAGAAGCCAATGCATTCACATTACATGAGTCTGATGAGCTGCTTTCCAGTCCATTAGTAACAAAAGAGGATTTTAAACAGCATCTACTAGGGATAAAACATTTTAAGAACAGGAAACCTGGATAGTTTGTACCTAAGTGTCCTAAGGCAGGCTAAGCAAATCTTTGTCCTGTTGATGCTTATTTTTAATAAATCATGCAGTACTAGGGAAATTCCAGAACTGAAAGAGTGTTCTTATTGTGTCAATTTTCAGAAAGGGCAAGTGGGATGACTCGGGCAACTATAGACAACTCAGGCAAAATAAGATAAAGATGATTCAACTGACAATTACAGAATAGGAATATAATTAATTCCAGTCAGTGTGAGTTTATAGAAAATACAACTTGTCAAGCAAACCTGATTTCATTATTTCACGAGTTTAAAAGTTTGGTTGATAAAGGTAACTCTGTAGCTACTTAGACTTTCGTAAAGTGTTTGATTTAGTACCACATAACATTCTGATTAAGAAATAGCAGTCTATATATAATATCTATAAAGAATAATTGCAAAATAAGTGGATTAAGAACTGGCTAACTGACAGATCCCAAAAATGGTTGTTAAAAGCGAATGGTCATTAACTGTGGGTATATTGCTAGAGGGCTTCTCTGCAGGGACCAGAACTACCATAGGCCTGACACTATTCAGCATTTTAATGAATGAAATGGCAAAAACTACAACGGATGATACACAAAGATTTGTGGAGTGGTAAATAATGCTGAGGATGGGGCAGTCAATGCAGAGTGATCTGGATCACTTGGTAAACCTGGACCATCCAAATAAAATAAGTTTTGAAAAAAACAGATATAAAGAATACACAGGGACACAGAATGTACACCATGCCTGCAGAATGGGGGACCACATTCTAGAAAGCAAGGACTCTAAACAGGATTTGGAGGTAATAATGGGCATAAGCTCTCAGTGAGATGCTGTAACAAAATGACCTAACGTACTCCTTAAGCATATAAATCAGTAAAAAGGAGCAGGGAGGTGATTTTACCTATGTGTGGTATTGGTAAGACTGATGCTAGAATTCCATGAAGCAGTTCTGGTGCCACCTTTTAAAAAGGACAGTGAAAAACTAGAGAAGGTGCAGATGGGGTAAGAAGACTTGTGGACAGAGGGAAAACGGTAGATGTGGTGTATCTAGATTTTAGTAAGGCTTTGATACGGTCTCGCATCACCTTCTCATTAACAAATTTGGGAAATATAACCTGGATGGAGCAACTTTAAGATGGGTGAAAACTGGTTGGACAACTGCCCCTAGGGAGAGATCTTGAATCTTCAAGCAAACAAAACTATAATGAGAACCAATGGCTGAAAGTTAAAGCTGGATACATTCAAATTAGAAACAAGGCACAATTGCTTTCAACTGTGAAGGCAATTAATCACTGAAACAAATGACCACGGGGTGGTGGATCTTCCATCTCTTGATGTCTTCAACTCAAGATTGGTGACTTTCTGGAAAATTTGCTTTAGCCAGGCACAAGTTACTGGGTGGAATTCCCTGACCTGTGGTACCCAGGAAGTCATGACATAATAGTACCCTCTGGCCTTAAACTCCATGACACTCTGTCTAGAGAATGGGGCCCCACGTGTGATGGGCACTGTACAGACACACAGTAAGAGATAGACCCTGCCTTGAACAACTCCTATTTTAAGTGGACAAGACAGATTCTAGGCAAGTCAACAGGATCCAGCACAGACTGAGTGAGCAACCTGCTCTGAAAATGGTATATTAACGCCTCACTTACCATGAGGTACATGGCCCCAGAGGGCCGAACAGGCTGGAGTCCAGAGACAGCAGACAGGGCAGTGTAGCAAAGGTCAGCATTAGACTGAAAGGCAGAGAGAAGAGTATTCAGAACTCAGGGGACACTCCAGGAAGTAGTTCAGAAAACTGGAGCAAATTCTTGGCTAGAACCCAAGACAGGTTCCCCCATAGCAAATAAAGGGGCATCTAATGCAAACAGGGCAGATGTTAATGGCCTTGAATGAGCTAAGCTCAGCAGATCAGTGTGGACTCCCATCCTGGCATTTCTTCCTACAGCAATTCCTGGCTGGCAGTGTATGACCCGACTGTCAAGAGCTCCCCACAGTTGGTGCTCCTGCCCCACTCCTTGCAGCAGCATCCCTTCCTAGGAGAGACCAGGGCTGGAGTAGCTGGGAGCTCTCCAAATAGTCACTGTTCCTGCCCTCTTCTCTCCAGTCACCACTGCTGGGAGAAGCTGAACTGGAACAGCCAGGAGCTCCCCACACAGCCAGCACTCCTGTCTACAGCACCTGATACTAGAAGAGGGTGGACATGGGAAAAAAAGGTCACCAGAGAGACATCACTGTGATCATTTATAATCCTGTTTGACCAGCTGATGAATGCTACTGGCCCCTCTCACTCTACTTACCTGCCTATAGGGGAGACGTACCTTGAGGAAACTGAGGGTGTTGTGATAAAACTCTGGTGGTGTTTGGTGGATGATGTGTTCCAGTGCCCCTTGGACAATTGTACAGGGTCCCAAGATCCTTTGACTCAACCTAATAAGGCCATCCCTGATCTGAAACACATGATGGCACTCTGATCAAAGACCACATACTCAGGAAGGAAAGGAAAATGCTCCCACAATTCTAGCTGCTCATAGGTTCAGACACAGCCACTATTTGGGAACAGGTTTATTTAAAGTTTTGTGAAGCATTCCAGAGCCAGTCCCACAAGTTGTGGCATGTATCATAGGTGTCTGCAGACTGCCTATGAAGACTCCAAGGCTGCTAGCTGTATTTTAGTGCCAGAGATGATCACTGAGTGCCGCACAGATCCTTGGCTAGGATTCAGCTCTCTTGCACTACTCTTATGGTAAAAAGGGACCAAGAAGTAGCCAGATCTCACTAGCTGGGGTTTTCTTTTACCAGATGGCATATGATATGTTAGTATAACTTGTAGATTCCTCTAAAGTAGTCTGGGCTATGACTGGCACACAGCCATCCCAGAATCAGGGACCCATAACAGGCTCCTTTGCTCCTGAAAATCTGGCACTTCACTGTAACAATTTAGATTTGACTGAATTGTGCACCAAAGCTTCAGGGCTTCCAAAGCACACCAAACTGCAATAGAACATGCCTGACGTAAACCTAAGCTGCAGCCTTTGCAAAACAGTCTCTAATGCCCCACACAGTATTTGGCTCACCTGGATCATTTCCATTGTTTAATCACCAGTTGGAAACTGCATCCTGACAGCTGAGGACAGATGATACCAACACTATGATTTGCTGTCGTCCCTGTCCCCTCCTGCTGTCATTTGTGATACCTCAGGTGTCCCACCTTTGTGGAAAGCACCCAGCTCTAAAGGTGGAGTGCTGTGATACAAGTCAATACATGATAACTAAAGAGTCAAAGCTCAGGTGCATCACATGCTACCCTGTTTCTGCCAATAAAGGAGAAACCATGCTGGAGTTCACAGGGACCACAGTGTGGGCAGCATGATTTTGTGTTTCTTGGAAGGGAAATATGGCCTGCCTGAGAGAGAAAAAGACAAGGAAGAAAAACCCTGCAACAGAAGGCAGCTTGTACACGAGGCAGCACACAGGAGGACCATGGCATGTACTATGAGCATAGGTGAGCAAGAGGACGAGTACATGCCTGGGCCAGAGTTCAAGACAGTGGTGCTCACACATGTTGGGGAAGAAGCTTGCTGTGTAAGCACTGTTAGTACAGGGGGCCACTGTGGGCCTCAAGAAGGCACCAGGCAACGTTCCTCACCTCATTCCCAAAGATGTCTCTTCGATCATTAACCAGGATCCACCCCATCCTCCAGCCTGGGACCAGCCACCGCTTGGCCAGGCCTCCACAAGACAGGATAGGCACATTGGTGCTGAGAGTTGCTATGGGCTCAAACTTGCACTCTGCAAACACCTGGGAGACAGGAGGCTGCTTTAGAGGCTACCCACTCATTGCCCATCCCTTTTGAGAGATGGACAGGAATTGGCTCATTAACTCACTGGCAGGGATACCAAACTCGACAGGCAATGAACAGGAGGCTGAGTTACAGGCTACTATCTCCTTGCCCAACACTTCTGAGAGATGAACAGCTTGGCAGGGGCGTCGCTGGTGCCTAACACACAGGGCTCATGCCCCGAATGCTGGCGCCAGTGCCCTGGGTCCTGGCTGGGCCCTACCTCTCCCGGTCTCCAGGCGGATCAGGCCGGAGATCCAGGGCCCAGCTGCCTGCGGCTGCCATTCCCAGCCCTGTCCCAGGCCGGGGATCTGGGGCCTAGCTGCCCGCAGCAGCGGTGGCCGCTTCTGGCCCCTTCAAAGGCCGGGCAACCCTGTGGCCACGGCTGCTGCTCCCCACCCTGTCCCCAGCCGGGGGCGGGGCCTGTGCCTGTGCCCCTGGTCATTCCCTGGGGCAGCAATGCCCCTGAAGCTTGGGGAGTGCAGAAATTGGCTCATTAACTCACTGGCAGGGATACCAAAGGCAATAAGCAATGAACTTTGCAACTCTGGCATGAACCGGATGATGCAGAGAACTGGTCTGGGGGACCTGTAGGCTGCTTCAAAGGGGAGTTCTTGTGCGGTGCACAGAGCCAGCCCCGCACCTCTGGTCGTAGTGAAAGGATGACAGGGGTCCTGGGACAGAAGACATAAACACAGCAAAGCACACAAGCTAAGCCCCCAGGGTAAGGAGAGTGCTGGATGGGAGATACCCTTCCAGATGACAGCTGGTTAGACAGGATCAGGGAGCTCCAAGTACTGTACATGGCTGCTCTCCAAGGTGGCAGGGCTAATGGCTATGGCTCTTGGCCGTGGCTAGCTACTTCCAAGGCGTGCTGCCAAGCTGCACGTGAATAGTGGGAAGCTACAGACCCAGACTCTAGGTACAAATGGCTGTACGTGTCACAGACAGACACTTACCATATCTCCATAGATCTCATCAGCCAGGATGGGGACACACTGTCTTGAGGCCACTATGGGAGAGAAATAGATGCTGAAACTGGCTGCCTGCTGCCCAACAGGGTGCAGACTCCCCTTGTCCCACAAAAGCCTGGATGGGCTCTCCCATAGGCCCAAATACCAGACCCCATACCACCTACAGAGTATGGCCCCCTTATCCCTTGCTTCACACATGCAAATCAGTGGACAAAGCATTAAGTAATACATTGCAAGATCTTTCCCAGGGCTGGACTAGTGGGACCTATGGCCACATTAGGCCGCAATGACCTGCAGGATTGCACCAGGTGCCACTTATCGTAATGCTGAGGGCTTTCCAGCTTGGATAGGTTCTTCTCTGAGAGATGGATCCCCATCATACAGTCAGAGAAGGGAATGGAATGGAAGGCCACACACTGTCCTAGAGACAGAATCAGAAACAGACCGCACAAACTCTACTCCTGCATCCCTTCCCCACCCATGCTGATTCCGTATGGCATTGACCTCAAAGGCCCTGAGAACAAGGTAAATCCCACAGGTGTGGGGTGAGTCCTCTGGGTCCTGGGTGTTATTTTTGTTGCACCAGCATAGCCACGTATTGGGACAGGGTCATCTCTGAAGGGCTGTCTAATAGATAAGCAGAGGAGAGAGAAAGGCATCAAATGACAACTAAAGACTCACCTGCCAGAATTTTCTGAAGATGGCTCTTGCTGAAAACAGAACCGCAGGGGTTGGATGGGTTGTTCACAATCAGACAGGCTGTCTTCTCATCCACCAGCAACTCCAAATGCTTCAAGTCAATTTCCCAGGATTTCTCAGGCTAGCAAGGAGGAAAAGAGGGAGTGGGTGAGTGATGATGAAGAATAAGTCATGTAATATGGTGTGAGGTTGTGGGGGCTGGGGACATAGCATGGGGATGAAGAGTAGAAGGGCTGAGCACAGAGTGAGGAGCTGGGCATGGTCTGAGGGACTGGAAGGCCAGGCTCAGGGCAAGTCAAAAGGGTACAGCCATACCCAGGGTGTGGAGGGATAGTGGCCGGGTGGAAGGGAATGACTGTGCAGTCGTAGCTGTGCTCTGCACCTAATGAAAGACATTGGCATGTCTTCCCAACCCCTGAGAAGGCATTACTTGCACACCATGGAAAGCAGAAAGCCAAGAGGACTAGAGTGATGGGCTCTGGAGCCAGTTTTCCATGGGCTCTGGCCTTTTACCTCTTCCTCCCTTGTCTTATAAGGAGAGGTAAGAGATCCCAGACAGCTCTCTGGATGGGGCTATAGAATTCTGTTCCTCTCATTGCCTTACCAAGAGGTTGTAGAATTTGACCTCAATCCCCATTGAGAGTGCAAGAGTCTTGTAGAGAGAGAAGCCAGGTCTTGGCACCAGGATGTTCTGCCCTGGATTAGCCAGCACAGCTAATGCAAGTTCTATAGCTTGGCTGCAGCCACTCGTCAGGATGACATCCTGTAGACAGTAAATGGGAATGAGCTCTCTGAAATTCCAGACCAGCACTGACAACTGAATGGGCAGCAATGAATTATCCATTGATCTGCCAGAAGCAAGAGCTTCAAAACTGAACGGGCCCGGAGGAAGCTAAAATGGCAGTAACGAAACCACTGCTGGCTTCTGGGGGGCTCAAACCCACCAGATTAATAAGTGAGGGCTGGGTGACAGGCGCGGCCCAAGATCGGGTCTGACTCCCTTTTGGGAATGGATCATGTCCAGCCATTTTGCTCTCTCATTGGCTACAGACAAGGTGTGAAAAGTGTCCCAGCTGGGGTCCCTTCATGCTGCACTGTCTAGTTTGTTGCTAACAGCATAGAGTCCATTCATTCTCCAGTGATGAATTTTGCTAGGACACTTCATTACCTGAGCTTTTAGAGGTGCTTCTGGGCAGCTGTAATAGGCAGCAATCACCTCCCGGCATGACTGGTATCCTAAGGAGAGAAGGATGGAAATGGACTGAAGGTGACTCCCCCTTTCCTTGGGGGATCAGTCAGAGGCATGGGACAGACACTGTGCAGCACAAAACAGGATCTCCAGAATTCAGAGAGATTAAGAAGGAATAAACGCCGCACAGATGAAAAAACAGCAGGAGTCCTGTGGCACCTTAAAGACTAACAGATTTCTTTGGGTATGAGCTTTTGTGGGCTCCAACCCACTTCGTCAGATGCAGGACACTCATTGGTTTTGCTGTACACAGACTAATACTGCTAACCTCTGGAACAGGGCACGATGGAATCTGTCTGAATGCTGAAGAGGCCAAAGAGCATGATCAGTGGGCCCCTGACACTAGCATCTTGTTCCATCACTGAGCCAGCTGCTCTCAGTAGCCAAGGCAGGCTACCTCATAATGCCAGAGCAAGCCTGAGGACACAGGGATTTCAGTACAGGTAAGGGTCACGCTGGGCCTGATCCCATGCTAGGAGCAAAGCCACCTTGCCCAAGTTCCAGTCCCCACCACCTGAGTTAACTCCACTGGCAAATGAGCCTACACACTGCATGACCAAGCCAATGTGGTATGCTAAGTGCAGTACCTGTATCAGCTAACAATAAGAACAAAACTGTGTGGCAATCATTGCTCTGCTCTGCTCCAGGGCTCTCATTTCAAGGGGATAGCTTTGGCTTCCTTGGGGTCACAAGAGGAACAGATTCAGTCTCCTGTAGGTTTTGAATAACTGTTTGAAGCTCTTTCCTATGAAGAATGGGACTGTAAAAGCTGGTCGCAGTGGCAAGATAAGGAGCAGAATGAGGATAAAGTGCCTCCACACATCACACTGCTGTGAGAAAGCCTAGCCAGGAGGCAGAATATAGCCTGACTCAGTCTTTTCTCAGAGCAATGGCTATGTAATGACAGGAACAAAGCAGCATAACTCCTTCACGAGCAAATCAGGCCTTCAGTCTGCTCACGGGTGTGTGTGGACATACACAAGGCAGGGGGAGTAGATGCACTGAAGTAGGTTAGTTTCAGTCAGAAAGATGTAACAGGACATCTCTCTAGATGCCCTGGTTCAGTCCCGTCTCCCTGTGCACACGCTGAACTAGGCCACTGTCCTTAGATGAGGAATCATGCTTACTTACCAACTGAAGGAGCATATCCATTGTAATTCCCTGAGTCCAGGGCCTCCTTCACAGCCCGGGTGACCTCATCATCCGTGGGGAGGTTTCCAAATACCGTTGGGTCACCTTTTAGTATATGAAAAATAAGAAAATCCTTGTTGCTCACATCCTTTAATGATGAAGCTGCGCACAGCACATGGTCCCTTCAGCATGCTTCAGAGATTCACAGGCTGCTAACTCAGCAGAGGGGCCCTTCAAGACCACATCTTTTTAACCCTCACCTGCACCTTATAGCCACACATCCCCAGGACTCACCTATGGACAAAGAGATCATGGGCTTGTTTGGGTTGGGTTCCACTTTCATAGTGTCCACGATGGCTCGAATGGGATTGAAAGTCTTCTTGGACATCTCTGAGGCCCTGACTGCCCATCTAGGCTTCCGGCCTCTCACCTTTCCCAGAGAGGGGTTGTTCCCATTGACATTGACATGGACATCCAGGACAGAGGGAATATCACTATTGCCATTCATCTGGATCAGGTACGAGTCCATTCTGAGAGCTGCCAGAGGGAAAAGGAACTATTCAGTGTTAGCCATGGTGTATTATTTGTTATGCAACAACCAAGAGCTCTGCTCATTACAAAATACAAAGCGACAGTTACTGCTCAAAGAGTTTACTGTTCAAAAGCAAGGTGTTTGAAGTTAAGCCCCTGTTGGTCACTGGCCCTCAGATATCAACCCTTAATCCCAAGCCAGAGGGAAATCAGACAGCACTAAAAGACCGTCTGGAAGGGAAAGAAAAACAGAGTGAGTAGGGATGGGGTACAGAACGAGGAAGAATAAATAGACAGGAAAAGAAAGTCCATCTTTGAATGAGATCCTGGTACAGGAGGATAGGTATAAAGATGCTACTCCACCCTAAGCTCCATTCACAGCCACAAACTCCACACGCAGCCCCCTCAGGAGATACAGGTTTCTGTGAAAGCCATGAGCTAGGAGTTAGCAATCTTGCCATTCTCATGGTCGTCACTGGGTCTTCAGAATCAAAGCATTTCAGAAATGAATGGGGATCACTCACACCTCCCAGAGCTGTTAGGTGAAAGTCTCTGACTGCAGGGACGCATTTACCCCATTTCTGACTGCCCACTTGCCTACAATGTTCAGAGCACCTGGCAGCAGGTGATGCTCTGAAAGGTCCCTAACAGCTAAAATGACAGATACTTAATGCTGCTAAAATCACAGCTGAGACTGCAGAGAAACTGTTGGCCCAGCACTATTCTTTAGAGCAAACCCTGCAGAGAATTGTCCAAGCCACATAATTCCATGCATCACTGGGAAGGTAGCAGAGCCATGGCCCATGCAGAAGAGATGAGAATTCCTGAGCAATTAATGCAATAGAGTCACGGGACACACATCTATGCATCCCTAGGGCATGATCTGTGTAATTTTTCTGTTCACTTTTGCAAGGTAACTGTGTGATTTGATGCCAA
Source organism: Podocnemis expansa (assembly GCA_007922195.1). Lineage (NCBI taxonomy): Eukaryota > Metazoa > Chordata > Testudines > Podocnemididae > Podocnemis > Podocnemis expansa. The sequence continues at coordinate 213,573 of ML682138.1, forward strand.
CTGTGCCCAGTAGGGCTCCTTTATGAATGCTCATAGCATATTTCACATAACTACCATGGTGCCATGTTTCCTGCAGAATCATGTGTGCGTACCTATGTGAAGCAAGTTGTATGGCTCAGGGTGGGAAGGAGACAAACAGAGTTATTTTCCAGCAGCATGTACACAGCCAAAGCTGCAAGCAAGCACAGAGGCTGGTAAGATGCATAACAAAGACAATACTAGCTAAGTACCTGGGCTCCTCATCCAAGGAAAGGGCGGAAGACCGAGAAAAGACTGGAAACTAATTCAGACAGTTTGAACGAGGACAAGAAGCTGGCTTGGGCCAGAGAAACACTATCTTAGAAGCAACTGCAATATACTCAGGCTACCCACACGGCCAGGAGGGCCTAGTCTGGCTGAAAACCACTTAGCAGCCAGACTTGGGATAAGAAAGATGAGACCAAGCTAAAGTGGGTTCCTAGATGGTGCCATTAGATTAGCATAACAAGCAGGGAGTCCTGTGGCACTTTTAAAGACTAAAAAATGTATTTATCACATGAGTTTCTGTGGGAGAAAAATCCTATGTGATAATCCTGTTAAGTCTTTAAAACTGCCACAGAACGCCTTGTTTGTTCTGCTGAACTAGACTAACAAGGCTAGCCCTCTGGAACTAAATTAGCATGCATTTTATACCTTTTATTTGACTTGCGGCTACTTCTGACAGCTTTATTAAATGATTGTGCATGGATCTGCTATATACTTACTTAAAACCATATTCTAATCAAATAACTATTTTGCCTAAGGCTGTGTGGACTTTAGAGGGTAAAAATGAGGGAGGCTGGGCACAATCCATTTCAATGTTAAATGGACAGACACAAGTCTATGGTGATTTGGGGTGATTCCCAATCTTTGTAGGACTGGAGTTCCCAGGGTGGTACCGGGGGTTGGTGAGCACTCATTTGAGGATCATCGCCTGAGTAGCCAGAGGGCATACATCCACTGTCTCAGACCAATTAAATGCAGAGGGCTGGTGTGGACTGACTCGGCAGTGAACAGTCACTTGGCAAAGTGGGGCAAATTGTGGTTCAGGAGTGGAGGTCAGGAGGTTCAGGCAGCACACTAGACCAGATTCTGGGAGCAGCCTGTCACAGGAGAGTGCACAGCAAAACTCCTAGAAAAAGCACTGCCATTGTCTCAGGCAGAAATGAATCATTCACTCAGACTGTAGCTGAGAGAGAGAGAGCTGGTCAGGCTAAGCACCCATCAAGCTGTGTGAGAGGCTGAATTAACTGAGCACCAATGTTCTGCAAAAAGTAACTAGAGCAGTGACTGATTCACTCCCCAATACACATGACCCCAATTACACAGAACCTTCTCACTGCTGGGCATTCGCAGAACAGAGGAGACATGGCAGAGCAAATAGATTTCACCCAGGGCTGAGAAGTCCCTTCTCCAGCCATAACCCCTCATTTTTTAACCATGCTAACTTGAGTTTCTTCTTTGAGCCCTCTTTGCACTGCTCAGCTCTACTGAGGAAACCCATCTGAGATACAGAACGCATTCAGTAGCGCTTAGTGACAGAGACCAGCCCCTGGAAGAAGTCAGCCCAGAAAAGAAAGTATTCAGCCTGAGCTTCTGGACTCTTTGCTATTGCAGCTGGAATCTGAATGGACCCCCTAGAAGCTTACCTGACCAGCCTCTGGCACAAGAGAAACAGCATGCAGCACGGTGACAAGATAAAAAGAAGGAACTCTCCCCCAACAGTGACCCAGGCCAGTCTCTCCCTAAGGAAACACCAAGTGCAGAGCTCAGTACTTTACCTTCTTCAGCACAGAAAGGGAAACACTAACGCACCCAATGCTCAAATCTGTCCCTTATCCTTGACAAGTTGCCCTGAGAAGAAACCCAAATGCAGTTCCCTGGACCATGAAATAACCCCCAGAACTGGGCGTTGGGCTTGACTCCTTTAGCTATTGGCTGTCAGTGAGGGCAGTGCTCCCCTACTCCAAACCACCTACTCCCCCCCCCCCCCCGCCACTGCAACTGCTCTCACATCAAACATCTGGTACTCTCCAGCACATTAACTCTTTCTGGGGGCTGCAGGCAGAGGGGCTGTTGCACTTTTCTGGATATCACTGAAAACAATGAAAGTCCTGTGGCACCTTAAAGACTAACAACATTCTTTGGGCATAAGCTTCCACGGGCATGCATGCATCTGACGAAGTGGGTTTCAAGTCCATGACAGCTTATGCCTAAAAAAATTTGTTAGTCTTCAGGTGCCACAGGACTTTTGTGGTTTTTGCTACATACAGACCAACAAGACTACCCCTCTAGATGTCACTGGAAGATGCTTTCTGTCTGCACTACTTACCTGTGCTCTGCAGCTATGGACTCCCCAGAGACAGGAGGGTCCAGGGCTCCCTGACCTAAGCAAACTATAGAGTCACTTTCCTTTAGAGAAAGGAACAACCACACCTTAAGTTTGTCCTTCCCACCTCAGTGTTTTGGGTCCCTTGTTTCTGGGTCCCACAGCCCAGAAAATGCAGAGATTGCAGGCATCATGCAGACACCTGTGAGGGATGTTACTCCTTTTGCAGCCAAACTTATAGCCATATGTCCTCCTAAGGCTTTGTTTGAATGTGCCAGGGCCCTAGGGGTTAAAGAGAGTCTCAGCTGTCCCAGCTTTGTCCCAGGACCCACACAGCCTGATCTTCTTGGCAGATAATGGAAGGTGATGCAACTTCTCTCCCTTCAGTGCAAAGAGCTAATCAATCCCAGTGGGCTTCTCTTTGGGTGGGTGATTGCTGGCATGACACACGGAACCCAAAGTTACATCTTGTTGACCCTGAATGCTGCACAGGGAGAGTGGCATGCAGACATAAAGGAGGTTTTTCTTTTCCCGTTAGCCTTGCAAAGCCTGCTTCTAGTGATGGACTCCAACCTTCCCTCCACTGAGGGGGGAGGGAGAGGGACTGACTGCAGATCAAAGAGCTGGTCAAGCCTGCAACAGGTACCAGCTAATCTCCCTGCAAACAGACAGGCTAAGGACTCAGTGTCAGGGTCAGAGGTCACCATGACAGTGCGTAGGTGGAGAAAAGGCGAGTGCGGCCCTGGCTTGGCCTGGTGCTTTCATTATCCAGCCATGCCCTAACAGGACAGTAGCATTAATTCTGCAGCTCTTCCCAGGAGTCAGCTGAAAACAGAACTATACACATCATTACCCAGAGTGCCCCTGCATGAGTGGTGCTGCCCCATCAGAAGAGGACTATAAAGAGGTGACATGACTTTCAGTACAGGCCAGGACATACTACAGCAGTTGTGGGGCACCTGCTGCTCAGTTATGTCCAGCTAGCTGATGTGGATACTTCATTGTGCCAGGTGGCATATAGGCAACACCTTCCCCTGGAGCAAAGAGCTAAACATCTTGCCTTCTAACAGGAAAACACACTGTTGGGTGGACCAGGCCCAGCTGTATGGTGGGCTTCTGAGTACTTAAGGGGCTGGCCAATCCTCTGAAATAGGTGCTGAAATAGTTGCTGCATCCCTCTTGCCAGAGCTCAGCAAACAATTTCACAGGGAAAATGGCCTGTGCCAAAAAGCAAACATTTCACAAAGGAATTTAGTTTTCCAAAACCTTCGTTTTTTCCCAAAAGACAAAGACATTTTGTTATTTTTATTTTCTGTCCTTCTCCCCTCTCCCCTTTTTAAAGAAAACATGAAGTAGGCTCCTCCCAGAAACCACAAACAAAACATTTTCAAAATATCTGTGAATTCTTTTTTCCACCTCTTTGAATGCACACAGTGCTGCACAGATTAAAAGCCAAGGCCCTCACATAGAACATTCTGCCTGGCAATGAACACCATTAACTGACGCAACCCAGAGATTCTACCCACAATCCTCTGCATGGCAGCATGGGTCAGAGAAGGGCATGGCAGAATCTTGCCTGTAGCAGGGAAAATACGGGCATCGGGACAACAGATAATCTCAGTTACATAAAGCTGGGGACCTGGCCAAAGAGAGAGAGGGAGGGGCAAGAGGTGGGCAGCAGGAGCCAGATCCAGAGGGAACTGTGGGTTCTTTTAGTTGTAGCCTGTGGTGGCAAGAAGGGATTGGAGAGGTTTGGGCATGTATATTCCTTATCCAGCCTCAGGTCTCTTGGAACTCAATGCCACCAGACCCAACAGGCATAGCTTTGCAGAAGGATCCAGAAGAGAGTGACATTAGCATCTTTGATTCCATGAATGGGAATCTACAGAGGCCCCTGAAGAAGGATCTGAGGGCATGTCTACACTGCCCTGCTGTTGGAGCTCAGACTGTGTGAACAGCAGTGCACTATCAAGAGTATATTAATGTGAACTGGAACTTTTACATTTGGGACTGTAGAATCCATACAGGAGTGTTACAGTGCAGGACTTTGGTGTATACTATCGTTCACACTCCCATAGTCCAAACAGTTCCAACCGAATTGCAGCATGGACACACCCTGTTACACAAGTATGGAGACCTGCCTAGAGGAGGAAGGCGTAGGGACACAGCGCAAGATCCAGAGGGAGCAATTCCATGATTGCCTTTCTATGGCACCACAGAAGACAGAGCAGGAAGTGGCCAGGAGGATACACCAGAGACTAGGGAAGGATGGTAGAGATGGAGTTCTCAAGCTGAAAGGCACTGGATAGCCATCTTTTCATTCCTACCCACCAGTAAACTGGTAGCTTCAACTGCTCAAGCACTCAACAGTTTCCATTTGCCAGTTCTGATGTCTCCTTTGGCCCAGACCTACATTTCAGTTTCATTCTCTCCACCATCTCTTCTTAGGTCACACTGTCATCATACTGCTTTCTCTTTACCCAAGTGGTTAGTTAACACTTGAGGCTTTGGTAAGTGCTCCTCTTAGGAGGAGAAACTGAGGATATGAGTCAGGTATTTCTTTAACACAACCTTATTTATAAAGGACATATGAAGTCCTGTTTCCCTGAACACAACAGGAACAAACATAAGACGACAGTTCCTTTGCTCACTATAACAAGGCCAAGGCCAAGGCCATACTATAACGTTTAGCACACATAATAATGTCAGTCAGTGGTGCACAGAGTTGTGATTTGTGACTGACGTCACTACCTTGGCTAAAGTTTCTAGCACAGACGCAGCTATACCAGCAAAACTGTATTTTTATTGGAAAGTAAAGAGGCGGGGTGCAATAGGGTACACCAACAAAAATTTTGCCAGTATAAATTCAGTCCAGATAAGAAGCACTTTGCTGACATAATACACAGTATAGCTGTATCAGCAAAGCAATCTAGCATAGACCTGCCCTGAACCTCTTCACAGCCAGCATGTTGCCCAAAAAACTCTGTTTTGCCCTTTTCTCAGGACCACATTACAAGTCTCTTCACTTCGTGACTCCTGGCTTTCTGCCTCTCTTTGGGGGCTTGCTCGCTGCTTCTGGCTCTGACGGGGTACGCTGCTGCCAGCAAACCAAAACCTATTCAGTCTAGTCTTTGGGCAGTGTCTGGCTTCCCTTGCTTTAGCTATCACTGAATGAAGGGCCATTAATTTGTTCCCTTATTTAGGTAGAATAGAAGGTGTCAGTATCACCAGGATCTGCAACTGCCCACAGATCTAAGACGTGCCCTTGAGTCCATAAGCCTTCAGTATACCACACTTAAAATGGCGAATACCAAACTCTTTGTATTCTCTGTCAAGCTCTCAGCTCCCACATTTTCTCTATCTGTTTACAACCCGGCCCACCCTGCCACTCAGCCCCTCCACCCCATCTGGGAATCAGCTTTGCCTGCTCTCTCTCTTGCCCATCCATCCAGGCACGTCCAAGATACTTCTAATGCTTTCTTATTGCTGGCAACATTTATTATTTTAACATGAGTCTCATGCTGTTTGGTAAAAACAAAGCAAGGAGTCTCATGGAACTTAAAGACTAACATATTTATTTATCGTATGAGCATTCATGGGAGAATATCCCACTTTGTCAGATGCTTTGAAGAGGGAGAACTTACAGAATTGGATGAAAATAAATGCAGGGGAGTGTAAGATCATGCGATAAATAAAGCTGTTAGTCTTTAAGTGTCACGAGACTCCTTGCTTTTTTTGCTTTACTAGACTAACCCTACTGCCCCTTTGGAACTTGGCTACATGCTGTTTGGTGTTTTTCTTCAAGTCCCCGGTTTCTGTAGTTACATGAGCATCTCAGCTTTCATCTAAAAACATATTGCTTACCTTTATGGCTACAAAACCAGAGGCTCCAACATGACAAGGGAAATTAAAAGAATCAAACATCTGTTATTTTAAAATCCAATGACTTTTAAGCCACTTTCAAGGTGAGGGCTGGACTCATGTTTGAATGATTACAGTTGTCACTACTGCTTCCTTAATCACATCTCTTGAGACCAAGCTTTCTCTCAATTGTTCTGTTGAGTTCAGGTGTCTGTAACACAGCCATCAGAAAGCAATACTATACAAACAGCACAACAGACAGACAAACAGCATAATGTAAGGAATCCATCCCCACTCTTCATAAGATTTCAAGTGCCATGCCTAATCAGTGTGTCATCAGAATACAGTCAGCATGTCTGCTTATACAACCATAAACCTTCTAGGTCCTGATCATGAAAAGACCAAAGACCAGGCAGTGACTATAACACAATTGGTAGTGGACATAGGTACCTGTGAAATCAGTGCACTATCCACACATTGAAGACAACTCATGAGCCATACAAGAATAGTGGCTTACCCAAACTGCAGACATACGCCATGGATTTCTCAAACTATTACAAAACAGAGAATGAGGGAAGGTCACTGTCATTGCAGTAAAAATTCCCTTGGAAAACTTCATCCTAAAATTATATATTTGATGAAGCAGGCATGGAATGGTTAAAGAAGTGCAGCTTGGCGAGGGGGGTTAAGGATGGACAGCGAAAGTTGATAAATTGTACATTTTTCACGTCTGATTTGGCCATGCCTATCCCTGTAGCACCAGGCTTTACAACTCAGATACACCTGGAAGGGTTTTTAACCATTTATTGCTGAGATGCCTGCCCTCGATGTGGTATCTCTAAAGGTGTTTGTGGTCTCCCCAGACACTCTGAAAAATTGACCATGTACCTGCTTTGTCACATTCTGATTTCACCCATAAGACGACAGTAGTTGTTTACAATACCCAAGGCTAAGCTGTAGAGGGAAGCACAAAGAGCTGGTCAGAGAATGTCTGCTTCTTCAGATGGATACGGCTGCATTAAACTACAGCTGCATTGACATGAGAGTCCATTTCTTTAAAAATTTCTGTCCAGTGTATGCAGCAGCAGCAAGCTGGCGTCAGAAAAGCTGCTCAGATGAGTGCAGTTTTATTGTCTCAGGGGCTATTGAACTCTGCACCACTATGTGTGGTATGGTTTGGGTCAGGAGGCTGAAGGGGCAGATTCAATTGGGCCATGAGCAATAAGAACATTACAGCACTTTGGGACTTAACTCCTACCCCAGCCAGTCCCTCCGAGACGCTGGAAGATCTTGCTGGTGCAAGAGAGGATTTGATTCCAATCCATTTCAGCCCCAAGCTCTTGCTCCTAGGACCAAATGAGCCATATGGTCAACCAGCCAATCCATCTACTCAACTCCCTGGCATTCTGATGGTGCCCAAGATGATAACTGTAGTTAGAGGAAGGATCTTGGGGTGGAGGGAAATCAAAACCCATGACCTGCTGAGAGAGCATGATGAGTTGTGCTTATTGCTAGAGCTGTCATGTTTACTGAACTTGCAAAGCTGCCTAGCAGTAAGAAATGCTGTTGGGAACAACTATGGATGCCATTGCCCTGTGTGGGGAAAGGTCTCTTTGCTTTGCTTTTACATCAAAGCAAATATTAGGTAATTATGTCGCCTGCTTTTGAGCTTCATCTGCTCTTGCACATTCCACGCTGAGTAAATAACCAGCAGAGGTGCTGGGGACTGAAAAGGGGAGGGAGGTGCAGTCAGGTGGATGTGATGTGTGTGGTGAGGAGGTGGCAGGTTGTCATATTGTGTTCATTGTGCCTATGATTATTTATTTATATGAGGCAGTTGGCATACCTGGCTGTGACGTTAGCGAATGTTTGAGTGAAAGGCTCCTGGTTGCTTTACACTGGAACAACCACAGAAAGAGACTGGGGATTTCACTTTATTTCCTCCTGTTTGGTTTGCAACACAGGGTGTCTACCACCACTGCTGCACCAGATGAAAGCAGCCACCCAAGGGCAAGGCAGGGCAGGACAGAGGTGAGCTTTCTCATTTACAAAAGCCATGGAGTGAATCAGCAACAAAAAAAGAAATGAGGAAAAGCAGTCAGAGAATGCCAAAGCAAGAATAAAAACTAAAACGGTGGGTTATTTACCAGTAACTGTCCTTCTTCGAGATGGGCTGCTCACATACATTCAGTTATAGGTGTCTACGTGCCTCAGTGCATGGTAGCTCAGAAAGTCTTCAGCCTTAGCCTATCAGGTAAGTGCACGTGGCCAACGCCCCCTCTACGCCGCAACTGCAGCTATATAGGTGACCATGACCCTGACCCTCCCAGTCCCATACACCTTCGCCAACAGTTAGCGGGGACAGTGGGAGGGGCCTGAATGTATGTGAGGAGCCCATCTTGAAGAAGGACTGTTACTGGTAAGTAACCCACTGTTCTCCTTCAAGCGCTGCTCACATCATTTGGTTACAGGTGACTGCTAGCTGTACCTGTGGATGGTGGGAGGAGTTACAGTCTACCCACACTGAGTACAGCTCTGCCCAGTGCAGGATCATCTCTAGCCTGCTGGGCAATGGCGTAGGGTGTTGTGATGGTCTGAATCGACAACCACGTAGCCGCCCTGCAGATCTCTTGGATCGGGACCTTGGCAAGGAAGGCCGTAGAGGATGCTTGGGCCCTGGTAGAGTGGGCTCTAACAGTTCCAGGAAGGGACGTTTTCGATCTTCTGTAGCAGTCCTTGATACAGTTCACAATCCATTTAGAGAGACACTGAGAGGATACTGGTAAACCGCTCTTACGTTCGGCGACTGCCACAAACAGTTGGGGGGGTCTTGCGAAACAGCTGGGTGCGGTCGAGGTAAGTTAGGAGCACTCTCCTCACGTCCACTCAATGCCACTTCCTCTGGTTCTGCGCAACCTGGGGATCTGGGTTAAAAACTGGCAAGCAAATTTCTTGGTTAAGGTGGAAAGGGGTGGCCACCTTAGGGAGGAAGGATGGGTGGTGATGCAAAACCACTTTATCCAGGTAGAACCTTGTGTATGGGGGTTCCGAGGAGAGGGTTTTCAACTCCAAAACCCTTCTAGCAGAGGTGATTGCTACCATGAAGGCCACCTTCCAGGACAAGACCAGGAGGGTGGCTGGGTCCAAGGGTTCATAGGGCAGCTCTGTCATTGCCTGCAGGACAATATTCAGGTCCCAAGGTGGGGTGGGCTTACGAGGTTGGGGAAAAAGTCTCTCCACCCGTTTTAGGAATCTGACAGAGGTGGGATAGGAGAAAACTGACTACCCATCCACACTCTCATGGAGAGCAGAGATTGCCGCTAAATGGACTCTCAATGAGGAAGGAGAAAGGCCTCCTTCCCTTAGGTCTAGCAGATAGTCGAGGATCAGGTGAATCGGGGCTGATGTAGGGTCTACACCCTTGTCCCGAGCCCAAATGGAGAATCACTTCCATTTGGCTGTGTACATGGACCTGGTGGGTGGTCTTCTGCTACCAACCAGGACCTTCTTAACCCTGTCTGAGCAAAGCCTCTCCTGCCCACTGAGCCAGAGAGCATCCAGGCCGTCAGGTATAGGAGGCCCAGGTCTGGATGCCAAAGGTGCCCCGAGTCGTGCATCAGCAGGTCCACCCACAGTGGGAGGCGGAGTGGGATCTCTACGGACATGTCTTGCAGGAGTGGGAACCAGTGCTGTCTGGGCCAGTCTGGAGCTACTAGTATTATGTTTGCTCTGTCCCTGTCGATCTTCAGAAGAACCCTCTGTATCAGGGGAACAAGCAGGAAGGCATACATCAGGGGCCCCAACCAGTTGATGAGGAAGGCATCGGTGAGGGACCCCTCCTCCCGGCTCCTCAGGGAGCAGAACTGGGAGCATTTGTGATTCTGTCGTGTCGCAAACAACTCTATCTGGGAGAGACCCCATTTGTCTACCAGAAGGGAGAACACTTTGTCGTGAAGAGACCACTTGTGGTTCGCAAGCGGTTTTTCTGGTTAGCGAGTCCGCCAGCCCGTTGTCCACCCCGGGTAGGTGGGAGGCCACTGGAAGGAAGTCGTGTTGTATGGCCAACCCCCAGAGTTTGCACACCTCCTCGCAAAGTGACGTAGAACAGAACCTCCCCCTTGCCGATTTGCATAGAACATGCCTGTGGTATTGTCCATGAGGATCTGGACCAACCTTCCCCGTATCTTGTCTAGGAAGGTCAGGCAGGATAGCCTGGTGGCCCTTAGTTCCTTCACATTTATGTGGAAAGGGCCGTCAGTGTGGGACCAGAGCCCCTGAGTGGAGAGTCCCCCAGAGATGTGGGCCCCCCACCCTGTGTTCGAGGCATCAGTTATTAAGGTCACTGAGGGCCTGAGGTCTTTGAAGGGAATGCCCCCCATAGCAAAGCAGGGATCCCTCCAAACCTGAAGTGTCCCCAGAGTATCCTGGGGGACAGGCAGTACCTTGTTCAGGGAGTCCCTCCATATGTGGAATACCATGGAAAGACAAATTTGGAAAGGCCTCATCCTCAGGCACGCCGTCTAGATCACTGAGGTGGAGGCTGCAATGTGACAGAGGAGCTGCAGGCACCATTGGGCTGTGGTCACAGGATACGTTTGTAGCTCTGTAATGATGGTACAAATGGACAGAAATCTGGAGCGGGGTAGGAATGCTAACCCCCTGTGGGCATCTAGATGCGCCCCTATGAACTCCATGTTTTGGGACGGGCGGAGCTTTGACTTCTCTTGGTTTATATGGAGGCCCAGATAGTCACAGAGCCTTCAAATGGGAAGTCCTGAATAGCGAGCTGCAGCTGCGGCGGTAGGCCTGAGCCCTGTAGCTAGGCCAAACAAAGCACTACTACAGGTGATGCCATCGTATGGACGGCTGTGTCCACAGCATCCCAGATGGCCATCAGAGCGTCTCTGGATGCCACTTCCCCTTCTTTGAGCATCATGTCAAAGTCTCTAGACGATCCTTTGGGATAACGGCATGGAAGCCTTGCATGGGTTACAGATATATCTTGTCATAAGGGTCAAATGGTTTGCTATGCGCAGCTGAAGGGCTGCTGTGGAGTAAACCTTCCTGCCAAGCAGGTCAAGTTTCCTCACCTCCGTATTCTTAGGGGTGAAACCCGGTTGACCTTGCCTCTCTTTCTGGTTCATGGCATCGATGACCAATGACCCCAGAGTGGGGTGCTGGAACAGAAAGAATTTGTCCTGAGGGACATGGTACTTGCGGTCCGCAACCCTGGATACTGGTGGGATCAGGGAGGGGGTTTGCCAGCAGGCCTTGATGATGCTGTGTACCCCTTTATGGAGCGACACAGACACCTTAGCAGGCGAAGCCCTCCAGCTGACGTTGAAGAGGGGGTTCGCCCCCTCTTGGACGACCCCAAGCTCCAGGTTCAGGTTTGCTGCCATACTGCTTAGCAACAGCTGGTGGGCACGAGAGTCTTCATTACAGTCGATAGGTCTCAAAGGTGTATTTGTCCGGCGAAGAGGAAGAGGAACACTATCTACTCTGACGTGTGGAGTCAGGATTGGGTTCATCGTCCGAGAAGGCCGAACCCATGGTCTGTGAGGGGCAACCGGATGGAGTGGTGCCGTGAGGCTGAAGTATCATCGGTGGCCATGTCCAGCCAGTCATGTGACCAGTCGTTAAAAGACACTCGAGCCTCCAGATGGTGTGGAGGGGAGCCGCCTCGGCTAAGTTGCATTGCGGTACCCGAAGGGGAGGGCCTCACTAGTTCAGGTGGGCCTGAGGGTCTGTTCTTGTGTTGAGGTGCAGGCAAGGGAGAGTGCTTATGGTGCCGTTTCCCTAAATGTTCTCCTACCCTTATTACCATCTTGAAAGGAGAAGAGTGTACTGAGGCTGGAGACGAAGTCGACGCCGATCCGTGGGAAGGGGCCCCTGAGGCTTGGGAGCACGGCACCGACATGTCCCGGAAGGAATGTGGGGAGGAGGCCGGGGAGCAGTCCTCCACTGAATGCGGTACTGAAGGTGGGCTGGATGGCACCAGGTTGTGAGAGCAGTCCCTAGTACTGGATTGAGGTGCCAGCAACGGGCTAGGCAGTACCAGCTTGGTGGGTGGAGCCACTCCCTGCACTGATTGGGCTTCCAGTGCCGAGGTTGGCATCGAGCTGGTTTTCTTCTGCAGTCCTGGTATGCGGGCTGGAGAATGCATCTGCACCGATGTGGAAGCCTGCAGCGTCGGCGGTGCCGCTGGTGGTACCACCTTGGGTTTGCTGCTGGGTTGATTCGGCGACCGCAGTGTTCGGCTCCCCAGCAGTACTGACAGGGGCACTGACCGTGACTTTACGCTCGGCACCAGAGATCGGTCCCAGGGTTTTGGCGCCTGGGCCAACAGGTGAGACAGCGGAGCACTCAGGGCTCGGGCAGCATCAGAGGCTTGCGCGCTGCTCCTGGCAAGGGATCAGAGGCTCAGCTCTCTGTCCTTGCAAGTCCTCCTTTCGAAGGACTGGCAGAGGTAGCAGCTCTCAGCAAGATGGGACTCACCAAGGCATGTGAGGCATTTATCATGTTGATCATCGAGTGGGAAAGCTTTGCAGCATCCTAGGCATGGCTTGAAACCAGGGATCTTGAATTCTGCAGTAGAAGACAGGCACTTGCTTATGCAAGTTTCTTGGCTGATCTGAAACCGTTGCTGAGGGTGGAAAAAGGAACTGGGAGGGTCAGGTTCACAGTCACCTATATAGCTGCAGTCGTGGCACAGAGGTGGTGTTGGCCGTGTGCCCTGACTTGACAGGCTAAGGCTGAAGACTTTTCGAGCTACCATCCACTGCAGCACATAGACACCTGTAACTGAATGATGTGAGCAGCACTCGAAGGAGAACTATTGTTCCTTCCTGGCTGGCACACCTTACACCCTCAGTCCAACTTTTTCATCTCCCTCCCCATCTGGTGCCCTCTTCCCATTCCATTGTCCTCAAGGCTGGATTAAAGGGGCATCAGGGGCTGGGGCCCTGCCACCTTGAGCCCTGCAAAAATAAATCAGGTGCACCCCATGTCACATGGGGGGGGCCAGCCAGTCTGCTGGGCATCAGCACTGTCCCACCTCCTTGTCAGGCAGTCTGTAGGCCCTGGGTCTCCAGATTTCAAGCTGGGTCACAGCAAAGAGCACCAGTGTTCACCCCCCAAGGCTGGCTGGTCCGTGAGGTCAGCTCCCCCTCCTTCACTAAGGCAGCTGGAATGCAGGCTCTTTCCCTGCACACCCCCCATGCCGGACCACCCCACCCTGTATCCAAGGCAGCCAGTCTGTGGGCTGCAGGTCCCGTCCCCCCCACCGCAGCACAGACCGGGTCCTCTTAGCACCCATCACCAGCCTACCTGGTCCCTATGGCTGGCATGTTTGCCATCCAGGGTCCCAGCACAGAGCGCCCAAGCGCTGCCCTGCCCCCAGCCTGGATGCTGCCATGATGGGAGAGATGCCCATAAAAGTGGGCAGCCCAAGGGCCCCTGGAGCCTTAATCCCACCTGATTGTTCCCCAAGCTCCTCTCCAGCTGGCACTTCCTCCCCATCTCATCCCTTACATATCCCAGATGAACCTGAACGTGAAGGCCTCCACAATCCTTTTCCTCCACCCTAGGCTGCGCAGCATTTCCTTAAGAGTCATGGTCTTGGCTTGGTCTGGTATTTGGCGGCCTGCAAACCATAGGTAGATGTGTTTACAATATGCCCTTAGACCAGGGCTGCGGAAGATATTCCTTTTCAAGACTAGTTCCTGTACCACAGTCTATCTAAATTGCTTCTATTTGCTCTAGAAGGCCAAAGGCATGGCATGGCATGGCACCAGCTGTCTCCATGAACCTACTTTGGAACTGGATTTTTTGCACCTCCCTGACAGTCACTACCAGCCCCAGCAAAAGAAATGTAGTGATAATTGGTCCTAGACATTTCTGCTAATTGTAAGTATGAGCTCATAGGATGACATAATAACTTGTAACAGCAGCTGTTGATGGGAACAGGTACAATATTGTCTACTGATGTAACTCAAGGACTGTGTTAAGATCATGCTTGATAAAAACAGTGAAGGAATCAGAAACTAATGACCAAATTTGACGTGTCAGATCTCAGGCTTAATTGGTGGGTAAAAGAATGAGGTACTGGGCTCTTGTGCCCACCATTCTCTTTGTGGGTCCTTAAAGAAAGAGCCTTTGGGCAGAAAACAGGGAAGAACAGATGGCGTTTATTAGAAAGAACTTTCATGGCTGCCACTCCTACCGTTTCCTGAGCTCTCAGCATATATCATCTTGAACCTGAGTGATGTCCTGACCAGAATGTGCCAGAGAGAGGACTCCAGATGACTTCACCATCTCTACCAGCTCCAACTGAATCCCAATCACCGCCTGAAATGAAACAGCATTGGACTTTAACAGTAGCAGCAACAGCAACAGCAAGAGCGCAAGCCCATCTCTGCTAACGTCTTCTCTTTTCCCCTGAAGAACAGTTACTCCATCTTTGACACCATTTATGGGAAAAAAAAAGTTTGAAAACCAATGCTCTATGGGACTATCAAACAACAGTTTTTCCTTCTAATAATGTTTTCCAGCTAAAAGTAATGAGCACAAAAGACATTGTTAAAATGCAAGCCTTACTTAACACTTTACAATTCAAATACTTTAGCTGTTTCCCCTATTCTCTGTATTGTTAATAAAAGGTAAACAGATTGTTAATGGCATGTTTACCATGGCTTTAAGTAAGCTGAAGGCTCTGTAATCAAAACTTGTTTACCACTGTTTAATGTTGCAGAGTGACAGGGTTATGATCATACCTTCCATCTAATTAATTCAACAGGAGCAATCAATATAAAACCAGCCCACTCATCAGAGGACTATTCAAGGAATATGGCTACTCAGGCAAAAAGCAGAACTGCAGCAGTTAAGTATCAAGAGGCCTGGTCTACAGACTTGGGCTTGCAGGGATCTTCCTATGGCATTGAAAACAGTCATGCTGGCTCAGGTGAAACTCAAAAGGAGCTGAAGCCTGGGGAGGAGCGTTGGTGACAGTGCCCCAGCTCCAGCCAAAGCTGGAACATCTCGCCAGCTCTTTTTAGCGCCACTGATTAAAGAAGCCTCAGCGTGTAGCAGGCTGACATCCGAGTCACTGGTGAAGGGTTTTTGGTTCTCTTGTGTTGATGTATGCTAGGTGTCTGAGAGCTATAGGGCAGGCATCGTGGCCTACTTTCCCAGGGGCATCAAGCGATGGGTGTGTTAAGCTGGTGTTTTCAGCAGATTTTTCCTTCACCTGGGGAGCGGCTGACAGAGGACCCCAAGTCGGGTGAAGAATTCTTTCCCTAGAAGTCCTGCTACCGCCAGAGATGATCTCGGCTCCTTGCTGCGAACGCACCCAGCCACCCACGAAGAGTGACGGCCAGCCGTTGCCTCAGGCAGCAGACCTGGGTCACCAACGGCGACACACCAGGCCGCTGGTGCCGCCCCCCCCCCCCCCCCGGGCTTTCCACACCCTAGGCAACCTCTAACTTAGGCGCCCTCTCCACCCACATTTTATAAGAAATAACAACACGTTAATATAATTTTTTCAAGGAGACAAAAAACCCCAAAACAGTTCTGTCTAACTCGGCGTCCCTCAGCGGCTCTGGCGGAGGGAGCCCAGGCCCCGGCCCAGGCCCCGCCCCCGAGCCCGGCCCTGAGGCGGCGGCCGCGCTCAGGTGAGGCGACAGGTGCCGGCGCGAAATGGCGGAGCCGCAGCGCGAGCGGAGCCGGGCCCGGGACAGGCCGCGAGTCCCCCGGAGCCGCCCGCCCGGCCGGTGAGAGCGGCGCCCCCCACCCCGCCCACACCCCAGCCCGGCTCCTGGAGCGCCCCAAGCCTTGCCCAGCCCAGCACCCCTGCCCCTTCTTCCCAGCTTGTGGGCCCCCTCGGGCCGCCCCCTGCCCGGTCCATCCCATCGCACTGTGCCCCCCGCCGAGTCAGCCCCGGCCTCTGAGTCTGTGTTCGGTTGGCAGGCAGGACCCCCCACGCATGGCGTCGCCCCCCACGCCTGGGCCCAGCGGCGAGAGGCCGGGGCGCTACCGCACTGAGCCCTCGGGGCTGCTGGAGTGTTACCAGTGCCGTTACCTGTGCACCGCCAGAGGTGAGCGTTCCCCCGCTGCCGCGACCCTCCTGTGGGCACCGCCGGCCGCACGCGGTCTGGGGGCGCGCAGGAGGCCGGGCGCCCCGTGTGAGACGAGCGCGGGCGGGGAGGTGGTTCTGGGGCCTGCTTGCTCCTAGCCTTTGGTCGTGGTGAGTTTGGACAGAGCAAGCTCCTGTTCCTGCCATGCCCGGCTTCCAGGTGCGACGTGAAAAGTCTTGTTCGGCCACGTGGCTGTGCATCCTGGGACAGGCTGAGAGTTGGTCAGGATCTGGCCCTGGAGATGTGCTGAGAAATGAATGTGCCCTATCACCACCACCACCATCGGTCCATAGACTCATGGAAGATTAGGTTTGGAAGGGACACCGTAAGGCATGGAGTAAGTTCCACCTCCTGTTCACAGCAGGACCGACCCCAACTAAACCATCCTAGCCATTCTGGGAATGAAAAACCTCTAAGGATGGCAGTTCCACCAACTCCCTAGATAACCCATTCCAGTATTTCACTACCCTTCTAGGGAAAAAGTTTTTCATAATATCCAACCTAGACCTCCACCATTGCAACTTGAGACCAGTGCTCCTAGTTCTGTCATCTGCCACTGAGACCAGCCTAGCTCCATCCTCCCTGAAACCCCACCCTTCAGGTAGTTAAAGGGTGCTGTCAAATTCCCCTTCGTTCTCCTCTCTGGCAGACAAAACAAGCCCAGGTCCCTCAGCCTCTTGTCATGAGTCATGCGTACCAGCCTCTTCATCATTTTGTTGCCCTCTGCTGCACTCTCACCAATTTGCCCGCATCCTTTTTGTAGTGGAGGCACAAAACTCCAAATGTGGCCCCACCATTGCCAAACAGAGGGGAATAATCACTGCCCTCCATCTCCTGGCAATGCTATTAATGCAGCTCAGGATGACGTTAGCCTTCTTGGCAATGAGGGCACGCACACTGTTGACTTCTCTCCAGCACCTTGTCCACTGTAACCCCGGGTCCTTCTCTGCAAAACTGCTACTTAGCTGGTCAGTCCCCACGCTGTAGCTGTGCATGGGATTCTTCTGTCCTAACTGCCGGACACTGCACTAGTCCTTGCTGAACCTCATCAGATTTCTTTTGCCCCAGTTCACCAATTTGTTTAGGTCAGCAGTTTTCAACCTTACAGGACACACCAACCAGCCTGCCTGCACCCTCCCATCTCCCAGCTGCTGAATCCAGCAACCCTACTCTTTACCCCTTTCTCAGGTTGGGTGATGCAGGGTGGGAGCAGAGGAGCTGTTCTTTTTCTCACAGGTGTTTGGGTACTGGGGGAGAGGCATGCAAGCCCACTTTCACCTAGCACAGTGTGTGTGTAGACATGCATGTGCATAGCCACCTCAACCCAGTGCATTTTAAATTGTGGGTGGTCCACTTTATCCTGGTCACAATGGGCCCTTCTGGCTTTGGAATCTCACTCTGAGGCTGGGTTACTGAGGCAAACCCCCCTGTCCAGCTGCATGTGGCTCTCTGTTCCTGTGAACTGATGGTGGGCATTAACCTACAGGAAGTCACAAAGCAGCAAGAATGAGGTTTGCAACTGATGCCAAGAGAACAGAGGTGGTTAGATAAAGTATGCCAGGTACTTATTACAAGCTCATAAAAGGAGCTGTAGCAACAGATGATGGAACTTTGTCCAGTATCAGGCAATAAAACCCCAGAAGCCAGTCTGAGGGGGAGAAAATAGGAGTGTTTGGGTGCCTTCACTTGGATTAATGAGCTGGTGAGAAAGGGTCATGTTGTAGTCAAGTCTCCTACTTTAAAATAGCTGATTCTTTTAAACTTCATACTGTCTTAGAGGAAATAGGGCCCTGCCAGCCTCACAGAGCAGTTTGCCTCCCACATCCTCTGCCACTGTCATGTAATGCTCAGGGGGTAAAGTCAGGGCCTGCATCCAGCACTGAACCATCATGATCAGATTCCTTTATGCTGGCTTAGCGGGACTGAGGGGAAAATTTGTGTGCACACTTCACATCAAAGACTCTTCCCTCCACTGGAGCAAGTGCATAGACTGTCAGTTTGAACATAGGGACTCAGCTGTTTGACAGTTTTCCCTGTGCCACCATGGACATCAAAGGGGCTAGAGTAATTCTGGAGTAGTTGGATCCAGCAGCAGCTGGCATCTGTGTTGTCAGAGTGAGAAAGCGAGGAGTATAAGGAGTTCCCTGCCAGCCAGATCACCGTCCCTTCCCTAGCTTTGGAACACAGGGTGGTCCCAAGCTGGCCTTCCACACTTGGGTTCCTTCTTTATACCCCAGAGGGGCTGAGTGCTTGGCAAAGGGCTGAGGCTTGCCCCGTCCATGGCATGCAGCCATCATACAGGATGCTCCTTGGAAGGGCTGTGTGTCTTACAGGGGTTGAAGCAAGTTAAAAATAAATCGTATTTTTAGAGCCCACTAACAGCTACCTCATTTCCTGCTCTGGGGCTGCTGCCTTGTCTGCACTGCAGTTGTTGAGCCTGTCTGTCAAGATAGCTGTGTCACATTCCTCAGCCAGACAACAATCAATGAGTGGCTGCAGGTCCCAGGGATTCATCTGAAGCTGTGTGTGATCAGTAGCTCTGAAAAAAAGGCCCTTAGAATATGAAGATCAATGCAAAAGTGTTTCTCCTCCCTCCTAAAGTAGATAGGCTGGAACATGACTTCTCATTCTGGTCCTCTGCATGCACGTGGAGGGCAAAGATGAAATGCAAGCCCTCTTCAGTGTTCCAGGGACTTTAACAGCACAGGTAACAGTAAGATTGTGAGCTGCTTATCAATGAGTAGTTCCCCACTATCTTACATAGCTGCCCTGTCATCACATGCCTAAGGAACAAGTTCCAAAGGGGCAGCCGTGGTCTAGTTCAGCAAAACAAACAAGGAGTCCTGTGGCACTTTTAAAGACTAACAGTTTTATTTATAAAGATTTGTTAGTCTTCAAACGTGCCACAGGACTTCTTGTTTTGCTAAGGAAAAAGTGCTGTCAGGGCAAGGTACACAGGTCAATGCTGTCATGAAACTGGTGGTGAAAAGGGCCTTGCATGTTCTGTGGGCGTCTTTCCCTCAAGGGAAGGGAGTTTCAGCTACTGAATTCATGGGATAGCAGACAGACCGACCTGCCCTGGTGCCCCTGCCTGGCTGCTAGGGTAGCCACCCCTGTAATGGGGGGAGGGGTAAGAAAACCTTCTAAGACCCATTGCTAATTGGCCTTTGAATCATTTATCTTTGCAGCTTGCTGCCAGCTGGTGGAAGTTCTGGTGACCATGTTGATCCTGATCTGCAGCTCTGTGTCCTACAGCTCTACAGGGGGTTACACTGGTGTTCCCAACCTGGGGGGCATTTACTACTACCAGTACGGAGGGGCGTACAGTGGCTTTAATGGTGCAGAGGGGGAAAAAGCCCAGCAACTTGACACCCAGTTCTACCAATTAAAGCTACCCACAGCAAGGGCAGCAATGGCTGTGGGAGGGGCACTTATGGCCTTCTCTTGCCTTCTGGTTGTTGTGGGTGTGATGCGGCTTCCATGGCATTTCCCAGCCTGGCTCCTGCTTGAATGCATCTTGGACCTAGGGATTGCGCTTGGCTTCCTGCCTGCTCTGTACTTCTACTTCCAGCATCTGCTGGATGCCTATGCTTCCTCAGTGTGCAAAGAGAGAGAGCATCTCTACCAGAGCAAAGGATACCAAGGTTTCAGCTGCAGTGTGCATGGGGCAGAGATAGCAGTGGGGCTTTTCAGCTGTATTGCCACCATGGCATTCTTGGCCAGTGCTGGCCTCGCTGTCTGGGGGTACAGAACAGTTCATCAGCTGAAAGAGAAGCCAGTGCCGATGGATGAATTTTAAGGGGGTTGCGCACACCCAGCTGTCCTGGCACCTCCTTTCTCTTCCTGCCTGCATGGACACCAGCAGCACCAGTTTCCCTCTCAGGCCATTACGGCTGCACTACTACAGTCACAGCACAGGGACAGTGGCCAACACAAGCACCCCTCGCATGAGGGAGCACCAAGCCAAGGTGCTCTGAACTAGTCCTCACATTTACCATTTGCTAGTGAATTAATCCCATGACCCACATCTGCTCTGTGACTCTGGCTCCTTGCTGCTTATGCTGAGCTCAGTATCTTGAAACTAGGGTGCCCCCTCTGTCCTCTGATTACACAGCAAGATTTATCAGCACCTTGTACCTCCCCTACAAGGTAGAACTACTTGATATTGTTAAAGCACCTTGTTCAGTAGCTAAGACTGAGCTTTTCACTTGACCATAAGCAAACCCCACTGGACATTGGTGTGATTCTCCCATCACTGTATGTCTGAACAATTCTGATGTCTCCACTTGTTAAAGCAACAGTGCAAGGAACAGGAGAGACTGAAATGGGAAGAAAATGCAGGGCTTGGCCACAAAACCTGCTTCTAGTTCAGATGCTCTCCACTGAGCCTGTGCTTCCTTGCACAGAATAGGGGAGAGAAGGAGTCACATTTAAACCATGGGTCTTAGTTTTTAAAAATTGAATCAACTTGATAAGAAAATGATTCTACAACCTCGAGTATGAGGGGAAGGATGAACACTGACCCTCGTTCCCACAAACAGTGATATTCCTAAGGCATGAGCAGCTTCAGTACTCATGTCAAGTGTGAACTGGATTATTCATGAGTTCTGTGTGCAGGCACAGGGCCTTGAGAGTGTTACAACTGAGCTTACCCAGAGAGTGGCCATGCTGAAGCAATCCTGGCTGTAGCCAAAGGAGGCAGTTGGTTCCAGCAGCGGGCAGCTGGGTTTATGCTTTCAAAATCACCTAGTACTGAACCTGTGAACAAGTCATGAGCAAGTGGGGGAGGCATGAAAATGAAATGGATCAAAGTAGAAACAAGAGAAACTGCCCTATTAAATACAGTTTCTATGACTCAGACCACTAGAGCAGGACACAGCACTTGTTCACTTTCTGAGGCAGCTGGCATGGCCACTGTTGGCAGACAGGATCCTTTTTTGGCAGGGGGTTGGACTAGATGACCTTGTGGGATCCCTTCCAACCCTATGATTCTATGATCCTGGGCTAGCCAGACCATTCTGATCATCTCCCAGCCACCATCAGCATTTACCTTGATGACCAAAAAGCAGTGGCTCCGAGACTCCCTGCAGAGCAGACATGTTAAGTACAGTTGCCAATGTGCCAGGAATGTCCTGAAAGATCCAGAAGTTAAGGCATAATCATAAGTAAAGATTACATCTGTGATGAAACCTCCATGAATACATCCAACCATAACTGGCTACCCTAAATAGCTGCTTCAGCCCCAGTGGGATTCTGAGGCAAAGTGCTGGCAGCATTGCTTTTGGTCCATGGTATAGTGTTTAGTTGATGGGATGGAAGCCCAGAGGCAGAAGCAGGTCCACTTGCAGGACACAGATGTAGCCTTGACATATTTGATGGCAAAGGGAACATCCCTCCATCTCTTTTCTTTTTCTGTTAAATGTGGAGCATTGACCACTGTGCTTGTTAGGAGGCCACATCCTTTGAATAAGAGGGACAGGAAGACCCATTTCTGATGTAACCTACTGCTGTTGCTTTTTCCGTTTCCCCTGTATTGTTTCTTCAGTGTGGAAAGGCTATGATTTCTCTCCTTGTACTAGAGACACAACACAACTCAAGAGGACAAGAAAAGGCCATATCCTTGTGTGAGCAGAGCTATGGGTGGATAGGCATTTACCTAAATACCACAGAGCACATCTCTAAACATGGGAGGTCACACCAGCTCTCTGTTTATGGCTAGATGGGAGGAGTATATAAGGTTACCTGCAGTAGCAGGGGACTAAACTACTCTTGGTTGTCTCATACATTCTTTGATCAGGGACTAGCAAATGAGGTTAATAGATGAGATGGCAAAATCAATCTAAAACTTTGTAAAACCAAGTTCAGCTATGAAAATTATGCTGTCAGATCTCACAGTAAAATTTTGATTCTATTCAGTTAAGCTATTGAATGCAGAGCTCTTGCTTGTAGTCTTTATGGACAATTAAAGCTGAACTTTATTTTTAAAAAGTTTGTATCAGACTTTTTATGCGGTAGATAATGGGGTGGTGGCCCTATGAAAAAGTGAACAGGCCTCAGAATGAAATGTCATTTCATAGTTACCTCAGTTTATAACACCCTCCCATTCTTCATTAGCACTGACCACACAGAAAACATGCAGAACCAGTATGAGGACAGAGCAGCTGCTTGACTGGCTAGCGCTGCTTAGGCAAAACCACAGTAAACACAGATGTTTAACCTCTGGTGTTTCTCTCCCTCATTTGGCACTGCTGTTGAAGCATCAACTGAGCTCACAAATCAGGGGGATGGAACCAGAGACACGATGATAAGAGAAAAAGATTGATAAAGGCCAAAGCATATCTGTGTTTGCTTGCTACAGCCCTCATTTTGACACCTGTCACTCAACTTCTACATAACTGGGAGCAGAAATGGTACTTAAATCCTTCTCTTAGTTTGCAAGGCAACAGGTGAGCTGTCTGTTCTCCCTAAACAGTAGGGAAAGGAGAGCTCTGTTCTGGAGCCTGTATAACGCTCAGTACCCAAACAGCTAGTGTATTCACTGCTTGGCTCCATCTAGACATCTTGGCTAGTGCTAGTCCCTAGCACAGGGAAATGATTCTCCACTTACTATCTGCTGCAGACACCTTTGGAGAGCTGCACACCACCACAATTTTGAGGTAAAAAAAATTACTGGCCAGAACTCCTCTTCACATGGAGGAAACTCCATCTTGAAGATGTTTTATATGTAATTTACAAGAAAGTGGCCCTAATGGATGGGAAGAACCAGATGGCTGAGACCGTTCTGGATAAAGCTATTCACAACTGTGCTCACACCAGGATATGATTGTGGCACTGTACAAGTTCTCTCCAGTGTATTAACATAAATAGAATATACACTTAGAGGAAAGTCAAAATCTTTATTGCTATGTCTACTCTTCTGAGTAAAACAAACGTATTCTTCCTGAACATCAGTGGAGTCACATTTTAGCCCCAAGGATCTTCCTCTGTTTGCCTCCCAAAAGCTGCAGACCCTGGCTGCAGTGCATGGTGCGTTTGGTATGACACTCTCCTTCCCCACACAATGAAAGTGGGGCTGTGTTATAGCTGCATGCTAGAGTCAGGTACATAAAATAGGTTATGCTCCATTTTAAAAACAAACAGTTTGCTGCAATTTCTATTTAACATGCCCTCACTCCCATAACAAATTAAAAAGGTCAACACATTTCAAAAAGATACAAGTCTGAAGACTGCAGCAGAACAGTGGACAACAAGGACATGAAACCTAGGATATGAGCCCACTGCTTGAAGGCCCTTTGGCACTAAAACCTACAGCCTCCAGGACAGATGGAGAAACTCATGGTTTATGAGGACCTTGGAGGTGGCTGCAGAGTCTGTAAATTAGGGAAAGGCTGGCAGGGAGCAACCTATCCCAAAGCAGGGAGAGTACCTAAGTGCTGCCATTTTCTGGAATGAGATTAACTCTGGCCACACAGTTTAGGCATCTTGGCAGGTCTCATGAGGCAGGTAGTGGCACCCCTCAGCCTCATTGCTCTAAGTCAGCTGGTGGCTGCTACCTGGCCAAGAATTTATCATCTTCAATACTTTTTGCCTTGGAATTCACATGCTCTTATACAAAGTATTTTTCTCATTAGTTCCTTCTGCTGAGACCTTGGTGAATGAGTAAAGCAGATAAATCAATGCCCAGGAGTGCCTCCTGGTGCTGTAAGTGTATGCCAAGAGGGAGAGAATCACCTGATACTTGACTGATAGGTCCAGTTAGTATTCATCCATCTGCAGGCTAACTGGAGCACCCTGGGGAAAAGAGCAGCTCCAACTTCTCTTCCAAGGTCACTCTCCTTATTAGGCAGGTATTCTAGGACAGTGGCTCTCACCCGTCGTCATTTGTTTATCAGTAGAGGAAGGGCAGAGCGGCCAGGATTCCTAAGTCAAGACATTGTTTTCTGTACCATAGCTCTCTTCTATCTTGTGTTTATCCAGGCAATCAGTTATAAGGCGTCTTCCACCGTTGCACTTCTGCAGAAATGACAGCATTTGTGCAATGGCCTGAAATCACCATGAGGGAAAAGAAGAGGCTATGGATAATTTTGGTCAGATGGAATCAAACAACCAGCATGGGAAACTCATCCTCTTTTGTACTCTGCCCATCCTCAGCTGAGGACCCATCATCAGGGCCGCCCCCACCAGCCCAGCCTGTGCCCGCATGGGTGGCAGGACTCCAAGGGAGCACTGAGAAGTAAGTTGGGATGGACAAGGAAGAAGCTTGTTGGACTTTGGAAAGTGGGAAACCAAGAGGAAAGAAGGAAGGAGGAGCTCAGACCGCTCCGTTGGACTGAAACGCTGTGCTCATTTGCTTGGCACACATCTATGTAGCAGAGCAAGGGGAAGCCCTGTGTTCTGATCAGTGTCTATAACAACATGCCATGTTGTAATTAGACACATCCACTAATGAATGAGTGTGCAGGATTTGGAGGGAAGGAGCTGGTCACATTAAAACCTCTTTCTGTTCCGCGTACAAAATCAGTTACAGAAAATACTAGGTGGTGATGACTGTACACAGCTACTCTTTGGTTCAGCAGGTTCTTGTCACAGCTTCTGTTGGGCTGCAGAGGATGGAGGCTCTGTATCTACACGCACTATCTGAACGATCTGTTTTGCTTTCTCCTTCACTTTCTCCACTGAGCTTTTATCTTACAGAGCTGATAAACGTAAGTGCTCTAAAATGACAGCCACAAATACTGCCTCATAGCCCATTATTTAGGAGCCCAGCTATTATATGCTCAGTCTGAGACATATACTGGATTTTCCACATTGGTGCAAGGGTTCCAACCCAGAGATCTAGTGGAAGGTTTAATGCACATTTTCCTGACAGTGCATTAGCCTAAGACAGTGCAAGAGTCCGGACTGTAGCTCTTCTGTCCTACTTCTGACACTACTGGGTTGGACTCAGGAGATGGTTAAAAGAATTAAAGGGGACCTGCAATATTTGTTATAGATAAATATATATGTAGGGAATAAGCCTCTTTGTTTCATCTTTCTAGGGAAAGATCCTGAAAGGTTTTTGTTTTTCAAAGAATTGTATTTTTTATTTTCTTGTTTCCTTTATCCAAGAACTCCTTGGATAACTCAGGGTGGGAGGTGCTCTTGTCCCTTGATGCTCTCTAAGATGGTAGAATTAGCAGAGGTTTCAAATCTTTAACAAAAAGATTTTATTCCAACTTTCAAGTTAAAATAGGTCTTAAACTTCAAAGGGTGAGTCCACCTTATGGGAAAGGTGTTTTCTAACATTAGCTAACACAAGGTATTAACACATGGTGAAATCCTAGTGTGGACCAGACAGTTCTTTTCATAAACACTAGCAGGGCTTGGGTGTCAGCTACCATGTGGAAAAAAGATACTTTTTCCCCCTACTGAAGACAAAACCATTTTGAATAATACCCACTTCCCCTCTATTGAGTTTTCTCATTGCCTGCCTGCACAATGCAGGCCAGAGAACTTCACCCCCCCCCCCATTCCTATAATAAACCTCCAACTTATCATTGAGTTATAAAAGTTCTCAAATTGAGTTTAAAAAACTTAAAGGTACAGAGAATCCACAAGCAAGTAAACACTGTCCCATGCTACAGAGGAACACAAAGAACCTGCAGAGTCTTTGCCAATCTGCTCTGGGGAAAATTCCTTCCCAACCCCAAATAGGGCAATCAGTTAAACCCTGAGCATGTGGGCAAGACTCACCAGCCAGCCACCCAAGACAGAATTTACTGTAATTAGAACCTACCCCATGAAATGTCTCAGGCCATTGGCAAATCTACCACCAATAGTTAAAGATCAATCAATTGCCAAACTAGGCTGTCCCTTCATACTATCCCCTCCATAAATGCATCAAGCTCAGCTTTGGAGCCAGCTAAGTTTTTTGCGCCCCCTCCACCCCCCACCCCCGGAAGGCTATTCCAGAACTTCGCTCCTCTGATGGTTAGAAACCTGGATCTAATTTCAAGTCTAAACTTCCTGATGGCCAGTTTATATCCATTTATCCTTGCATCCACACAGGCACTGAACCAGGGGCGTTGCTGCCGCTGGGCACAAGGGGCACAGACCCCAAGTGTCCCAGTCCAGTGCCCTGAATCCTGCCAAGCCCTCGCAGCACAGGAGCACAGAGCCTGCAAGCCCAGAGCTGGCAGTGGCAGATGGCTCTGGTCCGGTTGGGACCCACCCATGTGGCCATCAGGCAAGCCAGGACCCAGGGCTTGGGGCCAGTCTGGTGGGCAGCAGCAGGCTGGGACCCCAGAAGTGGTCCAGGGAGCAGGGCAGGATCCTGGGACCGGCCTGATGTCTTGAGCTTGTGAGCCTGTGACTGCAGGCTGGTGCATGGCTGGAGGTGGCTCAAGCCCACAATCTGGCAGCAGTTTCAACCCACAAGTCCAATTGGGCCGGTGAACCAGATTGGGATCGGATTGAGCCCAGTGCAGGGTGGAACTGACATCAGGTGGGAGGCAGCAGCGAGGCCTTTGCCCCAAATGTTTTGTGGGGCAAGCAACAATCCCTCCCTGGTATTTCTCTCTGACTTATTTATAGAGAGCAATCATATCTCTTCTCAACCTTCTTTTGGTCAGCTAAAAGAGCCAAGCTCTTTGAGTCTCCTCTCTGAAGGCAGGTTTTCTATTCCACAGATTATCCTTGTAATCCTTCTCTGCACCTGCTCCAATTTGAGTTCATCTTTCTTATACATGGGGGACCAGAACTGCAGACAGTATTCCAGATGAGGTCTCACCAGCACCTTGTGTAACAGTACCAAAGCCTCCCTATCTCTACTGGAAATACCTCATCTGATCCATCCTAGGTGCACATTAGCTTTTTCACAGTGACATCACATAGATGGCTCATAGTCATCCTCTGATCAACCAGCACCCCCCAGTAAAAAGATAAAAATTCTTTTCCGTGAACCCATGCTGATTGGCATTACTCATATCACCTTTCTTTAATTCTTCATGAATCAACTCCTATATCAGCCATTTCATTAATGGGCTGGTCTGGTACTTCCAACTGATATACATCATCAGCTTATAGCAAAAATTTCTTGTTAGTCCCTAAATGCATGACCTTGCACTTTCCACTGTTATATTTTCATTCTCTTCTTATTTCTTCAGTTTACAAGGTTATCCAGAGTGTGATATCCTGATTCTTCTCTATGTTGGCAATACCTCCCACCTTTGTGTCAGCCACATACTTTATTAGCACACTCCCACTTCTTTCCCCAATGGATCAATTTGCAGATCAGCTGCAGATACAAGACCACTGCTCTAGACATATGTCAATCTGCACCTCAACATTAGATCTCCTCCTGATCTCTACTAGTTAGAGTTTGGCTTAATCCCATATACCTGAGGTTTAAAATCCCTTCCAGATTTTTTTCATTAATTAAGCAACTTCAGATATTTTTGTTACCTATACATGTGGTCCAGTCCTTTTTTTAAGTTTTGTTAATTTTTTTGCCTCAGTGACTTTCTGTGGCAATGAGTTTCATATTTTATGTTGCGAGAAAAAAATATTTTCTTTTATCAGTTTTGAATTCCCCATCTTTTAATATAATTGAATGTCCCCTTATTCCTGTGTCATGAGACACAGAGAACAGAAGCTCCCAATCTGCCTTCACTAGATCATATTTAATGCACTTATTCATCTCCTTTCTTTTCAAGAGAGCTTTTCCAAGCCTTTGATCATTCTCATGGCTCCTCCCTGAATCCACTCTAGTTCTACAATGCCATTTTTGAGACAAGGTGACCAGTCTGGCATACGATATCTGGATGGGTTTGTATCATTGATTTATAAGGCATTAACATATTTTTGTGCTATTTCCATTTTTTAATGAATCTTAATATCTTTGCTTTTTTGACCACAACTTCATGTCTGATAGAGACCTTTACTCAATGATACCCCAGTCCCTTCCCTTAGATGACAGTTAATTTAGAACTCTTTAAATTGCATTAATTTAAATTTTTCTCTACAATGTGCATAAATTGGCACAGAACTTAATTTACCATCATGTTGCTAATTCCCCTACCTTGCTTAGATCTCTCTAATGTCCTCCATAGTCCTCGCTGCTCCTGAATAACCTGAACAATACTATCAACTGGAAATTTCACTGCTCACCACCCACCTTTTCAGATCAGCAAATATATTAACTATATTGCCTCTTGTACCAAAAAGTGAAGTAGAGTGTTGGATGAGAATGGAACTAAAACTCAAGAGAATCAACATTGAAGTACAGGAATTTAAGGGGAAACGTGGCAGATTTGCACAAGCAGTCTAGAGAATATATACTCAGGAACAGATTTGGGATTGAAAGAAGAGTGAAACCACCTCAAAAGAATCTCAACTGCAGTGGATGAGGAGATTTGTAAACAAGTCAGATGGCGAAAACCAAAAGGTATGAGGAGTGGTGGTAGACCAACAGTGCAACCAGCAATTCAAAACAAGAAAATGGCACATAAAGGAAAAGTGACTGACGAAAGTGAATACAGAGAAGCAAAAGTGAGCAACTGAGATGGCCAGAACAAGTGTCCTAGATGACCTGTAGACTGCACTTGTGAATTATGCATAACTGGCTGCCAGAAAGATCTATGCCATTGCAAAATTAGTCACAAAGAGGAAGAGCATAGTATTGCGACCTCATTTGGCAATAACAAGCATGTGAGAAGCTAGTTTCATTTGAATAAGTGAAGGACAGATGGAAGTTGAAGCTAAGCAAATTCAAACTGAAAATGAGGCATACATTTTTAAAAGTAAGGGGGAGTAACCATGGAACAGTTTACTAAGGGTCCTGCAGGATTCTCAGTCACTGGCAATTTTTAAATGAAGATTGGATGTTTTCTAGAAGACCTGATGTATGAATGATTTTTGGGAAAGTCTATGGCCTGTTTTATACCAGAAATCTGATTAGATTATCACAGTGGCCCCCTCTACTATTGAAGCCTATGAAACATCTGCTGATAAAGGAAGTTTTTTTCCATGAACCCTTGCTGGTTGGCATTACTTGTGCCTCCCTCCTTTAATTCTTTACAAAGCGAGTCCCCTATTGACTATTTCAGTAATTTCCAATAAGTATCAGGCTAATGTAACCCAGGTCTCCCAATATATCTTTTTAAACATCGGCACAACTTTAGCTGTCTTCCCATCTTCTGGAACTTCCCCAGTGCTCCAAGATGCGTCATAGGCCATGGAGCTGGCGAGAAGCAAAGGGAGTGTGTTTCCACCCTGATCATGACCAGACCACTTTTTACCCAGGCCAAACCCAAGAAGCACTGTGACCCTGTGTGCCATGCAGCTTATGCACATTTGAGATGTAGGGGCTCATGGGCAAAGGTGCTTGTGCAGGAGGTGCCTGGGAAGGGAAGAGGAGAGGTACCCCACTACCTCTTTTAAAGTTCCAGGATGCAAATTAGCCAGAGTTCCTGTGTTAAAGGGCTTCAGCCACCCATTAATTTGACAAGATTAGGAGGATGACAGTTCCCCACCACACAGGATAGTGCAGCTTCCACCACAGAGGGTCCTGACTTACTTCAAGCTTCTGGTATTGCCGCTGTCACAGACTGGACCAGCAGGTGTGCACACCACCAGGAATTCCACTGCCTCGATTCCTGTCTGAGGCTGAATCTGCACAGGACTCACACATTCTCCTGCTGTTTAGCTGAGCTGCAGTGAAGTTAAATATGTTAGCGGTACAGTAGTGGTGGAGGAAGGCCCATTGCCAATCTAGCAGGCTTTAACCATGATGTTAAGCTAGGCTTGATGTGAATGCTTGTGCAGATAAGCACAGCATTCCTGTACTGTAAAACAACAAACAAAGAGGCTGGCCTGTTAGGATAACTTTCTAGTCATTATTAGAAGGGGATGTGTGAGAGAAAGTGTCGCTAACCATAAAATAGGAAAACCAACTGATACACGTGCACAGGATCCTGCCTGGCAGGCCTGGACTGAAATAGCAATGGATTTGCAGCCTGCTCAGCTTTGGGCATATGGAAAGGATGGAATTGGGGTCCCCACTTCTCTCTCGCTACTCAGTAAAACAAACAAGGAGCACTGGGGCACTTAAAAACTAACAAATTTATTTATTGCATGAGCTTTTGTGGGAGAAAAATCCCACTTAGACACTTTGAAGATGGGGGAACTTATAGAATGGGAGGAAATAAGGGCAGGGAAGTGTAAGTCATGGGAACAGGACACATTGTAACAGCAAATCAAAGGAGTTGTAAAGATTCAAGCATTGGGGAACAGAACACAGAGGAAGATGAGGTCAAATCACCTGTTGTAATGAGAGAAAAATCCAATGTCTTTAAGTCCTGAAGCAATGCAACTGAATTTGCAAATAAATTTGATCTCAGCAAGGCTTCAAAAAGAAGCTGCTGAGATCAAATTTATTTGCTGTATGCTGTTCCCCAGTGTTTGAAGCTTTACAACACTGTTCCCTCTAAGCTGTGCGCATGTGCAAGTGCACACAGGTCATGAAACCTACGCACACAAAAAAAAGTGTGCACAAAACAATTCAATAATGCTAATATTGGTGCTCACAAAGAAATGTTCTTGCATACACAAAGAAATTGTTTGCGCACACAGTCTACAAGTAATTAGAGGGAACATTGCTTTACAACTGTTCTGATTTGCTGTTACAGTGTAACCTGTTCCTATGACTTACACTTCCTGCATTTCCTCCCATTCTGTAAGTTCCCCCATCTTCAAAGCATCTGACGAACTGGAATTTTCTCCCACGAATGCTCGTGCAATAAAAAAATTTGTTAGTCTTTTAAGTGCCACAGGACTCCTTGTCTGGTTTACTGAACTAGACTAACAGCTGCCCCTTTGCGTCTTGGAATAGACTATAAACCTCTTCATGCCTAGAGATATTAATCATAATAAAGAAGAGAACCAAATATTGCAAACCTAGACTGAATATAACAGACTCCAAAGATAGATTGCATGAGTAATTTATTTTGCATTGGTACAATGCAGAGACTCAGTCCTAGTCTGCATTGACAGAGAAGTTTGACGGAATGTTGCTTACCTCATGTGACAGCACCCTTCCAAATCTGGTCGTGTTTTGCTGTGACCCAGAGCTTCGCTCCTGAACCCCAACATACCCCACTTGGCCTGGTGACCACTCACTCCTGAGTCAGTCTACACCAGCCTCCTCTTTTTTTGAGAGGGAGAAGAGGGGAGAGGGAGCAAGTGTGTTGCACCATGGGAGGACAACTGCCTGCCCCCAAGTCCCTGCACTTCGTTGTACTGTGGATAGCTACCCACACTTCAATGCATTTCAGGAGTAAGCAACTGACCAGTGGGGACACAAGAGCCTAGAGCCATCTGCAGAGTGTGATCAGGCTCCTGAAGATTCTGTAACTAGACTGCCTAGATCAAATTACAATCCTGTCACCAGAGTAGCCAAGCCTGGCAAGATTCCTGTTTCAATGTTAAGCAGCAGCAATATTTCTGTAACACTGAAGGGCAGAGTTCCTAAGCATCTCTACGAATTTTGATTGGGCAGCCTTCTCTTCATGAGAAATTTATATGAATATTACAGGTTTAATATGCACCTATCCTCACTCTGTTTGGCAAGCACAGTGGCAGAACCTGCAAGCTCTCTGGCATTTCCAGTAGCTGCTGCTAAAGTTACTCCAGGGACCTGACTTCTTATGCCCACTAGTGACTTGGCGGGTGGCCACGTGGTTAAAGTCCCATCTGCTCCCACAACCCTTGAAAAAAGTAACAAGGCAGTTTTAAATCATTGAATATTGACTTTATTATTAGTCACTTCATAATTTGTTTCAACTGAAAGACAATACACAGCAGAATTCTAATGCATCCCATGTCAATGTTTACATCTGTTATGCTCCTCACTGGCTTCTAAGACTTAGCATTTAATTAATTTTTTTCACATCTGAAATCTGCAATAATTAGAATGTCACCAGGCTCCCCTCTCAGAAAGGGCAAGTTCTTTTTCTTGTCTTTGTTTTTAAACCGTCATGGAGATGGGATGAGGTTCCATGTAAAATGTAACTTACAACTTCAGGAAAGAAAAAGGACTACAGGAATAAAGTGAGTTCACAGAGGGAAGCAGTCAAATAGCTTCTTCCCTCAGAGCCCCCAAGCAGAAAATGAACATCTGGAAAGCATACCAGCAGGTCTAAAAAAGCCATCCTTGCTGATTCAGAACCAGCCCTAGAGAAGGAAATGAAATGCCTGGTCCAGCTGCTTCATTATCTTCTTGGATAAACATCCAAAGTCCTGTGTAGGCAGCAGCCACTCACTTCTATTGCTTGAAAGAGTTGTTCACATCCAGTTCCCTGTGGTGTTCCCCCAACAAGCTACATAAAATCAAATCTCAGAACCTTTACCTGTGTCCTCCCTATCTCCTCTGCCTTCAGCCTGATACGGCTCCTGTTCCTTCTGCTGTCTCATGGCTCAAAGGCATTAATACTTTCATTGGAGTGGGGTGGGGACAGTTGGCCTCTTCCTTCAGCTCCAAGCTCTCTGCAGTGTTAGTTAGAGCGCTTAACCTTGAAGTTTGTATCCTGTCCTCAGAACTGTTGCCTTGCATTAAAATGGGAAGAAGCATGTAACCAAACATGGCAGTCACCCAGACCTGTGCAACTCTCCCATTCCATTGATGAGAATGTGATGAGTGCTCAAAGTGCTTCACAGAGGTGGGCAAGTTGTTACACCCACGTTACTAATCAGGTAACAGGACAGGGGGTTATGAGATCTGGCCAAGGGCAAGTAGCAAGCAGCTGATCATCAGGTGTGCACAATGCATGAAACACATCCTTCACTCTGTTTGTTATCATCACCACAACCCCAGCAAGAGAGGCAGAGGCCTCCAAGGACACCAGAAATGCTTCAACTCTTGATGAGGATTGCATCATAGCCATGGGATGGCCTCAAACTGAATGCCCCTCCAGGTGTGTAGCCCACATCACTCCCCCAGCCACATGCGCTCTCCTGAATTTAATCAAGAGATTCAGGACAACCTGAGCCAAACGCTGTGGCAAGCGGAGAGAACTCCGTACATACGCAAACGTTTCTCCCATGGAATGAGGCTGAAGAGGAGCGAAGTGCACAGGATGAACTGAAGCTTTCCAGTTGGGAAGATACTGGCAAAACATGCTGCTCCAGAAGAGAGGAAGTAAAGGTGCCTGAAGCAATGAGGTATTCAGCTTCCGGCTGTGCAGCCATCAGCAGGCCAGTGTGACCATTGCTTCTGCAGTATTACTCTGTCCTCACTAACGCTCTAGCGTCACTGCTCTTCTTGTGACAAGGAACTATTGATGTGCAGCAGCTTTCAGCGTAACAAGTAATTCTGTTCTAGGTGCAGCCTTTAGTGAGGGAAATGGGAACTAAGGCACAGACTTTCCATTAGCTTGATAGCTGAACCATCTATGTTGGGTCTGAACCAGAGGGATGATCACCACCACCCTCACCTGTAACTGAGGTCAATGGGAACTCATGCTCAGCACTGCCACAGCTGGTAAATGGTACTGGGCTGCCTGAGTTATCATACTTTTGTCTGAAGCCAGCACCTCACCCTTGA
The DNA here is from genome assembly GCA_007922195.1 of Podocnemis expansa. NCBI lineage: Eukaryota > Metazoa > Chordata > Testudines > Podocnemididae > Podocnemis > Podocnemis expansa. The sequence continues at coordinate 247,492 of ML682138.1, forward strand.
TTTGGCCAGGACTTTGCTCTTCTTGTAAATGCTACAACTCAAGATTCATTCTGTTCTCAAGGGAAGAATTGTGAGAGTACAGTAAATTCTTCCAATGCAGTTTTACACAGTCTCAGGCAGATGCCAATTCCAGCAAAACACTACAGAGGTTAATCAAAAAGGCCTTAGCTGATCTCTGTATTCAGTAAGGCAAAGATGTTCCCACGAATAAGAGAAATCAGTGCTGCTGCAGGGTCCTATCCACCAATCACCCACTAAGTCTGGTGCTGATCTGACAGCACTATACCACCATTTTAAAAGAGCAGCCTGAACAGTAATCTTTAATAATGACTTGTCAAAGAAAGGCAGATCAACTTTTCCCACTTTCCTCAAAACAGTCAGTGGCTCACACCTGGATGGAATCTCATATAACGAAGGGCTACAGCCTCCTCTGATCACCCATTGACAACTGGCTAACACCAGATTTGGCACCCAAATCAGTTACACTGGTAGATGGAAACATTTCCAGGGAAGAGCAGTGCCCGATGTCAGTCCTTCATGACCACCTGAAGGCTACAGGTCTAGGCTGGATGTCAGACACTGAAGGTTCATCATCTAGAAGGCTCTAACAGAGAAGTAGAGCAGATTTTCTCCCTGTTTCCTTTGAGAAAGCATCAGGGTCTGAGATGAGACTCCACTCAACATGCCGAAATGCGCAAGGGATGAAAATCCAAGGTGTGCCCCCCACCCTTTCCCAAGTCCTCAAGAGTGCTCAACACACCCCTAGCAGCCCTCTCTCTCACTGTGGCACTTGTCTCCTGTTCTTCCCTTTTCCACAAGTGTTCATGAAGTCACCAGCTGACTGACACTGCATATTACAAAAAGCCACAGTGCAGGAATATTAAGAAGAGTGCCAGACCTCAGGTCTTTGGACCCATATGCTCAAGACACTGGCCTCCGTACAAAGAACAGCTTGCTTAGTTACTGTTAATTTGAGAATGAATGTGGGTGCCACATCACATTGATATGGAGTTCATTGAAAGGGGAGCAAGGAGCAACAGGGTTTTATTACACCAGCATTAAGTACAAAGAGGGAAAGGTCTCTTTAAACTGCATGGTCTTTTATTTCAGTGCCAATGTTACAGATACAACATAAACATCCCAGCCAGCAGAATGAACTCAAATGGAATCCAGGGATCTACAATAGGCTTAGGAATGGAAAGGGAGGAAGGGTCTGGAGTAACAAGGAAAAGTGACTTTGCCATGTAGTCGATGCCAAGCCTCCCAGCAGGCAATGGAGTCTTATCAAAAAGTGATCTACAGAGTTGAACATTTCCTTTCTACCCACCTACCACAGCCAATGGCTTGTGCAGTAAGAGAGTTCTGAAATTGTGGGCATGGGAGGGTGGGAACTTGGTCTCTGATCCATCATGATGGTTTCAGGGGAGACGGCTACAGAAAAGCTACTGAGAGTCTGCATGTCTGCAGCCATTGATGGACAACAAAGGGAACTGAAGTGTCAAGCATTTCACTCCCAAATACAGCAGTATATCAATTGGATCAGGTCTCATCAGCATCACTTTTTATGCACTCTGTTCCAGGTTTGCAGATAAGTTCCCAAGGCCTGACCTGCTGTTGGTATCATACAGCTAAGGTGTCTATGTGCACAACCAATGCACAGAATGGGCCAATAGGAGCTTACAGTCTCTTCACACATTGGGGAAACAAAGAAAAAGGCTGGGCACTCCCTAATATTTTCTGGATAAACTTTCCTCCGGAACCCCAGATGAAAGTGCCTGAGGATAGTAAGTCAAAACCCATCTCACCCACCCCATGGAGAGAAGGCAGCAGAAAGAAAGGACAGCTGCTCACTCACTGCAGAGGAGGAGGAGAGAGAACGCACAAGAGAAAGCTGCCTTGCAAGGAATTCCAGGCCTCTCTTCCAAAGGAGCTGGAGGTTTCCCGGCAGGAATGGGAATGTTGCGTCCAGCTGTGAATTGCATTGGGGGGAAGGGAGGGCAGAACAACCTCCACAAGCAGCAAGCCTCATCAGTGGAGGGGAGGAAATTAGTCTTAACATCTGCTTCAAAATCAGCAATCACTTCAGGAAAATTCCTCCTCCTCAGCAGGTCTCATTGTTCCCCAGGGCCACAAGGCAGCCTGGGGGATTGCCAGGGATCACAGCCTTCTTCCCGGAGTTCCTTTGATTGGGTGGGGAGAGTAAGAATGGGGCCAGAGCCTCATTGCCAGGACTGAGGGGGGAAGTTGTTGACTTCTGCTAGGTCCTGCATTGCGGAGCCCTTGTGATTATAGGTCAATTTGATCCGCATACGGAGTTGTTGCTGTAAAAGGAGAGGAAAAAACAAGATCAGGCTCTTCCATAAACCCTACTCACAATGCTTCCCTACAACCCCAGGAGATAGGGCTAAGCACCAGTATTATCCTGTCCTAAAGGCACACGTGTCACCCTAGTTGCTAGGATGTCTTATGACGCATTCAGATATGAGCAGTTTATCTGGTAGGATGCTGCTCAGCTACTGCCAGTGCTGATCTAAAAATCCCATTAGAAAGTTCTTATCCTCAAGTGTCTCTCAGAGAAACCAGTAGAAATCCTATCCTCATAGGATTTGGGCCTGCCCTGCCTTAGACTCAGAATCATATGAACTGGAAGGGACCATGAGAAGTCATCAAGCCCAGTCCCCTGAACCAATGGCAGGACCAAGTACCACCTTAAACCATCCTTGACAGGTGCTTCTCTAAACTGCTCTTAAACGCTTCCAGTGCTGGAGATTCCACATCCTGCCTAGGCAACTTGTTCCAGTGGTTAATCACCCTGACAGTTAGGAAGTTTTTCCTAACGTCCAACCTAAACCTCCCTTGCTGTAATTTAAGTCCATTGCTTCTTGTCCTATCATATGCAGTTAAAGAGAAGAGATTTTCTCCTTCTTCCTCATGACCTCTTAGACACTTGAGAACTTATGTCCCCTCTCAATCTCCTGTTTTCTAGGCTAAACAAGCCCAGCTCTTTCAATCTTCCCTCATAAGTCAAGTGTTAGACTTCTAATCACTCATGTTGCTCTTCTCTGGACTTTCTCCTGTTTGTCCACATCTTTCCTGAAATGAGGCACCCAGAACTGGACACAATACTTCAGTTGAGGCCTAATCAGGGCCGAGTAGAGTAGAAGAATTACTTCTCGTGTCTTACTTACAATACTCCTGTTAATACATCCCAGAATGGTGGTTGCTTTTTTTTTTTTTTTTGCGCAACAGTGTTACGCTGTTGACTCATATTTAGCTTATGGTCCACCATGATGCCCAGATCCCTTTCTGCAGAACTCTCTCTTAGGCAGTCATTACCTATTTTGTATGTGTGCAAGGGGTTGTTCTTTCCTAAGTGGAGTACTTTCCACTTGTATTTATTGAATTTCATTCTGTTTACCTCAGACTGTTTCACCAGTTTGACCAAACCATTCTGAATTATGATCCTGTCCTCCAAAGCACTTTCAACCCCTCCCAGCTTGGTATCATCAGCAAACTTTATAAGTGTACTCTCTATGCCATCATCTAACTGATGAAAATATTGAACAGAACCAGACCCAGAACCAATGCCTGTGGTACCCTGCTCGTTATGCCCTTCCACCCTTCTCTTCGACACCAAAATCCTTCTTGCTGTCCACCCCAGTTAATTAACAGAAGAGTGCAGAAGGCAGGCCAAGCACCTGCTGGTCAGCTCTTGGGTTCGCAGGTCCCATGTCTAAGTTCTTGCATTGCTCCCCCCCTTCCTCTGCTGCTGGTTGCATACATTGTAGGGTAGGCTCTGTCCAATTTCCACATAACCATAAACTTTCACTTTAAAGCTGGTAAAAGACCTTAAAAATCCAGGCCTGATGAATGAAGTTGCTGGGAGCCTGCCCTGCTGATGCCCTATAGGTGTACAGATGCCGCTCTGCCAGCCCTCCAAAGGCAAAGTGGCAGCAGGTCAACCTCCATTGCCCATGAGGTTCCTAGCCTGGCTGCCAATTAATGCAAAACAGTGGGCTTTAGGAGGTGGGGGTCAGACATCTGTTAGAGGGAAATAATTCTTTATCCTACCAAGCTGGGCAGGGTTCAGGTTTATGACCCCACAAACAAAAAGGTCTGGAAGCTCATTGGTGATGCCCTGATGAATCCAGTCCCATGCAACTCAGAAGGTGATCTATATATTATATATAGCAGATTAGAGTATACCCAGTAAGTTATATTAAAGGACAGGAAGGTACCAAAGCCAATCACTGAAAAGGCAGGAAGTGCCAGAATTCAGACTGCTTCTGCAACCCGAACTCTACTCCTGTGTTCTGGTGTGCTATGCTACAGCCTTTAATTACATGACCACAGGGCCCCAGATTTATTCAATAGCATGCCATTACTTGAAAGGGCCAAAGAGGAAAGAGCCTCAAGAACCATAAAAAAGGGGACTGTTCCCTTCCCCTAAGCCCTAGAGAAAACAGCACTACTCAAGCATAGCTCTTCGCAGCTACACAGGAAAGTGGAATTAGTTTCTTTCTCCAAGCCTGTTCTCAACCTCCACAGCACCAGACAGCAGCAGTACCCAACTTCTCTCTGTGCTCTAAACTGTGAGCAGCAGCTCAAGTGGCTGTGCCTGAACTTGAGGGAAGCCCACGACTGGACACTTCTCCCCACCAGCATAGCCAAGCACCCCTGCCAAATTCTGTGTCCCAGCCCTGGGCACACTAAAGCAGCCTAGCAGCTGATGGAAACTGCCAGCTGGTTATGGCCTACGGCACCATATGCCATCTAATCAACAGCCAGGGCACAGCATGGCCACATCAATTCCAGCAAAGGCTGCCCATGCCAAGGCTACAGAGTAGTTAGCAGGCATCAAGGAGACAGAGAGGGGAAACAAAGCACTGGAAATGAGTTCCGGACAATGTTCTGTTTCACCTTCAGTGTTGAGGCCCTTTCCTTCAAAACATCTGTACAGCAGTTTGTCTGTCATGGACCAACTCCCTGCAAAGTTCTGTTTACAGGGGATAACTGAGCATAAGGTGAGCTGATGCGCCTGACGTGAAGGCTAGGGCCAGTGACAGAAATGATGCAAGGTCACTTTCAGAGAGATGGTGATCAAGAGCACTGAAGGGCCAAACACTCTTCTACCACAGAGGACTGGTGTACACTGAAGTTACATTGCTGTAACTGTTTCTCAGGGGGGTGTGAAAAAATCCACACCCCTGACATAGGTATGCCAATCTAATCCCTGGTGTAGACAGCACCAGGTTGACAGAAGACTCCTCTTGCCTCTTTGGGCAGTGGATCCCCTATAATGCTGTAGTAAATGTCTATGCTGACGTCCTACAGAAGATGAACCTGGGCCATGTAGAGTCTAAAATGTGGCCGTACTTAGGATATAGAAGTGGCCTCTGCAAACTGAAGTTTTGCAAAAACACATTCCCTCCTGCACACATTTTTAGGTTTTATCTGGAACAGGCACGTTATGGCACTCAGCACCCAGAAAGACCACTCACAAAACTCCAAGCCTGAGAATTTAGAAGGCAACTTTAAAGTCACAGAATCTTAGGGACCTTGAGAGATCTCCCAGTTCAGGCCCCTGCACTCAAGGCAGGACTAAGTATTATCTAGAGCAGATGTGGTCAAACTGTGGCTCGTGAGCTGCATGTGGCTCTTCAAAGAAAAAGTGTGGCTTGCAGAAGGTCATAGCAGGGCATGGCTGGGGATGGTGTGAAGAAGCATAGCAGGGTCAGAGACAGTGGGGAAGTGCCGGCATGGTCAGAGCCTCAGGGATCGTGTAGAGAAGTGCGGCATGGTCAGAGAGGACAGTGGGAAGCGAAGTTTTTACTGTATAGGTAGGCCTAGTTTTCATGATAACCTTAAGTAATTGTTAGAATCTGACATTAGTAGAATCCATATTTGCCCTCTTTTTACAATAAAATTAAAGCATGCAATGAATTTTAAACTTAGTCATTTTGGAGTAGGTAAAATATGGCTATATGCCTCAGTGTGGCTCTTCAAGGTTTAATAATCAACTTGTGTGGCTCTAGAGTTCCATAAGTTTGGCCACCCCTGATCTAGAGTGACCATCCCTGATAGGTGTTTGTCTAACCTGCTCTTAAAAACCTCCCAATTGAGGTTCCATAACCTTCCTAAGCAATTTATTATGGTATTTAACCACTGTGACTTTTAAGTCTTTCCTAATGTCCAACCCAGATCACCCCTGTTGCAATTAAGCCTATTGCTTCTTTTTGCATCCTCAGATGCTAACAGGAGCAGTTTTTCTCCTCTTTGAGCAACCTTTTATGTATTTGAAAATTTACGTCCCCACAATCTTTTCTCCAGTTTAAACAAACCCAATTTTTTCAATCATCCCTCGCAGGTCAGGTTTTCTGGATCTTTCATCATTTTTGCTGCTCTTCTCTGGACATACTTTAATTTGTCCACATCTTTCCTGACATTTGCTGCCCAGTACTTGACACGATACTCCAGCTGAGGCATTATCAGAGCACAGTAAAGCACAAGAATTACTGCTCATGTCTTGCTTACAATGTGCCTGCTTTATTTTTTGTGCAACAGGGTATTGTTGACTCATATTTAGCTTGTGATTCACAATTAAACCCCATATCCATTTCCACAGTACATCTTCCTAGGGAGTCATTTCCCACTGCAAAACTAACAAGGAGTCAGGCTGCACTGGACTAGACTAACAAGGTTACCCCTTGGAAATTTCCCACTCTGTATGTGTGCAACTGACTGTTCTTCCTCATTGGAGTACTTTGCATTTTTTGAATTTCATCCTATCTACTTCAGACCATTTCTCCAGTTTCTTCAGATCATCTTGAGTTTTAATCCTCTCTTCCAAAGTGCTTGCAATCCCTTCCAACTCAGTATCATATGCACACTATATGTGTACACTCCATGACACTATCTAATCATTGATAAAGATATTGTATAGAATTGGACCCAGAACTGATCTCTGCAGGACCTTACTCAATATGCCATTTCAGCTCGACTGTGAACCACTGATGATTACTGTCTGGCAATGGTTTCTCATCCTGTTATGCACTCACCTTATGGTAGCTCGATCCAGACTGTATTCCCCTAGTTTGTGTACGAAAAGGGCACGTAAGACAGTAACAAAAGCCATACTAAAGACAAGATATACCAAATCTACTGCTTCTCACACATCCACAAGGCTTGCTACTCTATCAAAGAAAGCTATCAGGTTGGTTTGATACTAGTGGTTCTTGACAAATCCATGTTCACTGTTACTTATCTCCTTATTATCTTCAAGGTATTTGCAAACTGATTGCTTTATTACTTGCTACGTTATTTTCCAGGTACTAAAGTTAAGCTGACTGATCTGTACTTTCCTGGGCAGTCCTTATTTCCCTTTGTATAAGTTGATGTTATGACTCCCTTTCTCCAGTCTTCTGGACTCTCTCCTGTCTTCCATGACTTTCCAAAGACAATCACTAATGGCTCAGATATCTCCTCATTCAGCTCCTTGACTATTCTGGGACATATGTCATGAGGCCCTACTGACTTGACTAGTAATTTTTAAACTTTCTCTTTCCCTGTTTTAGCCTCAGATTCGACCTCATTTTCACTGGCATTCACTTAGTTAGACGTCTAAGCACTACTGACCTTTTTGGTGAAAACAAACGGTCATTTAGCACGTTTGCCATTTCCACATTTTCTGTTATTCTTCCCCATTCCCTACTCATTAAATAATTGGCCTACCATGTCCTTGGTCTTTCTCTTGTTTTCCTGTAGTTGTAGAATGTATTCTTGTTACCCATTGTGAGATTAGACCAGCCAGACACATTTTGTGCCTTGGCCTTTCAAACTGTCACTACATACTTGTGCTATTTGTTTATATTCACCCTTTGTAATGTGGCTTACACTTCCACTTTGAGTTTCAGATCATCGAAGATCTCCAGGTTAAACTAGAGTCATCTGTTGCCATACTTCGTATCTTTCCTATGCAGTAGGATAGTTTGCTCTTGTGCCATTAATAATGTCTCTGAAAAACTGCCAACTCTTTAACTTTTGCTAACGTCTGTCTTCTTGAAACATATCTTGATTCTGCTGTTTTCCCTCTTGCCATTTTAGCCTCATGAATGCTACCATTTCACAATCACTTTCACCCAAGCTGCCCATTTCACTTTCAAATTCTTAACTGGTTCCTCCCTATTTGTTAAAATCAAATCTAGAACAGCCTTTCCCCTACTAACTTTCTCCACCTTCTGAAATAAAAAAAATTGTGTCCAATACATTGCAAGAACATACTGGATAGTCTGTGCTGGGCCGTGTTATTTTCCCAACAGATGTCTGGGTAGTTAAAAAGTCCTTTGTTACCACCATGTCCTGTGTTTTGGATGATTCTAGCAGTAGTTTTAAAAGTCTCAACCACTCCTTCTTTCCAGTTAGGTGGTCTGTAGTAGACCTCTTCCAAAGCATCACCCTTTTATGCTTACCCAGAGACTTTCAGCAAGTCTCTTTTATGTCCATCTCAGTGTTGGTTCCAGTGTGTACAAAATGACTACAGTGCTCTTTCAAATGGACTCTAAAGCTAGCACTATGGAATCATGTGTTCTCATTCCATGTCAGATGGGGCTCCCATTTACTAGGTTCCATTTTGAACCTAGCTGATGTGGTGAACAGTCAAATCAGCATAATTTACGAGTAATAAGACACTACTTTTCACTGGCAGTTTTGTAAATGGCACCTGGGACCTGAAAGTCTTTCCAGCTTGTGCATTAACTCCATAATACTAACTCTTGACATATTCCCATTCTGAGATAAGCAATAATTAACTCTTCCAAACCTGCAAGGAAGCAAGCACTAAAGGTATCCTGCAAAGGGGAAAATATTAGTCTCGACCCTGTTTCTGTTCCTTTATGATAAACATAGCTTTTCTTGTGTTCTTCATTAGACATTCAGGTCCTTTCTACCATGGAAGCCTCCATGATGACTGTAAAACTGAGGGAATGACAACAGCACAGGAGACAAAGTTGCAGCAGTTGCAAGCGGAAAGAATTTATAGTCAAATTATTTAAAACTGCTCAATTTGATTCTTTATAACATCTATTAAACTCCAGCTGCCATGAACACTGGAGAGAAGCCTGTCTTTATTAAAGATTAAGGATCAAGCAAGTTCTCAAGGTACATCAGAGCCACCTGCCTGGAAATGCTCCAGCTATCGGTAGGGAAAACCGGACATGGCATGTCTAAGCTTAAAAAGGCCCATGCTTTCATGCTGTCTGTCTGACCACAAAGAGAGAATGCACAAACCAAACACTCATTTCTTTTGCAAAAAACACCTCAATACAGATTCGGCAATCTGCAGCTGTTTAACATCCTGCTGGTGGTGCCAAAACCAGAAACGACCTGTGGTCCTTATGCCAAAGGCTGAACTGGCTCCGAAGGGCTAAGAGGAGCACAATGCATAGGGTCAACAGATTGTTAAGTCCAAAGCAGACTGTGAGGAGTTACAAAGGGATCTCACTAAACTGGGTGACTGGGAGTCAAAACAGAAGATGAAATTTCCTTTTGATAACTATAAAGCAATACACACTGGAAAACATACCCCCCACCATATACCATATAAAATGATGGGATCTAAATTAGCTATTACCACTCAAGGAAAATCTTGGAGTTATTGTGGGTAGTTCTAGGAAATCATTGCTCAAATCTGTAGTGGCAGTCAAAAAAGCTAAGAGAATATTAGGAGCCATTAGGAAAGGAAGAAATATTGTCATGTCACTATATAAATCCATAGTAATCTGACGCCTTGAATGCTGAGCGCCATTGTAGTCACCCCATCTCAAAGAGATTATAAAAACTGGAAAATATACAGAGAAGGGCAACAAAAATTATTAGAGGTGTGGTAAAGGCTCTGTGCAAGGAGAGATTGGGAAGACTGTACGACTCATCTTAGAAAAAAGATGACCACGGGGGTGGAAGTGTATGATAGAGGCCTATAAAATCATGAATGGGATGGAGAATGTGAGTAAGGAAATGTTATTTACCCCTTTACATAACAGAAGAACCGGGGGTCACCCAATAAGATTTATAGGAGTAGGTACAAAACATAAGAATGGACTTCATCACATAATGCACAGTCAACCTGTGGTCTTTGCTGCCATGGGATGTAAAGGCCAAAAGTATAACTGGGTCTGAAACAGAACTAGACAGGTTTACAAAGGATAGGTCTGTCAGTGGCTAGTAGCCAAGATGGGCAGGGACACAACCCCATGCTCAGGGTTGTCTCTAAACCTCTGTCTGCCCGAATCTGGGACTGGGTGACAGGTCGGGTCACTTGATAATTTTCCTGTTCTGCTTATTCCTTCTGAAGTGTCTGCCAGTGGCCACAGCTGGAAGACAGGACACTGGGTCAGCTGGACCACTGGTCTGACTCAGTGTGGCCAGTTTTATAACATCACTGGATCCACCCAGGAAAAAGGTCTGTTTTTTCATAGTCCTTGTCTGACTACAACTGCACTAGAGACACAAGGTAGGTGAGGTAATGTCTGTTATTGGACAAACTTGCTTCTACTTTCCTGGGATCAACATGGCTACATCAGCACCACAACCATTCTCTAGCTGTCACCCTCCCTGCTACTGCTCCCCAGGAACCAGCCAGAAATTTCTGCTACTGAACAAGCAACACTAGACACACCAAACAGCCATGAGAAGCAGACTCAGGAATTCCTTCTAGCAGCAGGCTGCTCACCTTCTGTGGATTGAGAACTTTGATGACCTGTGTGATGGTCCCTGTGTTAAATGCTGGGATGATGCTGCTGCTGGGGGACAGGAGCTGCAGCTGGAATGTCTGGAGAAAAGGGAAAAGACCTTTTAGAAACAAAGTCAGTTTGTGCCATGATTTCACCAACTATTAAGCAGACTGCGACACCAAGTGGGGAAGGAAAGAATTCCTCCTACTGTTTCCTGTAGTGGTGAAAGCACTACTGAAAGACCACTTTAAGGGAGTTCTTTGATCCTTTTTCCTTCTAAAGACTGTTCGCCAAACCAGCAGTCAGGAGCACTCACGAGGCCTGGGGTTTTCATCTCTCCTACATGTTCACAGGCTGAAATCAAAGTGACAACTGCAGGTGAATGGAAAGCAGAGACCTGCAGCCCTGAAGGCAGAGCAAATAGAAATATAGCTTGGTAACCACAGAAATGAGCTTGGGAATTCTTCCACAATGCTCAGTTATGCTGGCTCTCAGGGAAAAGGGCATTCAAACATAGTGCACAGGACTCAAGCACTGTCTCCATTCTTCCACAAGTCGAAACTAACTCTACCCACACAGGCAAGGCAGCCTCCTTTCACTTGGACAGCTGTTCAGTAACAATGCAGGCGCAAATCGTCTCAACTCTGTCAAATCAAAGTGGATTGTCACTGGGATACAGGAAGGCACTTTCCTCCTCAAGTTTCATCTTCCTACTCACACCTGCTTGAGTGAGAGCCATTAAAGAGGTCTATATCTGTTGAGGAGTGTTGTCTTTCTCAAAGGGAAGTTGAACTGTGCTTAATTAGACTTCCCAAAAGGATTCTGCCCAGCCTGGGAAAGCTGAAACCTAAAGATACATGGTGTGAAAAGTGAAACAGGAATATTTGGGCAGCCTGAGATCCAAGGGAACAGCTTAACAGTTTTAACAACTCCTTATGCTTCTTTGAACTTGGCTTCATTTGTGTGGAAGGGGGAAAACAAAAGCAAGAATTTGAAGAAAAAACAGGGGGCTAGCCAGCCAGCCAGCCAGCCAGCCAGCCAGCCTGTCATGGCAGCCCACTGGGAGCTCTACCTTTGGTACTGCAGCCTGGAAAACAAAGTCTGTCATGTCCAGCTCTGTGCTGTTGGAGGCTTGTATTGTGATCACGGTGACACTAGGGTTGGTGTTTGATCTCTCAAAAGTGAAGTCTATCTTCAGCCCATTCTTGCTGTATGCTGTGATAGATGGGATGCCTAAAGAGGGACAATAGCAGCATCTCAGTAAGAACCTGGAGATCATTCTCAATTTCAGCAGGTCTACCAGGCCACCCCTAGACACTAAGGTGCCCAGAATGGAGAAAACTGCTCTCCTTCTCCACCCTTTCTTCCACCTCCTCCTTCACACATTCCTCCAAACACTGCCAACTCCTCCTCATTACCAGACCCCATTTCTCCCAACAGTCACAACAGCACCATGGGCCCATGACTCCTACCAGCAGCAATATCATTGAACAGAGGCTGTGATGACAATCCATCCAGCAGGAACGCAGGCTGTGATATCTGTGGGACAGGGACAGAGGCTGGAGAACCTAGAGAAAACATGTTAGCAAAAGGCAGAGTTTAGCTAGCAGGAAGTGTAGTGTCTTCTCCTAACTCAAGGATTAATGGGTAAGAGCCTGCTAGTTCTAAAGACAAGATATCCAAGAGGGCCACCTCCTCTCCTCAGTGATATCCTCAATCTCGGCCATCACCAGAACAGAGTTCACTCCTTTCCAGGCAACAGGTCTCCAGGCAGACAGACCACACCTCTGTCCTCTTTATCCTCTCCTAATAGGCTGAAAGCCTGTCTCAGAGTAACATGGAGAGGACATCTCACTTCTTATCACATTAGCTTGGGACCCAGTCCCCTGAGAGGGATGTGGAATTTTCCTGCCTCCCCTGCAAGATTCTATCCCTGGAAAGAGAAAGGGAAGAATGCCTACCTCACTAAACTCAACTCCTCCCATCAGAATGAGGGACCTGGAACACCTTGCCATAGCCACAGTCTGGTCTCACCTGTTAGGTTGAGATCTCCCAGGAGGTCAAGGAGCTCCCCACCGGCAGAAGCTGGCTTGCTTGCAGGGGCGGTTAGAATTACTGGGGTTATATCATTTCCTCCCAGTAGGTCCAACAAATCATTTGCCTAGTAAGAATGCAGTAAAACCAATTACATACCCATCTCCCTGCTGCCCTTGTTTTCACCTGTGACAACCGCCACTTACACTCAGATTAAAGGCTCCCATTGCAGTGGTCAGCCTGTGAAGCTCTTAACGCTAAAGTACTGCACTAATGCAGACAATTCAGTCTCAGAATTGTAGGCTATCTAGTTTCCAGGAATCTGAGGAAGACAGCAAGAGGTGCTGTGCCAAGGAAGGGAGAAATTTACTCCAACCACCCCACTTGCGCCAACGTGCTGTGGCACTGTTACCTGACAGCAGTCCTTGACTCCCTTCTTTTGCCTGAGAACCATCAGGGATGAGACATATTGCCTCAGGCACTCAGCCATAAGTCAGAGGAGCAGAGATGCACTTGGCTTTCTAGGAAGAGGGGTGCATTTTTACCAGCATGTGGCTCTGACAGGACAGTTGGGTTACCCTGGCTGAAGAGAGCAGCTTCTGTTACCTGGCTGGTGGGCTGTAGCCCAGAGAGGGGAGGTTTGGTTTCCAGCACTCCTGGCTCTGTCTCACCATTGGTCTGTACAATCTCAGTGGGACCATTGGTTGTCACCTTTTCCATAACAGGCATTCTCTCCAGTAGGGCTGACCTGAAAGAAGCTGACATGGTTAGATGCTGGGCCATCTTCCCTGATCCCAAACCAAAGCACTCAAGATGGCAAGGATGATGTGAACAGGGTGCCCTGCCCTTTCCTTTAGCTTTAAGATAAGAGCTGGAATTTGGGATCACAAAACTGGCAGGCAGTGCAGAGCCCTCTCCTGCACCCGTAAGGCCAGCTCCCACAGCAGAGCTAGGGCATGGGAACCCAAGGCTCAAGGGGAAAAGACCTAAGCACTGAAGTGGGTGCTATCAGAAGACACCCCTGCTCCATTGCAGATGCATTAGAGCAAGTGCCTGTGTTTTCCCGGCAGGATGTTCTTTATCCAGTCCAAAGCAAGGTGACGGAATGGGGAAGGGAAGCTCCCTACAGCAAACTCCCCCACGTTACAGTCCCTCAGGACATCTTCCAGAAAGTAACAGACTGAACACAGAGAGATTGCGTGGGTAGAGAGATGGGTGGGAGATAATGGGAGGAAAGATGTGTGGAGGACATGGAGTTCTGCTATGAAAGTCAAAGAGATGGAAGATGCTGATTTAATGAGAGCCACCCCTTGATATGAGCCTACCCAGTTGGGGGTCACCCCATGGACACTGCATATGAAGCTGTACAGACTATTACTTTGCCTGTGTGCCTTTTGAATGCTAAGAAATGGAAAAAGTGTCATATGACTGAAGAAGCTGAGCCTGCTGACAATGCATTCTCAGCCATTACTAAGGCCTCCATGAATGAAGGCTGTTCATGGTTCTCTTTGATCTAAGGCAAAGCTTCCCCAGCTGTTGTCTGTAGTGCTTGAGTGTTGATCACGTGATGCTGGCTCTATCATGCTTCTACCAGTTAAATTCCACTAGAAGCAGCTCACAACACTAAATGGTTTCCTAATGTGACCTGGGATCTTTGAAATTGTGAATGGAGGCAGCACTGATGAGATGTAATTAAAATGTAGTCCATGGAAGCCCAGCTCTAGGATGTGCAGGAGCTGGTTATCTCCCAATGTTGTCACCATATTCCCATTATCTTTCCCTTGTATCCAAGGCTGGTGAGAAGGTCTGGATATTTCTCACAAAGTGGGCACTGCCTGATCACAGTTTAAAGAGATCCCTTAGGAAGACTACTTCAAAAGAGTGCAGATCTCTAATCTAGCAAACAAACAGAAGTTGAGAGTCAACAGCCGAAGTCGACATCAGCGAAGTTCAAAATGGAAGTAAGATGCACTGGGTCATTAACCACTAAAAGCTTCCCAAGGTGCATGGTGGCTTCTCCAGCACCTCATGTGCTTAAACCAAGGCTGGTGTCTTTCTACAAGATTTGGTTCTAGCTCATGTACAAGTTAAGGTCTTGATGCAGAATCACTGTGTGAAGTTCTCTGTTATGCAGGAGGTCAGACAAGATCAAAATGGTCCCTTTTCATTTTAAAAGTCTCATCTGAAATCTTTCTGGTACTCACCTCATGTGGTCGTACTTCTTGAAAAGTGCATTGTACTCCACTGCTCTCTGCTGGAGCTCCACATCAATGCTGCTGCCATAGATGGACACAACCTTCTTAATACGGCTGAGGGGCAAGAAACCAACAATGAAGCAAGTAAGCACTGAGCAGAGGCAGAGTATACCCCAGACATTAGGTCAGAATACTCCAGCAGGCATCCATGTAACCCACCAGGGACAGTGCTGTTTCCATTTTACTATCTACAGCCCTGGGAAGCTATGCTGTCTTATCATGTGGGTTTGCTGGATACTACAGAGCATACTGTATCTCCAACAATGAGCGCCCATGGTGCGAGACAACCCACATGTAAGGAACAAGGCTGCTGATTCCCCATGGAAATTCAAAAGGACAGCATGATATGTAAATGAGGAGTCACTTCCCCAAGACAGAATTTTCAAGTGAAGTCCCTGGGATCCTCACACGGTCTCCACAGAACGTCAATGACCAGGAAGAGCAGGATTCTTACCAAGTCATGAAACACCCCTCATGCAGGTATGCAAGGCAGACTCACAGAGCCAAAGCAACAGGAAAACCCTCTGTGGTTCGTGAAGGCAGAAGACAGAAACCCTCCCTCCGGCCCCACTAGAGCTTGTGCCCTCCCCATGGAGTTCTAGTGCCCAAAAGAGACTCACTTAACAGTGCATGTGAACCTAGTGGAAAGTTTCATGATGGCTGTGAGAGCGTAACCTCGTGTAACAGATGCAGACATGTTTGATATCAGGATGCTTTCTAAAATATCAAGTACTTCATCTTCTGTCACCTGAACAAAGCAAGGGGCAGCACGGTTAAAGTCAGAGAAAAGAGGTGGGCATTCTCCAAAGCCCTGGATCATGGAGGAGGACATGGGCCTCGTGTATATTTATGGTTATGTACAGAGACCGTGGGTCAGTCTATGGGAGAGGCATACAGAGCACTGGGTGGGCACTGAGACACTTTTAAAAAGGCAGAAATTTGATCCATTTATAAATTGCATTTGCCTTCTCCACGAAGGAGTACATTAGCACTGCAATACGCAACCCTTGCATGGGCAGAGCACCCAGCCAGGTCAGCCCTTGAACAACCCAGCTCTACACCAATGCAAGGAGCTTCCCAGAGCTGACAGTAACAGACACAGCCCAGCTCCATCCTCCAGCAGGAAGATTCCTCTCTGGCCCAGAAGCATCACATATACCTGTGTAAACCAAGCAAGAGCATTCCCCACTCCCACATGCCCAGCACCACACAACTGA
Source organism: Podocnemis expansa (assembly GCA_007922195.1). Taxonomy (NCBI): domain Eukaryota; kingdom Metazoa; phylum Chordata; order Testudines; family Podocnemididae; genus Podocnemis; species Podocnemis expansa. Next base: position 263,725 of record ML682138.1, read on the forward strand.
GCTCACAACTGCTCTGCTTTCCCACTTCCCAGAGTTGTACCTGAACTGGCTCCTCCTCTTCACATTGACCAGATATCAAGAGGTCTCCATATTCTCCCATACACCAAGAGGCCACCTGCACCAGCGGCTGCTGTCAGAATAGAAGATTAAACACGTCAGGGTCAAACAGCTCTCTGCATGACAGACAAAGCCAAGATCAGCAGCATTCAACCCAATACCTGTGAGGCACACGACAGGCCAGGCTAGTACACAGAGAGGCTCCCCACAGGGCTCTTGGTACAATCCAGACAGACAGTGTGCACCACCAAGAGAACAGGTGTAATTAGCTTCACCCCTGCCCTTCACCCAAGCGGTATTTTCAGTGCATGTTACTTTGGCTTAAGCTTATTTAGGAAGCACTCACTAACAAGGACACTGGGGTGGATAGCTACCTGGGAATAGTCACCAAGGATGGCTTTGTAGAGTCTCTGTACAGTGTAAGCATGCATCTCCACGCTATTTGTTATCAGCTGGATGAGGTTGGGAACAGCATCATCTCGAACATAACTTCCTGCCTGAAAGAGAAGTCATATTTTCAAGAAACATACAGGAGGCTTATTCGGTTTCACTATCTGACTCTTCCAGCATGCTTCAGCCAAGAGTGAAACCCAAGCCTGCTCACAGCAGGCTCAAAGAGCACTTCAAAGAATTTGCTAGGAGTTAAAAATGGGTTTACGACACCCTGAAGAGATGCTTTTATGAGTATCTGCACTGCATGGCTCCTTGGAACAAGACACAGGCCAGGAGAGAAAAGATGCACCAGAACCTTAGGGGATGGAACCTGTATGTCTATATGCCTGAGTAATGCTCCTCTTGTCAACACTAATAAAAATAATAATAGTGTCCTATTGCCTCCTCACAGCTAGAGGCCTTCCCTACAGTCTCCAAGCCACCCCTCCCATCACCAGATCCTTTCACTGCTGCATGTATCTATGCACTACAGTGTGGGTGCAGCCTTCTTCTCACTGTAATGGCTAGTCACCCATATCCAAGCATGCCTGCCAGTGTGTCTACAGTGTAGAACAGTGGTTCCCAACCTTTTTTCAGGCTGGGGATCCCTTGTTAAACAAAAACACCAAAGAAAAAAATTTGCCACCCCCCGCTGATTATGTAATCTCTGGCCTGCATCACTCTGGCACTGCCACTGTGACAGCCGGCAAGCAGCATTGCTGCCACCATGGCCTGCACTGCTGGGGAGCTGAGCCGCAGCAGCTATGGCCCCCTGCCCTTGCCCCTGCTGGGGAGCCACCACAGCCACACCCCCTGCCAGGATCCGGTCACAGGAGAGGAAAGGCAGCCTCGGTGGGGAGCACTGGGGCTGTAGCTGGATTCCAGCCCAAGTAGGGAAAGGCTCCACAGACCCCCTGCAACATGTCCGTGGACACCTGGGGGTCCCCGGACCATAGGTTGGGAACTACATCCTGTGGCTGGTGGGGAATGCGTACAGCCAGGTAGAAGCAGGAGGGGGCCTTTCCTTCTCCCCGTTCACCAAATTACACTCTGAAGATCCAGAAAAATGTAAGCCCCTTGGTTGAAATGAAGGATATCAACACACACTGAAAGTCCTCATGTCATGTGCTTCTCCACAGAACCACTATTTATTTTGAGTCCATACAAAAACATTGCCTCCAAGAGAATTTCTGCTGCATCACCACACAGCACCAAGGTCTTCAATTCTCATACAGCTTGTTCCCTTGGCCTTCCAGGCCCATGGCTTCTTTGCCTTTTCTTTACTCAGACATCAGAAAAAATAAATGCCTTCACAAAGGAAGCATCTCCCTGAGCCTCCAGACAGGCAGCTCCACAGGCTTCTCCTTGCATGAATGTCAGCTCTGAAGAAGCAAAGATACAAGGAACATTGGGTTTCAGTTCCAAAGAAAAGAGCACCTTCTCAGATGCCAAGCAAGGCTTCAATGAAGCCATAAAAATTATTGGCTGTTGAAGGCGACTCTTTGTTCTCTTTCTCAGAGTCAGTCTGCTCTGTTGAAGGATAGGCCAAGGGATATGCCTGGCTATCTGTCTTTCCAGAACCTTTGGTTAGAGGCCAGGAACAAGAAATGAAGAGCCAGGGAATTTCCACAAGCCAGGTGAGGCAGCCAACACACTCACCTGACTTCAACATCTTGGAGAAAGGATGCATACCACCTGAATTGCATCTTTCGTTCAACGGGCCTTGTCATCAAGAACAAAACCAAAAGGTTAACTGAGGACAGAACTATGCAAAACCACAGAAAGGAAGGAAAATTAAATGCAACCTGCTACCACTGACTATGCCAACCATCGTGTTAACAGTGAGCACTTTGGCTAAAAAGACAAAGCGAGCACTGCAAGAATAGAGTGAAGGCCCCACACCATAGCTCAGACAGTGCAGAAGGAAGGGAGCCATTAAGTCTCCCCATACAATATGGGTACATCCACAGCACAGCAGGGAGGCTGCCTCCCAGCACAGATGTGTTAGCACTGTTCAACCAGCTAGGGAGCACACTGGAGACAGTCAGTGAGCGTTCGACCAGTTAGGGAGCACACTAGAGACCGGGGTGGCCAAACTTATGGAACTCAAGAGCCATACAAGTTGATTATTAAACCTTCAAGAGCCACACCGAGCCATATAGCCATATACTTTTACCCACTAAATTGATTTGCTGACATTCTTCCGCGAGCCCCACTTTTTCATTCAAGAGCCACATGCAGCTCCTAAGCCACAGTTTGGCCATGCCTGCTAGAGACAGTCAGTGTGAGTGCTGTGATAGGGGCAGTGCTCAGGCTGGCCACCCAAGAACATGCCCACCAAATCCAGAGTCCATACTTGGGTGCCAGAACAGTCACCCTACAGTTTTACTGTAGGTCACAACAGGCCTAGGCCAGGCAGCACGTGACAGAGCTTCTTCAGTCCCCACAACTTATAGTTTAGTAGTAAGGCAACACATCTCAAGGGGCACCATCCCAAGACAGCACTCAAAGGAAGTCACATCTGAATGGAAATCAAGCCTCAGCCTTAACAAAGAAGGGCTACTCTCCACTCCAAGATCCCTCAGCCACAGAGATCAAATTGGAGACTGCAGCCCCAGTTTCTCAGGTTCTCTGTGAGAAGACTTGTTCAAATGTTAAATTACAGCATTTGATTGTCAGCTTCTCACCCAAATGCCTCCACTCTACCCTTACACATGGAATGCCCTCTCAACATAATCTAAAAATAATCTAAAAGCCTTCCTCCAGCCTAGGACCAACGTAGCTGTAATGGTTATCAGGTGGTCAGCCAATAAATGATAATTAGGACAAAAGTCAGATGGATTAGCTGGCATGTTATGTATAATTCATTATACAAGACTGGCAGGAGTAGCCACTGAGAAAAGCTGCATGTATTTGATTATATCCCTCTCTTCTCACCCATCATGTCGCTTGGCTTCCTGGGTTTGGCTGCACCCCTAGAGAGCTCGTATCCCCATACTTAGTTGTACCACATGCACCACAAGGTGGGCCTACCCCCGCCTCAAGCCTCTGGGCACTGCCAGTGAGATAGTAAGTAGCAGGACAGCATCACATATGGCTCTGCACATTCTCTTCTGAAATCTGGTCAGTTTTTTCAAAATGTTGTCCAACTCTCACAGAGCCACTGTTATAGATCATCCTAGGCAGCTCACTCCTGGCTCCCACACAGGATGTGCACAACATTAACCATCAAAGGGCTGCAATCAATACAACCATAGTACATACAAAGAGGATTCAGGACTAGCCAGCTGCCTGTAGGTTTTCAGGGGAGATATGCATCACTTACTGTTGTTAAGACTCGCATAATTGTGTCTATGTGCCAGCGCTTGGAAGGGGCATACCTGAAAAGATAATGGCGAAAAAGTCAGAGGCAAGACTAGTTCTGGTACCTGTCACCAGAAGAAAACCTGGCAAGCTTATAAAAGCCTCCACCTTCACCTCCTGATGCATCACTCACCAGGAGCTCATTTCACACTTGCTGGGAAATGTATTTATCAGGTTATCAGTCCAACAATATCAAATGACGAGCTTTGTTATGGAGCAAAGTGATGCTCTGCAGTAAAGCTGGTCTGCCAATTATCAAGTCACGGCAGTAGTGAGATTATCTTTTCACAATGTAATGGAAAAGACAGATGAAGACAGCATCCATAGGAGTCATCAGTACAGTGGACTGAATTACTGATCACTTTTGTTAAACAAGTGCCCACAAACAGTCCCTCCAATAAAACAGTGAGTACTGGACCACTGGCTCAGAGTGGGTATAACAACAGACATCAGGGCCAATTTGCAGGAAAGATACAGAAATTATATTGTTGTAGTGAAATTTGATATTCAGCGCTGAAAAAATACATAAACATCAGGCACACAGTTCCCAGGACCAGTAGGAGATTCATAGGAACTTCAACTGAGTCCTTACTTTTCTGCCGCAAGAAATATTCCAGATGCACAATCTGCCTTGAACTCTGGCTCACAGGAATCCAGAAAATACAGCAGTTCCTTCATCATCCCACGGATGTTGTTCCCATTAACTAACGCAAAGCTCAGCTCCATTGCACGCCTGGAACAAGACAGAGTGAGAACTCAAACTCTCTCCACCAAATGAAAAATATAAGAATACACTGCCCATCTGCCCAAGTGCCTCCATTTCCTGCATTTTTACCTTTCAGTAAGGAAAGCAGCAGCTGTCTTGATTAACGCTTTTTACTTGCTCACTGGCAGATATTAAGCACCCAAGAACAAAAACCAACTAAAGAGCAGGGAAGTTCTCCAGCATTTTACAGAAGCCTCTGTCTAAACTACCCCAAAGAACAGAAACACCTTCCAGCAGCAAGTGGCCATTCATGAATTTCTGAACCTCCAGCTATTGGTCCCTTCCTTGCTGAATTAGTCTGATTTACCAGTGTGATGGGGATACAACCTAGGCTGCAAGAAGCCATCATTGTCTAGCTGAAGGCCAGAAGGATGATGATGAGGCTTAGTCTTACTGCCCATAAAACATGGGACCAAAAAACCTCACTCCTTCAAATCTGAAGAGTCTATGAGCTAGAAATCGATTCTTAAAAAGACTTCACGTGATGGTGAACCCATCCCCCCTTTGGTAAATTGTTCCAGTAGTTAATCAGCCTTTCTGTTAAAAATGCGGCTTATTTCTAGTCTGAATTTGCTTTGCTTCAGTTTCCAATCATGGAGTCTCTGACTTTGTCAGCTAGATTAGTGAGTCTTCTACTAACCAAACTCTTCTCTCCTTGTACACAGGGATCACGTCACCTTTACACCTTCTCTTCAATATACACAACAGATTGAACTGTAGTCTCAAGGTAATACAGATTTTCCTGACCACAAATCATTTGTGTAGCTCTTCTCTGACCCTTCTGTTTGGTCAACAACCTTTTTGAAGTGACATCAGAACTGAACAAGCTATTACAATTACATCTCACGAATGTTTTATGCAGAGATAATACCTTCTATTCTCAGCTCCTCTGCTTACAGGCCCAAGGATTCCAGTAGTCCTCAGTCACAGCACTGCATAGAGCTCATGTTTCCCCATGAGTCTTTTTCAGAGAGTCACCACTTTCCAGGACAGTCCGCAGCCCTGTTAAGTGGGACCTACATTCCCATTTCCCTGATGCATTACCTTGTGCATTTGGCTGTACTAAAATGAACACTGTTACTTGAGCACAGCTCATTTATTCCAAGCACTACTTATTTTATGCATCTGAAGTATGATTCACCATACCATTCCACCAATCTATGTGTCATGTGCAATCAATCAGCAATGATTTTATTTTCTCTTATGACTTATGAGGAAAGGCTGAGGGAATTGGGCTTCTTTAGTCGGGGGGGGGGAGGGGGGAAGAGGAGGATTTGATAGCAGCTTTCAGCTATCTGAAGCGATGTTCCAGTGAAAATGGAACCAGGCTGTTCTCATTGGTGGCGGATACAGGGCAAGAACAATGGTCTCCTGTTACAGTGGGGAAGGTCTTGGTTGGATATTAGTAAAAATCTTTTTCACTAGAGGGTGGTGAAACACTGTGAAATGGGTCACCTAGGGAGGAGGTGGAATCTCCATCCTCAGAGGGTTTTGTTGCCCAGTTTGACAAAGCTCTGGCTGGATCTGGTGCTGCTCTGAGCAGGAGGTTAGGCTAGATGACCTCCTGAGTTATCTTCCAAGCACCTTCCAGGATTCTGTGATCACGAGGCTATAAACAGACTTATTGTAAATGAAATGCCATAACTTACGAAGTTATCTTTGAGATCACTTAAGTCAGTTTTAAAATTCATTTAATATGTGCTAAAATAATTTTATTTAGTGCTTATTTTTTAAATCAGAATGTTGCACAGAACTAAGGCAAATGTCTTACTGAAGCCTAATTGTATTATGTTAATAAATTCCAAAGGGGCAGCTGTGTTAGTCTAATCCAGCAGAACAAACAACAGTCCTGTGGCACTTTTAAAGAGTAACAAACTTAGTTATCACATGAGTTTTTGTGGGAGAAATCCCACTTCACAAAAGCTCATACAATAAATTGTAGTCTTTAAAAGTGCCACAGGACTCCTTGTTTATATTATGTTAAGAGTCACCTCTCTCATAAATAAAATTTGTAATCTCAATAGATGCTAAATTATTTTGTTGAGACCTACTTTCTGTAAAACCATGCTGAATTATGCAGGCATCCTTTAGTTCTTCATTGATTATATCCAACATTAGCGTGTTCTTGATTTTGTTTGGGACCAATGTCAAAGTAACCGGCTTGTTGTCATCCAGGTTGCCTGCTAACCCTTTTTTAGTATTGGCGCATTAGCTTTTTTCCCCAGTTACTTGGGATTTCCACCAGGTCTCCAAGATTTGTTAAATTTCAGTGTCAACGGATCAAAGATCTCCCCATCCAACTCTTAATATTCTTGAACACAAGTTGTGGCCCTGAAGATTTGTAAAGCTTTAGTTGCTACCCCTAGCTATTGTCGCAATAGAAAGTATCTCATCAATACAGTAAGCTTTGACTACGTCATCTAGCTTCTTCCCAATACAAAAAACAAAAAACAAAACAAAACACAAAAACATTTGTTTGCCTTTTCTTCTTGAGCAATTTAAAAATGTCATACGACTCCTTGTTTGTTTCAGCTTCCCTGTTTAGTAATGGATCTACACCACTGCTAGATTGTTTTTTTTCCTGTTCTGTTTTAAAAGTTCCTTTTCATTGTCCTTAACTTACTATGACATAGATGTTTAAACTTTATCTCATGCTGTGGTAAAGTTTATCTATATAGGAGCAAGACAGGAGGTGCTTTGATGCTTCACAGCCCCATTCATCAAAGGACTGAGCTCAGGATACAGCAACATCTTTGATCACAGTCAGAGATGTTTCCTTTCTACATTTCCCAAGCACAAAGTTCGATCTTATTTAGTGGGTGGATGACATGCTGGAAGCAAGGGCAAAAGGAACTCTGAGTGGTACTCAACAGACCCAGGATGAATTGCAATGTGGTTAAAGGAGACAAGGATGGGTTTTCATAGAAAGTCAATCCCAAATGCATAAAAAATCCATTATTCTCCCTGGCTTCCATGCATATGTGCTTCTTGTGCTCCCAGGAACTCTATCACCCAATTAGCTGGTTGCCAGAATGACAGATGTGCGTTGTCAGCAGCTTGAGTGTCAGCATTGTGACAGGGCACTCTGCCGATGGATCACTCAAAGGCTTCATCCTCCAACTGCACAGAATAGAGCAGAAGCATCTACAGGGCTCCAGCACACCAGCAATTTCCTATCAGTCTCCACAGCATGACACTGATTTCACCTCCTATACCTGTGGCCCATAATGTGCTCAGACACACCAGAGCCAGCCACAGACTCTCACACAGGCCATGGCTCTCAGCAACAGAAAGATCTTGATCTCCTGGGTCCTTGTTCAGTCATACCTCAGAATGGGGCTGACAGACAAAGTTAAGTTTAGCAGACAGGCAGATCCAGTCTGCAGAAGAGTACAATTCAGTAAACCTACGCTGCTAGCAGTGAGAAGAAAAAAGAGATCTAGAGAGCGTAAAGACATGAAAACAGGTTCAACTTGGAAAATAACCACACATACAAATTTTTGAAGGGAGAGAAGCTTGACAAACCATGATACTGAAGGACACCCTTAGGTTGCAAGGCGAAAAACCAGTTCTCTTTGCAATGTGATATGGTAGCAAAAAAAAAAAAAAAAAAAAGGGTAAAAAAATTTCGACTGCATGTACATGGGTGTCACCATTACAGAACAAAAATTTAATGGCTCCTATCTGTTTGGCTTTGGTGCAAGGACAGACAGAATATTGAGTTCTGAATACCACATTACTGGAACAATATTGACAAACAGGAAAGAATAATACATAGTCAAAGAACAGGAAGGCCTGACCCAGAAGGATTGAAAAAGCTGAATACGCAAGGCTTGGGGAAGCGAAGACAGGAAGGAGGGGGAAAGAATCAAACAGTTCACAAATTTTGGACATGTGTAAGACAAGCCAGAGACAGCATTTGGTGTAGCAAAAAGGGATAGTGAGGCAGTGACAGGATGAAACTGAAGATAAATCAATTTCAAACAGAGAAGAATTGATCGGGAAAGTACAAGTGAATGACAACCTGGGCAGCAGGGATCATGAGATGGCAGAGTTCAGCATCCTGATCAAAGGAAGAAAGGGAAAAAGCAGAACACATACCCCAGACTTCATAAAAGCAGACTTTGGCTCCGTCAGGGAACTGACGGGCAGGATCCCTTGGGAGACTAATCTGAAGAGGTAAGGTGTCCAAGAGAGCTGGCTGTATTTTGAAGAATCCCTGCTAAATGCACAGGAAGATACCATTCCAATGTGCAGAAAGAACAGCAAATATGGAAGGTGCCCAGTGTGGCTTAGCAGAGAACCCTGCAGTGAGCTGAAACACAAAAGGGAAGCTTACAAGTGGAAGCTTGAACGAATGACTAGGGAGGCATATAAAGATATCGCTTGGGCCTGCAGGGATAAAATCAGAAACGCCAAAGGGCAATTTGAGCTGCAGCTAGCAAGGGATGTGAAAGATAACAGGAAGGGGTTCTTCAAGTATGTCAGTTACAAGAAGAGAAGCAGGAATGGTGTAGGTCCCTTACTGAACGAGACAGGTACCTTCATGGTGGATGATGCAGAAAAGGCTAAAGTACTCAATGCTTTTTAACCTCAGTCTTCACTGGCAGGATCAGCTCCCAGGCTACTACCCTGGCTAACATAGAATGGAGAGGAGAGTGACTCTCAGTGACGGAAAGTCAGGTTAGAGACTACTTAGAGAAGATGGATGTGCACAAGTCTATAGGGCCAGATGAACTGCATCCAAAAGGTGCTAAGGGAGTTGGCTGATATGACTGCAGAGCCACTAGCCATTATCTTTGAAAACTCATGGCGAACAGAGGAGGTGCTGGATGATTGGGAAAAGGCAAATATAGTGCCTATCTTCAAGAAAGGGGAAAAGGAAGACCGAGGGAACCACAGACCAATTAGCCTCACCTCAATCCCTGGAAAAATCACGGAGCAGGTCCTCAAAGAATCCATCCTGAAACACTTGGAGGAAAACAGAGTGATCAGGAACAGTCAGCATGGATTCACCAAGGGCAAATTATGCTTGACCAACCTGATTGCCTTCTATGAAGAGATGACAGGACATGTGGGTGCGGGAAAAGCTGTCGATGTGATATACCTCAACTTTAGCGAAGCTTTTGATACGGTCTCCCACAGCATTCTTGTCAGCAAGTTAAGGAAGTATGGTTTGGGTGAATGGACCGTAAGGTGGACAGAAACCTGGCTAGAACATCAGGCTCAGTGCACAGGGATCAATGGCTCAATGTCTAGCTGGCAACCAGTAATTATTGGAGTGCCCCAGAGGCCGGTCCTGGGACCAGTTCTTTTCAACTTCTTCATTAATTATCTGGATGATGGGACAGATTGCACTCTCAGTAAATTTGTGGATGACATCAAGCTGGAGGGAATGGTGAACACGCTGGAGGGCAGGAATAGGATTCAAGGAGACCCAGACAAATTGGAGCTTTGGGCCAAATGAAATCTCATTAGATTCAACAAGGACAAGTGCAAACTCCTGCACTTAGGACAGAAAAATCCCATGTACTGCTATGGGCTGGGGTCCAATCGGCTAAGTAGCAGCACTATAGATAAGGACCTGGGGGTTATGGTGGATGGGAAACTGGATACGAGTCATCAGTGTGCTCTCGTTGCCAAAAAGGCCAATGGCATCTTGGACTGCATCAACAGGAGTGTTGCCGGCAGATTCTAGCATGGAGAGATGTGATTATTCCTCTCTATTCAGTGCTGGTGAGGCCACATCTGGAATATTGCATCCAGTTTTGGGCTCCACACTACAGAAAGGATGTTGACAGATTAGAAAGAGTCCAGTGGAGGGCAAAGAAAATGATTAAGGGGTTGGGGCACATGACTTGCAAGGAGAGACTAAAGGAACTAGGCTTATTTAGTCTGCAGAAGAGAAGACTGAGAGGGATTTGACAGCAGCCTTCAGCTACCTGAAGAGGGCTCTGAGGAGGAGGGAGCTCAGCTGTTCTCAGTAGCAACTGAGGACAGAACAAGGAGCAATGGTTTCAAGTTGCTGCTGGGGCAGTTGAGGTTGGATATTTGGGGGGGGGGGGGGGGGGGGCCATGGACACACGGACGACAAAAAACTCTCTCACTAGGAAGGTGGCGAAGCATTGGAATGGGTTACCTAGGGAGGTGGTAGAATCTCCATCTTTCGAAACATTTTTAAGGCCCTGGCCTTAAAACCCTCGCTGGGATAATTCAGTGGAAGTGGCCCTGCTTTTAGCAGGGGGTTGAACTAGATGGCTTCATGAGGTCGCTTCCAACCCCATGATTCTATGAAATGTCAAGGGAAAAACCCTATAAGGGAGATATCGTGGTCTGTGGAACAGTGTTCCAATGGCTAGAGTAGACGTTTCATCAGACTGGACATTTAAACTCAAACTGAACACTAGAAAATGTGCAATAGGAAACAACCTTTCATTTGTAAAGGTAGAAGCTGGACAATCTAATAGTGCTAACTTCATCTCCCTGAGGTTTTTATATAACTCCTATTACCCTGACAGCTGAGTCCTGCACACAAGTTCAGAACAGCATTGTGGCTCTGCCTGTCCCTCCAGGCAGTAGAGAACCACTCTGGGCACATGGGACTTTCAGGGATGGCTTAACAAGAATAAACCTGGGAGGTACTTGGCAGTTTTTTAATAAAGGTGAGTTTTACAACTTAAGCTGAACTCATTTGGGCTTGGTCTTAGTCTTAACTCTTCTAGCATGGAGCTCCAGGGCCCAGGCTCCCAGGTACTTGCACATAAGACCATCTTCCTTGATAAGATGGCAGCCTGTCACCATTCTTGTTCTCTTTGAAACAGGGGCAGGCTGGACAGTAATACAAGTCTCCCTTGAAGGTTTGCAGCACTGAACTGGGCAGTTAACACGCATCCATCCCCCTCCCCATTACACAGATTCACAGCTCTGATGCAATAAACCAGACAGACAGCTATCTGCAGCTCAATTACCGTTTAATGGAGACATCCAGATCTTTTAGGCAGTCCACAATGGTGCTTCTGTGCCGCTGTACTGCATTGTGGTCTGTCTGCACAGTCTTCAACAAAGAGGTCAAAGCTACATATCTGGAAACAGAGGACAAAGGAGGGACACCGCATTGTTGCAAACCACTCTTTCATTGCAAAGTAAAGGGTGTTAGCCTTCCCCAGAACTGGGACAGCATTTGCTCAGTGATACTGCCAGCAAAGGAAAACCTGGCAGGCTGCTCTCTGACCCACCCAGAGGAGAGTTTCTAATCACAACCCATAGAGGTACCATAAGAGATACTAGTGCTAAGGCCAAGGTGTTCAGACAGGCATACGCCACTCTGCTCTGGGATCATATTAATGGTCCTAGCTTTGCAATACATCTTGGATGGCTACTCAATACACCATCAGATTGCCAAAACCCGTGTTCATATGAGACGCAGGCCTCGTTTCACAACCCTAGCTCTAAGGAGCTTCAGGTCAGACAAAGCTACGGTCATCTACTCCTATCCTGGTAGTAAGGCACTTTGTCCCAGCTGCATTAGTAATTTGAGCTGGGATGACAAAGTCTAGCCAGACCCCTTCAGCAGCCCAGCCAGGCTTCTATGCTGCAGGCAGGGGGCCAGACATGGAGGAAGGAAGAATGCTGCACTCCCTGCCTTAGCAGAGCAACACCTTCCCACCAGCCGAGAACAATCATTTCAGGAGAGGGATGAAGACAAGAGGGACAAGGGCCCTTGTGAAAGAATATTGTCTGAGCTATTCCTGAAAACTGCATACAGCTTATAATTAGGCTGTAGTAGCCAGCCAGGGAAGAAAGGGCAGTGAGATGCACAGGGAGATAACTGTGGCAAGGAAAAGGAAAACTAGCTACCAAGGCAGTTTAGCCATACACAGCCAGAAACACTTCCCAATACTTTGCCTTAGAAGCTGCTTCTGCAGAATCTTAACACAGCAATACCCCACATCTGACAAATTCAAACACATTTCTGTTAACTTACCTAATATTTTTGTCATTATTTAATAAGAAACGGCCTAGGATGTTAATGGCTAGCACCTGCAGAAGAGAGAGTTAGGGATGGTTAGCGATCACAGGAAGCTGCTGCTCTTCACCATTGCTTCATGAACCCTTATGGTCTCTCAGTGACCATGCATGCAAACTGCCAAAGCCAATGAAGAGGATTTTGAACCAGATGCAGAAACAACAAGAACTCCAGACACTGATTACTCAGAAGTGGAGCCCTGCTGCACTTTCTGTAAGTGCAGGGTGGCTCTGAGAGAAGGCCGTACATCCCACAAAGAGAGCACTCTCATTGCATAACACGCAGCAAGATGTACAAGTCCTGATGCAGTTGCGTATGCTTCAGCTGTGGGATAAACGGGCTAATTACTATCTACAGCTTCCCTAGCACAATGGTTCTCAAACTACTGAGTCAGCACAAAGCAGTAAGTGTGTCGGAGAGCTGGGGAGATGGCTGGACTTGACCTGGAGAAGTTGGGCTTGTGTGTCCTCTAGGGTCACAATGTCCCAACAAGTGTATCACAACCTGTAAAAGGTTGAGAACCACTCTTCTTATACATTCGAAGTTACAGTTCCACCTCCTTGGTCACTGCTTGCAAAAATCACAAGAGGAAGTGATTATCACCAGCCAGGAGCTCAGGAAGATGCGCATTCTAGTTTGACATGTTATGGCTCCATCTCTCACTGCACTACCAGCAAATTCCAGACATCGCTACTGGTACCACATCTGGTTTAGACTCTCACAGATGCGATGTTCTCTCGCACAGAAACTCAGATTCTCTGGAGTCCCAGACTGGGGAAGCTCATCCACCATCAGAGTCCCTATCAGAGGTTCCAGTGAGATGACAAGACTTCCTAACTGTATGGGTAGCCAAGCACTGGTACAAACCACCTACTGAGGTTGTGGCATTTCCACCACTGGAAATATTTTACACAAACTTCTGTCAGGGGTGGCTTAAGTAACACTTCATCCTGCCCCAGTGCAAGGGACTGGACTAGATGACCTATCAAAATCCCTTCCAATCCTACATGTCTGAGTCACCAGACCCCAGCAACACTCTATAGCCCCACACAGGGGAGCTCAGAACTCAGTCTGGGGCCCACTGGCTGGCTAAGGTCACATGTAATGATTTGGTTTCATATGTCTACTAGGAAAATCAGCACCTGCCCTACCCCCAGCACATGCACTCCATTTAATCAGTCAGTTCATCTCCAACTTGTAGCATCCATGGATTTAACAAAAAAGAATGACAGTAAAGGCAACGTACTCGCAGTCCACTCTCTGACTTGATGTCCATTATAGTCAATACAGTCTCATAGAGAATAGCGTTTCCCACGTTTTTACTTGTTTCTGTATTAGTGGCCACCTGCAGGGAAAAAAACATAGTAATGTAATACTCCCTGCTTTCTCATCATCTATGCAGCACACACAACCCTACCCATATCTCCTCTCATTTCTGTGTTAAGAACAAGGCCCCATCCTCCCACTTGCCCAGCCTGCTAGCATCTTCCAGAATAAATCATGACCCTTAAACACACGTTTGTGGTGTAGGGAGCTCAGGTTTGCTCTGCAGTACAGAAGCGTGTAGTTAGAAGTAACAAAATGAAATTAGAGAACTAATTTAGACTGAATATTGATGAAATGTGGCAGGCCTCACCTGTGCAAGAATGTCATTCATTGCTTCACTTGAGTCATCATCGTTTCGCCCCAGAATTCTCAGTAATCGCAGGATTCGTACCTGAAGAGACAAGGCAGCAAACAATCAGATCTCGCACAAAGCAACTTTATGCAGCAGCCACTAGTTAAGGCACAATCCAACTCAGGGAAAAGTACAGGAGACACGGATCATACGTTGATAAATATGACAATTAAATTACAAAGCCTTCAGCTCTAGAGCAGAGACAGAGAATTTGAACTCTTCTCCCCCAGTGAGGTCCTTCCTAGAATGCAAGGATTTATACTAGATTTAGGTCTCCATCACACCAGAATTAAGCAGCTAACATGGATGGCTATAAGCTTAATCCTCCTGCCATGAATTCATACAATCAGCCAGGAAGCCAGAAACCAAGTCCCAAATACAGAACTAGAGATACAGCTACCTGGGAGCATCACTAGCAATCCTTACCTGCAGGAAGGGGTCACTGATCCCAGAAACGTCATGCTCTGGTGAATATCCAGACATAATAAGGTTCTTTAGAATACGAACTAATTGGGGCACAAGCTGTGAAGAAGAAAGAACCATCAGAAAGTATACCCAGTAACACTTGTCTTCCACACTTTTGAAGTAGGGATCCAAGAATGAGTCACATACAAGGGATGAAAGACGAGTATGCACATAACATCTGTTTGCATAGTCTTGAGTTGTCTGGATTGCATAGTCTGGTTCTCTCTCAGAGCTAAGGCCACTAACCCAAAAACAGATATAGAAAAGAGGTGCTCCACAAGTGAGGTTCATCAATAATCACACGGAAAGAAACTCCATTCCCCTGCCGTTAGCTGCCGAGAAAAGAATGGGTGCTGGACTTCAACAGGCCACTCTCCTTGGACCTTGCTTTGTGCCTCTTCTACATCAGCTTCTAGATAACAATTTAAGTTCTTTGGGGCAGGAGCCACCGTTTTGTTACACATGTGAGGTGCCTGGCATAATGGGAACCTGATCCCTGATGGGGCTCTTTAAGCTCTCCCACAACAGAAATAGATATATTGATAGGTACTCTAACCCAGCTAGCTGCTGGAAGAAGCTCAGTCTCTTCCCTTCCCCTCTCTAAAGTCTCCAGAGTAGCCAAAGGTGGAAATTTTCCCCTGCTCTACATGCTCACTCAGTCTCCGTTAGTTGGCTGGTACCCTCAGTGAAGCCTGCCCATCTCCTCTTGTCACTAACAGGTTCCCCACACACCAGCAGCCAGCAGGACATTGGCCTGATTTTTCTCAGTTTCATTTCCACCCACAGGGTCTAGAGAGTAGCAGGAAACTAAAAGCTGTGCTAATTTCTGCTGCTACAGATCGGCAGAACTCTGATATGCAGCAACATGCACCAGAACTGCCCACAAACGTAGGAAGGCAAAACTGCATCACCACCTACTATGTTCACATTTAGAAGTGTCAGAAAATACTTTTTGCAATGAGAGCATAGGTTCTGCAGAAGTTGATGGTTCCTAGGGTCATTTTCTCACCTCTGAGGCACAAGTAGTTCTTTCAGGGACTGCATATAGCTATTTTTAGGAGACAAGTCACTCATATAAGACAATTTGCCTCAGTCCCCCACGGCTCTTGGATTGGTACCCATAGGTGTCTCGCTACTCCAACACTCAATCTCAAGAAAAACTCCCTACCTACAAATACAGTAGGACAATGCTCCTTCACTGGAGCATTTTCACAAAGAAGCAGAGTAGCCATCTGCCTCAGATGGTTTAGACATAACAAATACTGCATTTTCATGGGTGGTTAAAATTAGACAACCACTGTACTTCCTTCTAACCCTGTAGTTTTATGATGCCAATGTTTGATAGCAGCACATAAAATTCCCCCATGAACTTTGGTTGGGATTACCATAGTTCTTGGGCCAGGACTACCACGGACAGGTTATGAGGGGCCTGATACACATTTGTAACAAAAGCTCAAGTTATAGGTTTGAGTCATGCGGTAACAGGAGTGATTAAATGGAAGCCTATAACCTCTCTTGCTCATATGTTAAAGACAGGCTAGCATAATCATGCAGATGATCACATTTCGAGGGGCTGGATGCCACAGATCTCTCCAAGTTTCATTCTCTCTAGAAAACACTCATGTAAAGCCATGACTCACTTGCTTGAGCTTGACATAATGTGTTAAATATGGTGGGCCTCCAGGTAAATTAACTAAAGCTATGAAGAAATACTCCCTCACTCCACTGGTATTTCCATCTCAAAACTGGCATTAAATAAAGTAACCTAATGGAGTCCAAAAATCTGCTGGAGCTCTATATGACCCGCTGAGGCATGCTGAAGGCTATCTAAGGAGCAATGGGTGACTTGCAGGTGGGACTGCACTAGATCAGTTCAAGCAGATTTCTATACCAGGAACACACCAGACTTCACATTCCACATTAGAAAAGCACTTTTTTCTTTCCCCTCCATCTGTGTGTATGCAGAATGGATACAATTTACCCTGATGTCCTCCAGCAGAACCTTCCCCAAAAGCCACCTCTGTCTTTTTTACTCACAGGATTAATTGCTGATGCAGCCAGTTGGGTTGCTATTGTTCTTCTCAGAGACGTGCCAGATAAGAGATTAACCATGGCAGAGTTAAGAGTTTTGTCAATTTTAAAAAGGGATAGCCATGCTAGTCTAGTCCAGTGAGAAAAACAAGGAGTTGTGTGGCACTTTAAGACTAACAGATTTATTTTTTGCATGAGCTTTCGTGGGAGAAGATCCCACTTCCTCAGATGCTTCACCCATCTTCGAAGCATCTGAGGAAGTGGGATCTTCTCCCATGAAAGCTCATGCAAAAAATAAATCTGTTAGTCTTAAAGTGCCACACAACTCTTTGTTGTTTTTTCAGAGTTAAGAGTGCCTAACAAAAGCTCAGTCAGCAGCACAAAGCTTTAAATTTGAGGTGGAAATCTTAGCAGAACTTGCCAATAAGCACAGGGCTGTTTTACAGACCCCAGCAGTAGATCAAGAACAAAATATAAACAAGATCTCCAGTGCCTCCACAATGCTCTGCGAGAAAGAAGTATCTCTCCCCTGTAGTTTTCTTGACTTTCCCTTCCTCCCATTCTGGAGCATTTCAGCAGCTAGACCTGTGCACCACCAGAAGAGATTGTTTCTCTTCAGGAGTTCAAAGAAGAGAGCAAGAGGATCCCTCATGATACTGGAGTAGGGGGCTGCACAGACAGACATTCTTGGAACCCTGCTTAGCATTTTCTTTGTTTTCTTACATACAGTGCATGGAACCAAAGCTGATGACAGGACAAACAAAGGGAAAACCTACAGCCATAAAAGTCAGCTGATGCCTACCCCACTCTGCCTATCTTTGACAATCAGATAATCCCAAAAAAGATGTGCAATGGATCTATACTGAACAATCCAGTGCTGCCTACTGTACTTACTGTATATATCATATATAGTGGTCCATGCTCCACCATGTGTATCCATTTCCCAAAATGGCTCTGCCCATACCATTCGTATCCCATTCCCCCTTCTACAGAGTGGGGAACATCTGAATTATCCAGAGCTGTCCCACTTTTCCACTGAGAAGCAAACCCACCTTGTGGTAAGGGGAATATGTCAAGGCTCCAGGGCAACTGGACTTCAAAAGAGAGGAACCCAGGAAGCTGCTTAAATTCTTCAAACAAGGAAGTGAAGAATCAAGATAGGTTTACACTGTGGGAGAGGCTACAACTGAGATCCAAGGCTGCTATAAAGATGGGAATTTAATGACAACACAACTGGACCACAATAAGCTTGTTAGACACGTATAGCTGAGCTAGCACATGGCATTAGTCACAAGTGCAGCAGTTCCTCCATGTGGTAGCTGGACACACAAAAGCCTCTACAGATCCAAAGACAGCATGCACCATCTAGACGAGGTCTCTCTTACCTTTTCATTCTAACATACAGCAGGAGTCCAAACAGAGAAGAGAGATAAAACAGACGAAGCAGGCATTAGGGACAGATCAGGGTCGTACTAGTCACAGCATAATACACCATAAGACAGATGGCTAGAAGAAAGCACCACCAAAAAGATGCCTTTGGCACAAGTCATTGGACTCAACTCCTCATCGCTCTCCCCGGACTCAGCCACATCCCAGATACTGACAGCAAAGGGCAATGGCTTGGGAGAACATTCACTCCAGTTCCATTGCACACTGCTGAAGATGAGGAAAGCTCTGGCTCCAAAGCCAGCAAAGGGGTGGTGTTTGAGGCCCTGCTAGCAACTTAAGATTTGGAGGAAGAGCATGTTGGAAGCTGCGCACAAAAGCAAACTGGGGGACAATCTACAGATTTTAGTAAATTAACTGTCCAGTTCAATTCCTCCAGCTTATTTGGTTCCCAGTTGCTCCTTTGCCCAAAGGATTCAGAACTGTCCACTAAGAATGCCTTCCAAAATGATCTGGAAGGCAATCTTTAGAACGTGGCAGTTAATACACTCTGGAAGCAGCAGATACAGCAAGAGAGATGACAGCAGGCAATGACAAGAGGCATGTGGTAGAACAGTGTGCTAGAACAACAGAACCTAATGGCTCTCCAACTCCCACCACCACACCATCAGCAAAGCTCCTGGAAACAATGTCCCATAGACATACTATGTAAATGTGTTCCAGAGGGGTGTTAGCCTCATTCAGCAAAACAAGGAGTTTGGTTGCACTTTTATGGACTGACAAATTTATCTATTGCATGAGATTTCCGTGGGAGAAAATCCCACTTCATCAGATGCATCTCCCATGAAAGCTCATGCAATAAACATATTTGTTAGTCTTAAGTGCCACCAGACTCCTTGTGTGTTTTTGTGTAAATGTAGACATGCTAACTAGAATTTGGCTGGATTATTAGGTTTTTAAGTAGTAAATGTTGGTAAATGTCTATCACACCATATACACACCCACCAATAAAAATATTCTTATAGATAATAATCAGAAGTTAACTAACAGGTAAAGTAAGAAAAATGCTGCTTGAGAATTAATTAAGAGTTTGATTTAAAGTCAAAAAGAACCAGTATGATCATCTAATCTAACTTCCTGCAAAATGCAGACCACAAAACCTCACCCCTCACTCCTGCAACACAGTGGTTTTCAAACACAGGGTCAGGACCCCGTACTGAGTCGCAGACCCTCAGGTACTGGGACACAATGTCCCCTGCTGCTGCCACCAAAAGACTGGAATTTATTGCTCAAATATGTTATTGTTAGGTCACAGGAATAAATGATTTTTTTTCAACAGAGTCCCAAGGAAAAAAAAAAAGCTTGAAGATCACTGCTGTAATAGACCCCTAACTGAAGACTAGCTTGTTGAAGTCTTCAGATCATGGTTTAAAGACTTTAAGGTACAGAGAATCCACCGGCAAGTGAGCTGTGTCCCATGCTAGGCAGGAAGGTGAAAAACCCCCCCAGGGCCTTTGCCAATCTGCCCTGGGGAGAAAATTCCTTCCCAACCTTAAATAGGACAATCAGTTAAACCCTGAGCATGTGGGCAAGGGTCATTAGCCAGGTACCCAAGAAAAATTCTCTGTAGTAACTCAGAATCCACCTCATCTAACATCCCATCTTAGGCCACTGGCACATCTAGCACCAGTAGTCAAAGATCAGTCAATTGCCAAATGAGGCTGTCCCATCACAGCATCCTCTCCACAAATTTATCAAGCTCAGCTCTGAAGCCATTTAAGTTTTTTTTGCCCCCACAGCTCTCCTTGCAAGGCTGCTCCAGAACTTCATTCCTCTGATGGTTAGAAACCTGTGTCTAATTTCAAGTCTAAACTTCCTGATGGCCAGTCTGTATCCATTTATTCTTGTGTCCATACTCGCACTTTACTTAAACACTTCCTCTCTCTCCCTGGTATTTATTTCTCTGGCCTATTTATAGAGAGCAGTCATATCTCCCCTCAATCTTCTTTTGGTTGGCTGAAGAAGCCAAGCTCCTTGAGTTTCCTCTCTCAATGCAGGTTTTCCATTCCACGGATCATCTTAGTAGTCCTTCTCTTTACCTGTTACAGTTTGAATTCATACTTCATAAACATAGAGGGAACAGAACTGCAGACAATATTCCAGATGATTTACTTCATATATTTTGACATGGAAGATTTTAAAAACAGCCATACAGAATTAGACCAACAGTCCATCTAGCCCAGTATTTTTTCTTCTAACAGTGGCCAATGACAGGTGTTTCAGAGGAATGAACAGAAGAGGGTAATTAATTGAGAGATCCCCTATTGTCCGCTCCCAGCTTTGGCCAGCCATCAAAGGCAAGGGACAGCCAGAGCAGGGGACTGCATCCCTGGCTATCTTTGCTAATAGCCACTGATGGAACTCTCTTCCATAAGACAGATAAATTCTTTCTTTTAACCCAGTTACACTTTTGGCCTTCATACCAGGTACACGTTCCACAGGCTAATTGTGCATTCTGTGAAGATTACCTCCTCATGTTAGTTTTAAACCAGCTGCCTATTAATTAAATGGGGTAATACCTGGTTCTTGTTTATTGTGAAGGAATAAACATTTCCTTCATTTTCTCCACCCCATTCATGTTTAATAGACCTCTATCATATCCCCTTAACAGTCTCTTTTCCAAATTTAGAAATCTCAGTCTTTCAAATCTCTTTTCACAGGGGAGCAGTTCCATACTCAATCTTTTTTGTGGCCCTTTTTCAATTCAGATAATTTTTTTTTTAGATGGGACAAATCAGAACTGCAAGGAGCATCCAAGCTGTGCGCATACCAGATCTATGTAGTGACCGTATGGTATTTTTGGCCTTATTATTTAACCTTTTCCTAATGGCTCCTGACATCCTGCTAGCTTTTTTAACTGACACAGCACACGGAGCACGTATTTTCAGGAAACTGTCCACAGTAACTCCAGGACCTCTGTGTTGAGTGGTAACAGCTTTTTTTTTTTTTTTTTATATATCATCTCCCATCATTTTTATGCATAGTTGGGATTATGTTTTCCAGTGTGTGTTACTTTGCATTTATCAACACTGAATTTCATCTATTTTGTTGCCAAGTCACATAGTTTTATGAAATTCCTTTTTAACTCTTCAGTCAGTTTTTAGACTTAACTATATGATGTTAATTTGTTTTTAATGTGTATAAAGTGACAACCTTTTAAATCTCAGTTTCTACTGTCATTAAGTAATTGTCTGTCTCTCTGACATTCTGACACACTCCCCAAAATTCTGTGCAACTATGGAAATTTGAACTGACAAAAATAGATAAAATGCTTAAAAAACCATTGGTACTATTCCTGAAAATTATGAAAAATAATAATTGAATTCTGACAAGCCTAGCAATACTATGAAAACCTAAACTCTGCCATTTCCTAAATGGAATGTATAAATATAAGATCAATGTTGTGTTAAACACAAGATTTTTATTTTAGTTCCTATCTTAGATAAAAAAAGGAAACTCAGATTAAACTTTATTCCATTTCAGACGTCACTATGCAATCAGCTACGCAAGAAATAATGTATTTAGGGAATTTTCTTCACAGGAGCTAGTACAATTTTAACTCTAAGACAAGTTTCGAGTGTACATGCATAAATGATTCGCCAATTGCTTCTAATTTACCCTTCACGTTCAAAGGAGGTTTCAAAGACAGAACATGTGGAAAACTTCTAATTTAATTATTTGATGATATTGTGTTAAATTGTTTTTGAAACACAAAGCCTGCCTCACCACCATTGTCATCAAGTGACTCATTCAAAAATGACTATAGATTTTGCTCTAACCTTTGGACACACCTGTTGACCAGTGAGGGAAGCATTAGCCCAGACATAGCACATACACATTAGGTATGGGGGATGCTAATGCACAGTTTGTACCTACCTTTCTGAAGTGTGCTAACATGTCTGGGCTTCTCTCACACATTTCTGTGAGGAGAACAACTGACGTGTGAAGAACACCTACAAGGTCAGAAAGCAAGACAAGTTATTTAGATTTCACTTATAAGGCCCTAGATACCTAACAAAAAATTTAAAATGAAAGCTATTGAGTAAAATAGCAGCAGCAGTTCCACAAAATGTCTCCCACCTGAACCAGTCCCATATGCCTACAATAAGAACCTAAAATAGCAGGTGACACCAATGGTCCACCTAGCCCACTATCCTGTCTTCGAACAGTGGCCTATGCCATATGCTTGAAAGGAAGTGAACTAAATAGAGTGATTTTAAGTGACCTATCATTTGTCATCCAGTCCCAGCTTCTGGAAGTTGAAGATTTAGGGACACCCTTTGTCCCTGACTATTTTGGTTAACAGCCATTGATTGAAGGCATAAATAACACTTCCCTATTCACTTTTCCCATCCCAGTCATGATTTTACAGATCATCATCATCCACTTCAGTCTTTTTTCCAAACTGACTAGTCAGTCTTTTTATTTCCTTCATACGGAAGCTGTTCCATATGCCTAACAATTTTATTGTCCCCCCCCTACACATTTTCCACTTCTAATTCTTTTTCCACCCCAAGATGAGGTGACCAGAAATGCTTACATAATTCAAAGTGTGGGTGTACCATGGATCTATATATTAGGATCATGATGTGTTTCTCTCCTACTGTGAAAACTGACCATCTATTCCTACCCTTTAGTTCCTATTTTTCAATCAATGAGGATGTTCCCTTTTACGCCAGGATTGTTTACTTTGCTTAAGAACCTTTAGGGAGGGACCATGCCAAAGGCCTTCCAAAAATCTAAATACACTGTAACTATTGGATCACCCTCATCCACATGCTTCTGTAGACCTTTAAAGAATTCTATTTGATTGGTGAGGCATGATTTCTGTTCACAATAGAAATGTTGACTCTCTTCCCTAAAAATTCATGTTTCAACCAATTTGCCTAGCACTGAAGTTTGGTTTACTGAGCTGTAATTGCCAGAATAACCTCCGGAGTCTTTGTTAAAAACAAGTATTAACTAGATACCATCCAGTCCCCTTGTACAGAGGCTGATTTAAGTGATAAATGACAAAAAGGCAGTGCCCTGAAGACCATCAGATTGAAATGTAATACAGGTATTAAAGTTGCAGGCTTATAGCTTATCTACAGCTGGAACATTAGAGAGGCTCAGCTACAGCTGACCCACTGCAGTGTTTCAGTGTAGACACTACCTGCAGAATGTTCTGGCCCTGCCTTTGGGAACTGGCATTCTGGAGCATGGACAGAAGGTGACCATGGCTGTTTTTGGCCCTGGCAAGCAAGTTTCATGGGTCTTTATGGAGAATGGCTGCCACCAGCTACATGTCTCATGCACTAAAGCAGCTCCAATTGAAGTGCCTCCAAACAAAGTTTGTATCACCAAGGAAGCAGGTTCCAAGCCACTTAGAGCTTTCGAGATCAAAACAAACACGGAATCTGTGCACATAAACTGGTGTGCGCGCTCACAGGAAAACTGTCCATCTTTATTAAGTGGACTATGAAGATCATTAGATGTCTGAAGAGACTGTAAAGAGGGATAGTTTATGTAGGAGGGGGGAACAGGACCAAGGGATCCCATATTAACAAATGGAGCAGAGAAGCTCATTTGGGTGCTCCTGTTCAACCTCTTATAATACAAGAACAAAGGGACACTCAAAGAAACTGAAACAAATTTAAAACCGAAGACAGAAGAGATTCTCCCTCACAATGCCCCACCAGCTTGATGGACTTGCTACCACCAGATATCACTGAAGCCAAGGGCTGCCTAGCATTCATTAAAGGATCAGAGATTTGTACAGCTAAGATCATTCACAATGGCATCAGCTAAAAGGAAAGTAAATCTGGGTTATACACCCTCATGGCTTAGTCACTTAGTTTTTAGCTAAGTGAAATATGTTAGGAAATAGCTTTCTCCAATCCTCCAGTTAGACTTCCTGGTTAGCTGCCTGTCAGATGCTACAGGCAAGAAGAGACATATGGCTATATGGATCATTGGACTAAGCCAGCCTGACAATTCTTATGCTAAGAAATTACTTTTTAAAAAACTATTTTGCCCTAGCATGATTTTCCAAGTAGATTTAGAAAGCTTCTCCTGGCTCGGGACAGATAGGAAGCACCATCCCAGTCACCTTTGACATTTCACCATCTAAAACCATTAGTCCCCAAACTCTTCCTTTCACACCTCCTCTTACCAGTAGTAGAATGTGCCACGCTCTCCCCTCGACATCCCTCTAAGCCAGGAGTGGAGTGGTGGTGGGGTAGGTGGGCAAGGAAAGAACTGAGCACAAGGTCTCACTGGAAGCAGGGCCATGGCCAGAGTGCAGCTGAGGGTAGAGCTAGAGGTGGAGCGGAGCTTGGTGGTGCTCCTTTCCTACCCCTTCTCTGGGGCTAGCCTGGCACCTCCTCCACCCCAACATTTTTTAATGCCTGTGGGGGGTGCACCCCATAGTTTGGAAACCACTGATCTAAACACAAGCTGGACATCTAACAAGACCCTCAAAGTTTCAAACCTGAGTGAAAAACCATGGGCACAATCTAAAAAAGGCAGATATAACTCTGCTGTATCCCTTTAGTTGCTTCCTTCAAAACTACCAACAGCATCTGACTTATCTAGACAATTTCAACCATTTACACTGAACCAACAGTTGCATAAATACAGTTGTGCAAATACACTGACCCAGGCTGAGCAGCTACTAAGATGCTCAACTCCAAGAACCGATACTTGTTCCCCTTTTACTTTAGTTAAGAATAGGGCATGATTGGAGGCCCAACCCTAATCAACATCAACCCAGCCATCAACTGGCAGTCAATGTAACTCTTAACAGCTATGTGGGGAGTTGCTCAAACAAGTTGCTTTTCATTTTTAATTGCAGCTGCCTAGAATTACAACCCCATAACCCCCCCACCCACCCCCAATTCCAGAGAAAAGGAAAGAGATCTGAAAGGCAAGCAGAGACATCTGGAAGGGATGGCACAGTTGATCTCTACCCCATGGATGTAGGGTATGTCTACACTTACAATTTAATTTGAATTAATGAGCATCAATTTAAATTAAATAAATGCATGGCCATACTGGCTTTCATTAATTCAAACTAAGCAATGCCTTAGTCTGAACTGATGAAAGCTAACTTTGAAGTTATAAAACCTGAGTTTACCTTCGAAGTGATGTTTAATTCGAATTAACCCAATGTAGCTGTGTTAATTCGAACTAATTGTTAGTTCAAATTAGCCACAGCTTCATTTTCCCTATGTAATAGTGCCCCCACCTAATTCGAACGAGCAAGTCCTGTGCATGGATTTATTAGTTTGAATTAAATTATATCGAATTAAGTTAATTCGAACTAACCTACATGTAAACATAGCTGTAGGAATTGTTCCAAATTTGTTAGTAAGGCCCAGTTTCAGGTGTACTGCTGGACCCTCAGCAAAAGGCAACAATGGTTTCCTTTCCCATCCTTCCTTCTTTCATACAATCATAGGACGGGATGGGATCTCACAAAGTCATCAAGTCCAGTCCGTTGCACTTATAGTAGGACCTAACATTTTTTAGGCCATCCCTGACAAGTGTTTGTCTAACCTACTCTTTAAAATCTCCAATGATGGAGAGAATACAACCTCTCTAGACAATTTAGTCCAGAGATTATCTACCTATTATCAGGAAGTTTTTCCTTATATTCAATCAAAACTGCCCTTGCTACAATTTAAGCCCATTACATTTTGTCTTATCAGAGATTAAAAGCAGCAACTTTTCTCTCTCTTCCTTGTAATATCTTTTATGTACTTGAAAACTTATGCCCTCACTCAGCCCTTCATCTCCAGACTAAACCCAATCTCTTCAATCTTCTCTCATAGGTCATGTTTTCCATATCTTTAATTATTTTTGTTGCTCTTCTCTGGACTTTCTCTAATTAGTCCACATCTTTCCTGAAATATGGCACCCAGCACTGGATAGAATATTCCAGCTGAGTCCTTATCAGAGAAGAAGAATTACTTCTTGTGTCTTGCTTATGACATTCCTGCTAATACATCCCAAAATGCCCCCCCCCTCTTTTTGCAAAGGCGTAACTCATATTTAGCTTGCGATCCACTATGACTTTCAGGCCTCTTTCCTAGGGAGTCATTTTCCTTTTTGTGCATGCGCAACTGATTGCATTTGTCCTTCTTGAATTCCATTCTATCTACTTCAGACCATTTCTCCAGAACATTTTAAATTTTCATCTCGTCTTCCAAAGTACTTGCAACCCCTCCCAGTCTAGTATCAGCTGCAAACTATTTAAGTGTGCTCTCTATGCTCTTATCCTAACCCACCAATAATACTCTCTTGGAATGGTTTTCCAACCAATTATGCACCCACTTTATAGCAGCTCCATCTAAGTTATACTTCACTAGTTAGTTTAATGAGCTGATCATGTGAGAGAGTAACAAAAACCTTACTAAAGTTCAGATATTACACATCTACTGCTTCCCATCTATCCACAAGGCTTGTTACCCAGTCAGAGAAACCTATTAGGTTGGCTTGACATACCCATGCTGACCGTCCATCTTTTAGGTGTTTGCCAACGGATTGCTTAATTATTTGTGCCATTATCTTTCTAGGAACAGAAATGATGTTTACTGGTCTAATTCCCTGGGTTGTCTTTATTTCCTTTTTATAGATTACGCTATGTTTGCCCTTTTCCAGTCCTTTACATTTGGGTAGAATGTTGCAGGTTTCCCTTTTGGGCAGAGTCTTCACTGTTATCCTTTCTTTGTAACCAGTGGGACCACACTTGAAAGACACTCAAATGGCAGCTCACACAGAAAAAGTGTCAGTCTGCTTGCTTAGCAATGCTTGTCATCAGGAGCACACAACATTCCTGTCCCAGTACTAAGCCATTTCCAGGTGTGCTTCACAGTCTCACTTTTGACCTATGAAGAACTGTTTAGCTGGCGTCCTAGCTTCTTCTGTCTTGCTGACTGCTTGTCACCAGGATATTCCAGGAGGCTTATGCCTGGTCATTTTCAAAAAGAGGGCCTCAGATGTGCGGTTTTGAGTCCAGTGCAAATCCTGCCTATCTGACAGAGCACCTGGAGCTGACTGAAGTTCTTTTTCTTTTGTATACAGGGGAGGGAAGAACAGGTTACTTGGATTTGGGAGACCCTGGACCCAATTTCTCGCTCTGCCACAAAGGACTTCCTGTGTAATGTTAGAAAAGGCTGTTAAAACAGGCACACTAATCTTTTCCCCTGCATCACAAGAGTGCTGTAAGAACAAATATATTAAAAGGCTGTGAGGCACTCAGGCACTATTTGTTACCATTTAATAAGACTATGCGCTAAGTACTCTGGTTAGCACATTTTAAAACGAAAAGAACTTGTGTCCACATGCTGCACAGTCCAAAAGCAACCCCTCTCCTCCTCTCACACAATCCCCAGGTGTGCTGCACCCCATCGCCCCAAGGAAACAAAATGACAGGAATGTGTGCAACACAGAAGGAAACAAATGTGTCCTCGGCTACTGGAGATAACTGCTGCAGCTGTGATTTGAGCTAACAGCTACCTGATTTAAATGGGAAGAAACTATTGTAAAGCATGAGTAACCTGGAGCCAAAAAGAAACAATGTGCAACCTCAGAGTGCCATCCTTACAGAGGTGGAACATATGCTGAATTATAAATCAGAGTTTGTTGCAATCCCTTTAAATAGTGTGCTGGACACAGATTGACCGTATTTATTTGTTTTGCCTGCCTTGAAATGAGAAAAGCAGGTACTTTGATAAATGTATAGAAAGACTATTCAGTACCCTGTAAGCACAGGCTGCATCATTTCCTGCAGGAACAAAGAATCTCATACAGCTCTATGCCTTTTGTGGTACAAGATACATTTGCTCTCTTTCTACAGAACAGATGCCTAAAACAAAACTGCATGATACCAATGGCCTTCTCTAAATAAAAGGCTGGGCTGGGTGGTGAGTGTGCACTATGCCACATGGAGAGGCATTGCCTCAAAAGGCCTGGGCCTTGTCTGCTGACATTACCGTGGTTCTTCTCATTCAGTAAGTTTTTGGTGGCTGGCAGGAACATCTCCATGAGTTCAGGCACCTTCCTGATAACATGCACAGCACACAGTGCTGCCTGCAGAGAGAAGAAAAGCACAGTTAGCACAACCCCCCATGTCACCTACCGCCGACAGACTCCAAAGTTTAGCCATCTGGTGGCCAGGAACAGAGATTTCTTAAAAGGACCTGTTTCTAGATTAGAGCTAATACACTTGACTCACCTGGAAACATTTGCAAGGATTTTTCTATACTCAGAACATCCCACCAATTCTTCATGGACTTGTTAGTTTTGAACTCACTGAGATGCGAGTTCTATTCAGCCCAGGCCACACAAATCAGCTCTTTGGAGATCTGTGGTTTAGTATACTTTTCTTTTTTCATGACCGTCATGCTGAACCAACAGTCTACGCTGCCTCTGAGCATGCCAAGAAGTAGATCTGCCTCTCCACCTTCTCCAGAAAGGGAGCTTGAGACGGCTAGAATAGTTCAAGTTGGATCTCAAAGCATGGTACAGACTCCTTGCGTTAATCTGCAAGTTCCTTAAGCTGTCCACACTTAATTCCCTCTTAAACAACACTTGTGCCTTGCTGCTTACACTGAAAAAAGTTGACATATATGAATGGCCTGGTAGCCCCCTCCTTGTAACTTTTGCCAACTTATCTGTCCTCGGATTGCAAGGTCCTTGGAGCACAGATGGTCCCTAAGTATTTGAAAAATATTAGTACATATTGGCATGGTCACAAACAACATTTATATTAGAGCCATTTTTCACCTTTTAGCACATGCCTATAAACTAGGTGAGGCAGATAGACGAGAATGGAAAGGTACCCTAAGGTGAGTACCATGGGTCAGAGTCCAACACACAGGATCAGGAGGGGTGAAAGCACGTGGGGCTTCCACCAGTGTACAGCCTCTGCATCTGCTGGGGACCTTCTGTTTATGGCTAAGCGTATGCTATATGAAGAGCTTTATGTTATACATGGCAGTAAATTCTGTACTATGACCACCCATGCGTTATCTACATTACAAACAAGGAGTCCTGTTGCTCTTTTAAAGACTAACAAATTTATCTATCACATGAACTTGTAGGAGAAAAATTCCACTTCATCAGATGCTTCTTTCTCCCTTGAAAGATCATGCAATAAATAAATTTGTTAGTCTTTAAAAGTCCTACAAGACTCTGTGTTTGTTTTGCTGAACTGGATTAACACAGCTACCCCTTTGGAACTTATCTGCACTGTAGATCAAGGTTGGTCTTTGATTCCTATTGATCACACTAACAGACGGGTCCTCAATTTTTTTTCCTGGCACCCCCTTTGATTATATTTCAGGCTGTGATGAACTCCCATGCCATCTCACCCACACCCCTATGCCACAGCACCCTTACTTCTGCACCACTGCTGGGAGCGGTGCCGCCTTCAAAGCACCTGGCCAGCCGCTGCTGCTCACTGGCCACCCCATCTGAAGGACTCTGGATGTCAACTATGCTGACAGCTGCAGCAGCAGCACACATGGGGCTGACAATTTGCAACACTCCCATAAAATCTCTCCCTTCACTTCCTTCTGTGCCAAGCTTTAGATCTCAAAGCAGCAGTTTGGTACCTTTTTCCTTAGGTAAGAGTTGGATGTTTTAAGGAGTTTCTCCACCTCTCCCGCAAGGTCTCTGCACATCTCCGAGGAACCCATGCAACCGAGTGTGCAGAGTGCCAGCCCCTGCACGTATTGTGTGCTGTGATTAAGGTCACTGCAAAAAAAATCAAGAGCAAGCCAGTCAGCACATGCATAGGAACTCTCCCAGTACAGAACACTGAAGCAAGGAGCTCTGTATATGAAAAGGCTAGTCAGATTGCAGCTATAACTGTGAAGCAAAGAGCTGAGTTATGTTCTAGGCAGCTGAGTAAAAAAATATATATATATGAAAAGGTTTTTTGTTTTTTTTTTGTTTTTTTTAGAACAGACAACCTTTAGGCAACACACTAAAAGGAGGAAAACAAGAAATTAAGATTGATAAGATTTTTTTGTATGAGGCATTTTAATCACCTTGAATATACGTTTCCAAAAGGTCAGCGGGCCAGTGTATATACTAGATAACATTAACACTAGTTTCTGAAGCCTCCCCTATCACCACCACTTCACATCTATATCCAAGCAACAGTTGACCTGACTAGCAAGTGAAAGCATCGGGCTCAAAAGCCATCAAAAAATGCGGGAAATGCCACCATTAGACATACTGTGTCATGCGCATCTCCAGGCAGAGGCCAGGCTCTGATCCCCATCCCTTCTTCAGTAGCAACACACAAACCAGCCACACCACAACAATTTTTCAGAACAGATTCCTAGCCCTTGACAAACTGGCTAAGGCCATTACACATTTCACATGGTGGGGGACAGGATACACAGACAGTCAATCCTGGCATTACAGGGGAAAAGGGTATTTCAGATGTATAGAACTTCCAGCTGATCTCCCCCTCTACCCCCCATTTCTTCTTCAAGCAGGAGGAAACAGCATCTGTGCCTCTCATCTCAGACTCCTGTCTTCCTGGGTGGGAAAGGAATTCATGCTCAGAGGAGGTGCCGGGAGGGGGAAAGACTTGCTGTCAGGGCCAGGTCATGGGCAGCTTGTGGGCATGGAGTGAGTTCTGCTTTGGGGCAGAGATCAATCTGGGGCCAGACCAGGTTTAAAAAAAAAAAAAAAAAAAAAATCACAAGTTAAGAGTCCTTTACCAAGTTGCAAGTGTGAGGTGAGCATTGTGAGGCTGGGCCTGGGTACTTCACTAGGGTCAGCAATGGTCTGAAGCTACAAGACAGTGAAACAGTATCAGGGTTGGAATGCAAGCCTAGATCGAAAGTCAGGAGTCTGGGACCAAGATGAGGTATGAGCAGGGTCTGATGTAAAAGTATGCTTGGAGGTCTGTGGTGTGATGATACTCAGAAATGGCTTCCTGATTTATACAGGGAGTACTGCACTAGCAGGAAAAGGGCGATCATTTGCCTGTAATGACCGCTCTTCGAGATGCGCTGCTCACTTCCATTCCACTGTAGGTGTGCATGTGTGCCAGTGCACCGTCACTGGAATGTTTTGCCCTAGCCTAGCCTCTGTAGCACCAGCAGCGAGGGCCCCCTAGAGTGGCGCCTAAACCGCCTCATACAACATTCTGGTGACAGTGCACTGGCGTGCACACACACCTATAGTGGAATGCATGTGAGCAGCTGCTCAAAGAAGAAATAATGGAGATCTATTGCTCATTCCCCGTAGCATGGGGCTTCCTACAGGAGTTAGTCTCTTGGTCTCAGCTCCTCTTAGAAGCAACTATGCCTGTTCCCCAGGGTGCACCCTTCTTTTCACGGTGTTACTAGATTGTGCTTCTCCAGATGAACCTCATGAAACTCTCAGCAGGTTGGGGGGCATGGACATAGGAAGCAGGTTACCAAGTGCATTCCAAATCCAAATGCTTCCCAGTTTATAAGGTAGTACAGATGTCCCCAGATGCACATGGAATCAAACCTAATATTCTTTGTGGTCCTCCTGGACTTTGATCAGTAGAGGTGGAGGAATGGATAGGCCAGTGAAGGGGGTTACAGCTGTAGGGTGTTAGGGGGGACACATGGAACACACAGGATCAGGGAAGCTGTCTGTGAAGGTGACTGAGTTGACTTGCTGGCAGATCCAGAAGGTACCAGGAACTGGTGGTCTAGCTCACAAGAAGATCTAATGTTCAGAAGCTGATTCAAATTGAGACAGACTTTCTGGCCAGTGGAAAGGGTTGGTGTTTCCTGGTGCTGTTGGTTAGCACATGTCTCCTAAGTTCTCTTCAGATTGTCTAGGCAGTCCTGAATTTCCTCCTGGGTCTGATGGACTTGTTGAATCCAGTCAGCAGCAGCTGGGTTCATCAATGCTGCTGGTAATGCAGGATGGAATCAGGGAGGAATCCCATAATTTGCAACAAACGGGATCTGTCCTGTCGAGGCATGGTCCACATTGTTGTAGGAAAATTTGGCTGGTTGTAAAAGGATGTACCCATTATCCCAGTGCTAGCTTGTGAAGCATGAGGCATTGTTTCAGTATCTGATTCCACCTCCTGGTCTATCCATCTGCTGGGGGATGACAAATAGAGGAGGCAGAGGCATGGATGACTCGCAGGACTTTGTGCCAGAAATATGAAGCGAATTGTGAACTTCTGTTGGAGACAATGTGGTCCAGAAGCCCACGAAGACAAACAATGTGTTTTATCAAGAGCTGGCTAGTAATGTGGGCAGAGGGCAGGTGGCTCTGGTGAACTACTGGCATCAGATGGCCCACAACCAATCAGGATAGCAATGTGACCATCAGAGTCAGGGAGAGCCACCACAAAGTCTAGTAAAATCAATGCCCACAGCTTTGTAGGTGTTTCTAGGGATACGCAAGGGAACCAAAGGCTTGGTACAAAGTATCTAGGGGCAGGGCACAGAGCTCTTATGATCCAAAAGTCTTGAATTTTAGCCATCATGGGGCCAACCGAAAAAGCAGGAGGTCTTGAGTTTGCCTTTTGCAGCATGGGACGTGGGTCATTTTCAGGTTTAAACCAGTGCAAATAGATTCTCTGCCTGAAGCCCTGCAGACCCTGGTTCTTACACTTGCCTTGTTTCCTCAGCCACCAACCAACTAACGGGTCACTGGGACGAGAACCAAGGCAGGCTGGTCAGTGGCAAGAGAGAACCAGATGAGTGGAGGCAGAAAATACTGATGAACAACTTTATTGTAGCCAACCTGCTTAGCTGAACAGCTGGCTCCTCTCTCGATGAGGAGTTACTCTCTCTGCTCAAGGCTGGCACAGACTCTTGGGGGAAGTATGGGGAGATAAGGTCTGTAGTGACAGCCTGCATGCTCTTACACTTCATCTGTCTCACAGAGAACAAGACAAATGTTTTTGTCACAACTTCCTCCTCAAGACTGTCATAAGTTGCCCTGGAGACACTCCTGTCTCCTAAACTTCAGTCCCCAGGAACCTTAAGTGGCTACTAATATTTGAAATAGCAGCAGCTTTCCATTTTCAATCAGCCTCTGCTCCCACTGTGTCTCATCTCTTCACCCACCTCACCCCACACAGGAAACTAGCTGAACAGGATAGAACAGCAGAGGGCAGTCTAGGCCTCTAAACACTAAAAAAAAGTACTTGGTTTTACTGAAGTAGGAGACATTCATATAGCTAGACCAGCTTAGAGCCGTTTTTAAAGAAGGAAAAGGTAAGCCTCAGCAGTCACCACTCTCCCCAGTGAACTGGAGATGCTCTGAAAACAAGTATGTAACACATGGAAGAGCAACAGAAGAGGAAAGCAGAATTATAAGAACATGTTTTACAGACTGTCTCATTCAGATTGTCTGGGATCCAAGAAGTGAAATTCCTTAATCTGGAACATGAATTGGTTAATCAATAAGCCCTTCCCAGTGCAACAGGCAACAGCAAATGACAACTCTATCTTCCTCATCTGTCACCTGAAAAGATGTTCCCATACAACACTCCTCTGAGGAAATTCTCTGGAATTAGATACAACTCCTGAATATTATCAATGCAATCACCTTTGTTACTGGATAATCCTAAAGAACTATATGATATACAAGTTAACATTTGTTATGATTGTTTTCACTCGGTAATGGCACATTAGTTGTAACTTGGTTTTAAATATTCTGAAAAATAGATATACCTCCTAGAGGCCTGGCTGATAAACAGCTTGAAAACCAGTCAGATGTCACACGTGTCTGGATTCAAAAGGGAGAGAGAACATAAGAAATAAAATTCCTGCTCTGTATTTCTCTAAGGTTGTCCTATATCTCATGGAGAACCAATGCTGCTACATCTCCCCAGATTCCCCACAAAACCTACTAGATTACATAACTTTGGCTAGAAAAAATAGTGTGAATGAGAGTCAAGCACCCAGCCCAAGGAAAAGATTTTTCTGCATCTTTAAAGATGCTAATACGAAAATAATTAAGAAAAGCAAATCTATTGATGTTCTCATATTACTTGCATGGATCCAGCCATGGGAAAGAATAATGGCAAAAGCAGTTTGTTTGATGAAAGTCTTTGCATTATAGAGGTGTCAGGAGGTGACTTTTAATTGAGGCTGTGTTCCAAAAATAGGATTACAGTAGGGCATGAATTCCTGTTGCTCTCAGAGTAGTTAGTTTATCAGCAAGATAGTTCACAAATAGCTGCCATGCCCTCTGTGTTTTCTGTGTAGTTCAATTTCCCTGAACACAATTCTCACAGAAAGCCTCTGAATTTGGGCTCTAGCTGAAGTTTTCTTATCAACGAGTCTCTCAAAAATAATGTTTATCCAGTGAAAAGGCAAAAGAGTGAGGTAAATTCTGATTGGATGGCATGCAACAGATAAGGCTGCTTTAAACAGTTTCGATTTACAGAAATTTTTAAACAGCTATTCATGCAACCACTGAAATTTGATACACTGAGCACCCAAGTCTGATTGAAGGAGCTGTGGGGTGGTATGTAAACTTGACAGGGCCAGAACCACACACAACTCCACACAAGATATTTTCTCCATTGGCAACTATACTTCTGCCTCCTTCATGCTGACTCCCTACCACCCCCTCCCCACTCATCCAACCTGCATCCCCAGGTTAGTGGAAAAACCCTGGGGTGCACACAAAAACTGTATTGGAGCGTTAGAGTTGCTGCAGACAAAACATGCCTGACATGCCCACAAAGCAAGGAAAAGTTAAGCCACTCACCACAACATACCCTGCACTCCTTCACCCACAACCACACACTTTACAACCACCACAGCTCCTGGACATCACTGACCATGTTACTGAAACCTTAACTCTGCTCTCTTAGGTATGTTAGCCTTCCATCCAGGGGCAGATTAATGCAGGGGCTTTAGGGGTTGCAGAGCTGGGCCCCAGCCTGAACGGGAGTCCTGGGCTGAAGCCCCTAAAATCCCTACTGATCCAGCCTGGCAGGGCCTGCTCCCAGGGGCAAGGTGGGCCAGCACATGTCCACTGAACTCTGGGGAGCAAGGCTGCCAGCACACACATTAGTCTCTGGTGCAGCCCTCCAAGGACTGAAGTGCTGTCGGGCCACTTTACCAAGGTCCCTGCAGCTCAGGACAGCATGGCTGCCCCCTTCCCACACCCCCCAGGCCTGGTGCAGCAACACAACAGCGTTCCACCACCATCTTAGTCACCTATCTGCACACAACTCTGTACCAAACGCCCAGCACAGCAAGTACTACATCCAACATCCATAACAAGGTGGTGGCAGTGGGAGGGAATCTGGTAAAGAAAGGGGTGCAGAAAAGCAAAAGAAAGGCAGAGTTCAGATTGTGGCAGGTAGTGTCCAATAGCTGTGGTAATGATTAGGTTAAGAATAAGGGAGAACTCAATAACTGAGTGCCAATCACCATGGTGACTGGGATTTGTAACCTGGCACCTAGCTCTGCTGGGGAAGTGCAGTGGAGGAGTGCTCTCTGGTGACCAAAATGAAATGACACAGGAGCCTTTAGCAGGCGTTGGGTGGATTCAGCAGCACTTTGGTGGCAGGGCAGTTTGGCACCTAGCTGGCTGCCTATTTTTTCAAGCCTTGGGATAAGGTATATACTGCTAGGCAGCTTAATGTCTCGCTCCCTTGCTTTTACAAGTTTGACAAATACTTTTTACAGACAACTACTCAACTGTGTCACAAAGATCTGTGTATTTATTATTTTGATTTTTTTGTATCACAGCAGTACCAGCAGTCTCCAACAAAGACCAGGGCCTCACTGTAAACCATGCTTAACACTGACACACCAAGTAACTTACAGTCTACAATAAAACAGGACAAAGCAGGTGGGAGTAGTGTAAAGGAGGAGGAAAGTGTGAATACAAAGAGAATAGGCATAAAAATGCAAGGTTACATATAGCAGCTACATGCACAACTGCCAGTACCAGTTCTACAAACTAGATTTGTTTGGGGATATTACAATCAGCCCCCTAGTTTAATCGAAAGGGAACTAGATAGAGGCAATGCATTCTCAATAAGGGTCTTCAGTTCAAACCCCTGTGCTCTGCCTACCATTGGTCCAACAGAGAGATTGCCATCTGAATTCAGAACAAGATGAACAAAGTCAGTGTTCTGTTGTTGGGATTCCTTGCTGGGGTTAGGCAGGGCAGTGGTGAAGGCAATTAGCAGGAGCTAGGAGACTAATACTTTTAGATTTCTCAGAGGCTCGAGGCCAGTGGTTCCCCACCACGCCACACAATCGCTCACAGCTCCCAGACCCTGCTGCTGTTGGCAGCCCCCTGGCCAGGGCTGGATCCTGACGCTGCTACCAACCCCCAGACCACAGTCAGGGCTACGTCATGCTGCCGCTGGCGGCACATCAAAAGATTGCCACGGCACACCGATTGGAACCACTGCTCTAGGCACACTCAGTGCTTACAGTCATGGGTGGCTGTATTGGAGAATCTGAATGAAAAAAATAAACCTCCACCCCTGCCCACTCCCACAAAAGGAGGCCTCATCAAAAAGAAATAACCGATTTCCTACATCTTGTTCTTCATTCAAACCTACTCACCTTCAACAGCATCCTTATAGAAACTTCAAGGTTTTCTGTCCTTTACTGTTCACAGTTCAAGGAGATTCCAAAACCAGCTGAACAGGTCCCAGAAAGGTGACACCCTCCCCATGTAGCTGACCAGTGCTCCCATCACAACACCACAGCCCATCAGGCCAAACCCCTTAAAACAGAGTATAGCTAGCTACACACCCTAGAGCAGGGGTCTCAAATTCAAGTCACAACAAGGGCTGCATGAGGACTAGTACATTAGCTCAAGGGCTGCATCACTGAAATCTTTTCATACAACGATATTGCAAACATGGGTAGCAATAGTGTTGTTGCAGGCCACCGGAAATAGCTCTACGGGCCGCATGTGGCCCAGAGGCCGCGTGTTTGAGACCCCTGCCCTAGAGTCAGATTTCTAAGAGCCCACATGTATTTATAAATATGATTGAGCCAGTAGACCTGGTACAAGGTGACTGTAGCAGTGTCCAGGCTTTAGCCAGGTTCTGTTCCAGTCTACACTATATATTGAAACCGTGTTATAAGCAGATCCTCTGACTTCAGTTATGTGCATGGTGTGGACTTTGTGCTACCCTTAATTATTCCATCAGAGCTTACTCTGCTGCAGCGTGAGAAGGAAACTGCCTCCTTAGTCTCTCTAGCAGCTGTTTCACAAGCTACCGGAATCCCATTACAACCATATTAGCTTCCTTTTCTTTTAAGGGAAGTTTTAATGACAGGACATCTCCATTCCCTCCGCCACCAATGACACAAATAAGAATATCCAAGGCTTGGGAGTTCCATGTATTAAATGGTACTCTGCTATATGAACCCAGCTTCATCAACTTTCCAGGATCAAGAGCTCTCACCTCCCTCCAAAGGAGCTTAGCAGATATCCAACACACAACAGGAACCAAAGATGGCTTGCAGATTGGCATCAAGGATTTCTAGACAGAAGAGTTCCCTGTTTTCTAACAAAATGCCCATGCAGAATTGAGGCATACAAAAAGTTATTCTTGTGAACTTGACTGTCCTGAAGCCCTACATGTATCTGTTGATGGGGGAGAAGAGTGTAATCTTACTTCTTGATGCAGTTGGTCATGAGAAGGTGGACATCCTGTCTCTCATCCAGTAGCAACATGGCACCTAAGTACCCAATGCGCTTGTCTGTGAATTTCTGAGAGGCAATAAGCTTGAGGCACTCCAACTGCAAAAAAACCAAAGATAAATCAGCATAAACCATCCCCCTGGGCTGGGAGTAATAACAGATGGCACTTATATGGTACCTTCCATCCAAGTATATCAAAGTTCTTCAAAAAGCTAGTACATATTATCCCTATTTCAAAGGGGAGGAAGAAAAGCAACCCAAAGGCTCTGCAAGTGAGCAGAAGAGCCAGGAACAAAACTCAAGTCTCTTGATGTAGCTACCAGACCATACCATGTCTCATGACTGTGAAATTCTTCAAGGGTGCTGGAGATCACCTGGCAAGAACTAAAACAGAGTAACACAGAAGCATCTGGTAAGTGAAAACATCATCTATCAACATTCAAAGCATACTATAGGTCTTTAAAAATTAGAGACCCATTCCAGGACCAGTTTGATAGAGAAAAATCCATTACTGATACAGATGGAGCAGACACTGGCAAACTTACCTCATTATATAACTGCACACTGGACTTGTATCCCAAAATTCCAGCATCCCTGAAATACCATGTCTTAATTAAAAATGCACTTACTAATTGAGAGTAAGTCAGTCACTTCACCAAACAACAAAAGCAGATCTTGGTAGTTTCTAAAAACTAAAAAGGAGTGTTTTCAAACACAGATTGAATAAGGAAGTTTTTAAATGTTGGGGCAAATATCACACATACGTGGAAGGATCTCTTTCAGAATGGACAACCTTAAAACAAATAGACGTAACTGATGCATTAAAAAGAGAAAAGAAAGTGTAATAGGCATTTATACAGATTGCTTAAAATATTAAAAGCTTTCAGGAAAGAAAAAAGAGCTAAAGTTTACAGTCTCAGAAAATTATACACATAATGCTGGAAGTTTCAGCAATCAAGTTCCTGTGTCATGTCTATCAAACAGAGTCTATATATTATTTCACATAGAGATCTGCAGCAATATTATATATTTTGTTTAGCTGGAGAGACATACCATATGGTAATTTAAATATACCAAGCTTAAATAGCACTTGAATTTAATTAGCATTAAAGCCAATCCTTACAATCTGCATTATCTTTTTGCATCTGATAGTGTTGCTGTCCCAGATTTTAGAGACACAAAGGCGGGCAAGGTAATTGCTTTTACTGGACCACCTTCTGTTAGCTTGAAACTTTCTTCATTAAAAGATGATTCTATAGAAGAAATTACCTTACACACCTTGTCTCTCTAATATCCTGGGACCAACACTGCAAACAGAGTAAGATAATGCACAGTGTTGGCTCTAATATTAATTAAATAGAGCAGGTTCTGTACTATTTATTGAGGAAAACAGAAGACAGCAGAAACTCTGACAAGTGAAGTGTAAAAATGTATTTAGAAATTTCAAAAAAGAATTAAGAACAGCTGGTCAACACCCCAAAAAGTAAAGGGGGAAGGAGAGGACTCCACACCACCACCACAAGCAGGAAGCTGATAAACAACCAATGGGACCACTGAACAATTGAGATGCTAACACAGCAGTCAAAGAAGATCAGACTGTTGCAAAGAATCTAAATGAATTCTTTACATCTGTCTTCATGGCTGAAGATGTGAGGAAAATTCCAAAACCCTACCCACTCCTTTTATGTGACAAACCAGAGAAACCATCTCAGAGGTTGAAGTGACACTGAAGAAGGTTTTGGAACAACTGAAAAATTAAGCAGTAGTAAGTCACTAGGACTAGCTGGTGTCCACCCAAGAGCTCTGAAGGAGCTCAGATCTGAAATGACAAAACTACTAACTGCAGTATGTAACCTATCACTGAAACCAGCTTCTGTACCAGATAACTGGAAGTTAGCTAATGTGCTGCCACTTTTTAAGTAAGTCTCCAGAATCAAACCCAGCAATTACAGGCCAGTAAGCCTAACTTCAGTACCAGGCAAGTTGGTTGAAAAGAAGAGAATTATCAATGCACAGATTAATACAGTTTGTTGGGGAAGAGTCAATATGCTTTTTGTAAAGGGAAATCCTGCCTCCCCACTCTATTAGAATTCATTGAGGGGGATCATCAAGCATGTGAGACAAGGGCATGCCAGCAGATATCATGTACTTGGATTTTCAGAAAGCCTTTGATAAATGTCCCTGACCGAAGGCTCTTAAGCAATGAAAGCTGCCACAGGTTAAGAGAAAGCCCTTTTATGGATCAGAAACTGGTTAAAAATATAGGAAAGAAAGGGTAGAAATAAACAGTTTTCAGAATGGAGAAGAGTAAATAGTGATCTCCCCCAGAGATCTGTACTGGGATCAGTATTGTTCAGTATATTCCTAACTCATCTGGAAAAAGGAGTAAACAGTGAAGTGGCAAAATTGGCAGATGATTCAAAACTACTCAAGATAGTCAAGTCCAAAGCAGACTGAGAAGAGTTACAAAGGGACCTAACAAAACTGGGTGACTGGGAAACAAAATGGCAAATTCCAGAGGGGTAGCTGGGTTAGTCTAGTTCATCAAAACTAACAAGGAATCCCGTGGCACTTTTCAAGACCAATACATTTATTTATTGCATGAGCTTTTGTGGAAGAAAATCCATTTCCCATTTTCAAGCACCAGAGAAAGTGGGATTTCTTTCACCAAATGATATTCAATGTTGACAAATGCAAAGTAACACACACTGGAAAACATAACCCCAACTATACATATAAAATGATGGGGTCCAAATTAGCTGTTAGCACTCAAGACGATTGGGAGTCTTTCTGGATTCTCTGATAACATCTACTCAATGTGCAACAGCAACCAAAAAAGCTAACAGAATGTTGGGAATCATTAGGAAAGGGATAGATAATAAGACAGAAAATATCCAGTCAACCTGTTTCCTCTCTATAAAATTCTCATGATATACCTACATCTTGCATACTACATACAGATCTGGTCGTCCCATCTCAAAAAGGATATATATGGGAATTGGAAAAGGTACAGAAAAGGACAACTAAAATAATTAGGGGTAGGGAAACGCTTCCATATGAGGAGAGATCAATAAAGTTGGCATTTTTCAGCTTGTAAAAGAGGTGTTTAAGGGGGCTATGATAGAGTCCTTTAGAATATTGACTGGTGTGGTGAAAGCAAGAACGTTTACTCCTTTATGTAACACTGAAGCTAAGGCTCACCAAATGAAATTAATAGGTTTAAAACTAACTAAGGGAAGTATTTCTTCCCACAATGCACAGCCAACCTGTGGAATTCCTTGCCAGAGAATGTTGTGAAGCCCAAAACTATAACAGGACTCATAAAAGAAGTAAAGTTCATGGAGGAAAGGTCAATCAAGGGCTATTAAGCAGGACACGCAGGTACTGCTGTTTGCAAGAGGCTGGAATGGTCAACAGGATGGATCATTTGATGATTACCTGTTCTATTCATTCCCTCTGAAGCACCTGATACTGGGCACAGTCAGAAAATAAGGTACTGGGCTAGATGGACTACTGGTTTGACCCAGTATGGCTGTTAGGTTGTTAGAATACACAAGATATACTTCTCCATCTTTACATAACAAAATATAAAATATTGTCCCAGATAGCTATATGAAACACAAAATCGTCAGCCCCATTTTGTCCCCATGATAAATGAATCATCCTGAAAGAAAAAAAAAATTAGAGACAGAACTCAAACAGGACTGAAAGACATGTACTAAGAAATGAAATATTAAAAAGATTCAAACTGGGAATAAAGCTATTTCTATTACTGTGCTGCATACCAGAAAACACAAACTCAAATTTGTGGACCCAGACCATTCATGTTACAGATCACCGGAAAAAATAATTAGTTTAATTAATTAATATTAACGCGGTATCTTGACATAGAACATTCGAGAATAGTGCCTAAAAACTTTGATAACAAGTAATAGTATACATTGCACACATAAACAATACAATAGAAACATGAAATGATTCAGATGCTTTAACTTAAATATGATAATTCTATAGTTACGGAATAGTGAAGGACGACATACATAAAGGACACATGATTTACACCCCCCACTCCTCTTCAAACTCTCCTGTTTTTCTCCTG
This sequence comes from Podocnemis expansa, assembly GCA_007922195.1. Classification (NCBI taxonomy): domain Eukaryota; kingdom Metazoa; phylum Chordata; order Testudines; family Podocnemididae; genus Podocnemis; species Podocnemis expansa. The sequence continues at coordinate 305,729 of ML682138.1, forward strand.
CTGATACTATTTGATCCCCACCCCACTGGGGAAAAATTCAGTTTCCCTCCATGAAAATTAATTTGAATAGTTATATATATATTTATCATATTAAGGTTGTATTTAGTAGGGGGGAGAAGAAATGGTAATGATAATGTATATTGACCATAACATTCTTTAATATTGTTAATTCTGTAAGACACATACTTATCCAAATCAAGACAATGTCTTGTTGTAAACAAACACTAAAATAAAAATTTTAAAAATTTCCTCCCTAAAATATCCCCATCACCACAACAGTAAATTTAGAGCAGTAGTTCCCAAACTTTTTGGCTTGAGAGCCACAAATATTTTTTTACAACCCTTTGGCTGGTGGCCCTAATCAGTAAATAAAAAAAAAAAAATGTACTGATGTGTTTGTAGATAGTACACCATTAAGGACTACAGAATTCTATATGTTTAAAGTAAACATTTGGTGCAAAGAAAATTTAAAATTAAAAAAATTAAATCAAAAAGTTTTTTTAAAATTTAAATAGGTTTTTAATACACTTTTTTTATAAAAGTAAGCTTTTAAAGAAAAGATTATTTTAATTTTTTTTTTTTTAAATCCATATCCAGCTCTGTGCCCAACCACGCAAGAGTAGGTTGGGAGGGCTGGGAGTAGGCAGGCATGACACAGGCATCTGTGGGAGACTGGGAGAGCTGGAAGCAAGCACCTGGCTACAAGGCACTTGCTGCTGCAGCCCAGGTCCAGGCTGTGCACCAAAACCCTGACAACAAGAGAGGGGTGCAGGCCATTTTAAAAAGCCCCATGGACCATGGGTAGGAATAACTGATTTAGAGAGTAACATAAAAGATCTGCACAGTAGAATTCGTATTATATCAACTAAGTAGGAACTGAAGTTCATAAAATGAAACACTTCAAAATTGTAATACATAAAATGCACTGAATTGCTTTCTTCTTGTCATGGAAAAGCACTGCAAAGTGACAGCAGGAGCCAGCTCCAACTGGAGGTCTGGCCCTGTCCCCGGCACCAGCTGAGGGTGTGGTGGGCAGAGCTGGCACAGGGGCCAGAAAAGGTTACCAACCCCTGGTCTAGACAACCAACTGTCTAGGAACTCTTCCCCAACAGGTGAATCACTCCAGGCAGTGCTACATCTCCACTTTCCAGATAGTTGTAGCTTGAAAGAGCTAATTGGTATCACAGAAATGGAGGAAGACCTAGCCTCCACCCCAAGAAAAGTCTCTTCTAAAGTGATGTGCACCCTGAAACAGAGGAGGGTTTTGTTTTTCCTGTTACTGGTTTTGAAAATAGCATTGTTGTTCTGCCAAAGAAAAGTTAATCCTATGAGAGGTATGTTTTAAAGATACAACATATAAGAGGACACTGGGGAAGTAAGGGGAATGGAAGCAAGCACAAGCAGCAAGAGAAGACTGCAAAATGAAAACTCGGCACAGTGAAAGAAAGAAGAGCGAACACAATGAGAAGTAAGAAAAGAATTGGTGGCTGGGGCAGGGCTACACAGGGCAGTGGTTTCCAAACAATGGGTCGGGACCCAGGACTGGTCACGGCACCCGCTGCTCCCAAAAGACTGGAATGCATTGCTCAAAGGTGTAATTGTTGGGTCGGGGCGTTAATGATTTTTTCAACTGAGTCCCAATAAGAAAAGTTTGAAAACCACTGACATAGGGCACCATACAAAGAGCCAGGAACATAAACTTGCTAGAGAAGGCAGTTGGAAGTAAGTGTTAAAGTCCTGCCTCTGATAAGGAAGGTACTCTCAGCCACTACATTTTACATGGGCTTGAGGGGAACAAGACAGGAGTGAGAAAGTAATGGTTACACTTGGCTGGCGAGTGTGCAAGCAGGGTTACACCTACGGAAGTGGCACAGAAGGGATGCACATAGTGTTACAAACAGATTGCATTAACTCTAAGGTGATGAGACACTCTGATGCTAAGCTCTGGCTAACGCACAAACCAGGAACTTGTCTTGTGGCTCCCACACCAGGTATAAGGGTATGTCTATGCCAGGCACGGACAAACTGTGGCTCGGGAGCCACATGTGGCTCTTGAATGAAAATGTGTGGCTCACGGAAGAACGCCAGCAAATCAATTTAGTAGGTAAAAGTATATGGCTATAGGCCTCAGCGCAGCTCTTGAAGGTTTAATGATCAACTTGTGTGGCCCCTGACTTCCACAAGTTTGGCCACCCCTGGTGTATACTGACAGTGGCAAATATGCCACCATCAGCTCCATGTTCCAGGAGTAGTTCATAGCAAATCTGAACTTGTTGCGCCACTCCCAGAATTCAGCCCCACAAGTCCTGGGGGTCAGGGGGTGGAGGGAAAAGCAGACCGCAAGGGATTTGCAGTGGGCTTTTCCTTGATCTGTACCGGTGGCTTAGAAAGTCACTGCCAATTATGCAAGGAATTTTACATTCCGTGCGTAACTGGTGGTCGACTGCCGCCGAAAAGCCCTCAAACATAGGCTAGGGCTAAGTGTCTCACAGAAAGAAAAGCAGCTCAGTCCTGGTCTACACTACAGAGTTAGGTCAACTTAAGACAGCATATGTCAACATAGCTCTCTAAGTGTCCACACTAAAAGACAGCGCCCACAAATGTAAGTGGCCAACAACATCAACTTAACTCAGGAGCGTTAACTCATTTGCTATGGTGGGCCAGATTTGATTTAAATGTACTTCAAGTGGGCTGCAGATACCATACACCAAAACATAAGGGCCCTCACTCTCATGGCATTGAGGAATGCTGTGCACGCGAGACTATGTTCCACAATACTACACCTGCTCTGCTCCGCGATACCACACGCTCTCCTTAACAGAGAGGGAATGGGCTCTCACAGAGCAAAATCTTGCATACCCAGAGCTCTGCAATGTCGTGAGACCTGATATCATAGAGCAGCGTCTAGGTGGTGTTGTAGAGCTCTGGCTACGAAAGACTGCACTCTGCGATGCCATGAGATCACACTCTCTCTTTGTTAAGGACAGAATATGGTCTCACAAAGCACAGCTGCAGGCCAGATGGAAGAGGTTTGTGGACTGTATCCAGCCTGAAAGCTGCATGTTTGACACCCCTGACTTAACTGCACCCCCATGGGAAGCATAGCACTTGGGTCAATGTAGTTAGGATAACGCAGTGTGAGTTACATAGCCCATTGGCAGTCAGACCTGCCCCCCCAGGAGACTCCTACTGTTAATACCCCACACAGTTCAGTCAGTGGACATGTCTAGTTGGCAGCCAATAACAAGTGGAATGCCCCAGGGGTTGGCCCTGGGGACAGTTTTGTTCAACATCTTCATTAGTGATCTGGAGCAGGGGTTCCCAACCTTTTCAAGGCTGGGGACCCCTTCCCAAAGTTTTAAAAAAACCTTTGTGGACCCTGTGCCAGGGCAGAGAGTGGCCTGTGCAGCTCTCCTGCCAGGGAGCAAGCCATTGCTGCAGCAGCCCCTGCTTCCCAGTAGGCACATGGGGCTGTGGCAGCTCCCCAAGCAAGGGAAAGGAGCCATTGTCGCAGCAGCCCCTGGTCCCCAGCAAGTGCACGGAGCTGTAGCAGTAATGTCACAGCCATGGCTACCCGCCCCCCATCTTCTCCTCTCCCCCAGTTCTCTGCCCACTCCCCCACCACCACCTGGCTGCTGGAGCTCGTGCCACCTGGCTGCCCCCCCCCAGGCTACTCTCCCAGGGCAGGAGCTTTAAAAACTCCCAGCTAGGAGTGAGCTCCCTGCTGGCCTGAAGTCCGGCCCCAGTTCTCAGCCTGCCTGTGGACCCCCTGGAGCCACCTTGCGGCCCCCATGGGTCTGCAGGGCCAAGGTTGGGAACCACTGATCTGGAGGATGGGGTGGTGCATGCTCAACAAGTCTGCAGATGACACTAACCTGAGGGGAAAAGCAAATATGCTGGAGGGCAGAGACAGGACACGGACTGGACTGGGCCAAAAGAAACCTGATAAGATTCAACAAGGACACCATTCAGAGTCCTGTACTTAGGATGGAAGAATCCCATGCACTGCTACAGACTGGGGACCAGCTGGATAGACGGCAGTTCTGCAAAAAAGGATCTGGGGGGTTACAAAGGACAGAAGTCTGTATGAGTCAGCACTGTGTGTCTTTTTTGCCAAGAAGGCTAACAACATACAGGGCTGCATTAGTAGGAGTACTGCCAGAAAACCGAGGGAAATAATTAATCCTGTTTGGCACTGGTGAGGCCACACTTCAAGTACTGTGTCTACTTTTGGAAGGCCCCAACCACCACCACCACCACCACAAGGAGGATGTGAACAAACCGGAGAGAGTCCATTGGAGGGCAACAAAAATGATCAGGGGTCTATGACTTATGGCACATGACCTACGAGGAGGTCTGAAGGAACCAGATTTGTTTAGTCTGGAGAGGAGTGAGGGGGATTTGATAGTGGCCTTCAACAACCCGAAAGTAGTGGGGGGTTTCCACAGTGAACAGAAATAGGCTGTTCTCAGTGGCAGAAGATGAGAAAACTAGAAGCACTGATCTCAAGCTGCAGTGAGGGAGGTCTAGGTTGGATATGAGGAAAAACTTTTTCAGTTGGAGGGTGTGAAACACTGGAATGGGCTACGAGGGAGGTGGACTCTACTCTAGACTTGGACATTTTAAGTGTGGCTTTACAAAACCCTGGGTGGGATAAGTTAGTTGGAAGCAGATTTCCAAAGGCTTAACCTACTCTAGTATCACTCCAACTCTGCCCTCTACACCTGATTCCATCTCCAAACACTAGGTCTGATCATCCCCACCACAGTTTCTGATAGTGACAACCTGGAGCACGAGAAGACAGCAAATATTACAAACAGCTCTTAAAAATGGGTTACGGGGGTTACAGGAAGGACTGTGGAATTAGAAGTGATTGAGAAAGTAGAAGTCTGAGAGCAGAATTTAGTTCCATTTGCATCATGGATTTGGAGATGGTGAAAAATACAAGATGAGAAAACATCCTAGAGATGCAAGACTGAAGAGAGAGGAGAGAACTGGGAGATACTAGTTTATTTAAAAAAAAAAAAAGTAACTGGACATGAGAGCAATGTTCCCTCTAATTACTCGTAGACTGTGTGTGCAAACAATTTCTTTGTGTGCGCAAAAACATTTCTTTGTGAGCACCAATATTAGTACTATTGAATTTTTTTGTGCGCACTTTATTTTGTCGTGTGCGCAGGTTTCATGACCTGTGCGCGCTTGCACATGCGCGCAGCTTAGAGGGAACAGTGCATGAGAGTATGGACACGGCGGTTCAGAAACAAGGTGTAGGATTCTGGTTGTCATTCTGCTGACCCTATATGAGAGAATGATCCCTCCATGCACTCTTCTCTCTCAGCTTCCCAGTCTGGCAAGCTAAAGATCATAAACTGTTTCTTGTGTCACCCCCCAACAAGAAAGCTGCAGAGCTCTGAGAGATATGAACCACAGATTGAGAGCAAAGAGGGGGTGACCTTGAAGGAGGAGCTGGTGGAAAAGAAAAACAGCTCAAGTCATCTCCTTTTCAGAACCGGCTCTGAATTATCAATGAAGTGATCATAACAGAGCATTATTGGTGCATGTAAGATATATAATTGCTAAAATTCAGCTGGAGAAATAGCTGGTGTGCTCCAGAGTCACATATTCACTAGCTGGCTTCATGCAAAGCTCTCATTGGTAACATGACCAAACTGAAGCTCTCACCAGGTCTAGTTAATGAAAAAAAACCTTGTTACCAGCATATCCATTTAATTTGAAGGAAAGAAAGATTCTGCTTTGTTTTTCTTATTGATGGGCTCCCAAAGCAAGACATGAAAACAGATTTGGAAGCAAGAAGTTTTATCCCTCAACTTCTCTGCACTCCCCACTCTAGTCTCGATTTCTGGCTAGGTCAGCACTAGGTCCCCTAAATCTTAACTGATGATGCCAGGACTGTGATCACACCTGGTGCCTGAGCAAGCAGGAGCCTGCAGTCCAAGTCAAACCTGGGTCTTCATGAAACCATCCATTTTCTACCTGCATGACTTTCCACTCAACGTGCCAACAACATCCTATCCTGGGGTACTAATGTGCTGAACTCCCAGCAGCCAGAGCATTTCATGGCTGAGCAATACAATTCTTAGGCAGCTCCCTGATTCTGACACAAAGCAAGAACACCTCTCACTTCCCACCTGCAAGCCAAAGAGTGGAGAGCACCACCTTCACAAAGCCAGCACTGGCAATCTGTCTCCCGGTTCTCTAACAACCAGGGTGCTCAAAGCTGTGCATACTACTGACCCTGAGAGCCACCAATGGAAATCTCTCTTCCCAGCCCTCTTCCTGGAGCAACCACAGGGATATAAGAATTGCCACATTGGATCAGACCCAACATTCACTCAGAGTATGTCTACACTGACAGCAGCAAATTTGCTGCCGTTAGTTCGCCCTTCTGGGAGTGAATCGCAGTGAGTATGAACTCGCTGTGCCACTCCCGGAAGCCCTGAGGGTCAGGGGATGTAAGGGAAAGTAAACTGCAAGCAATTTGTGGCTGGCTTTCCCCTGATGTATACTGGCGGCTTAAAAAGTCACTGCTTGTTATACAAGGAATTTTATGTTCTTTGCGTAACCGGCAGTCGACTGCTGTCAAAAAAGCCCCAAGTGTAGACTAGGGCTTAGTCTAATATCCTGTCTGGCTGTGGCCAGAACCATATGCTTCAGAAGAAATTAAAGAATTCCATGGTAGGCAGACATGCAATAAATTTTCACTCACACAGACCCTATTCTGCTCTCTTGCAGTCAGAAATTAGCTTAAAATCTATTAACTTTGTGCTTCAGGGCTTAACACTGGAATGGACCATGAGATGCAGAAGGTCAGACTAAATGATATTACAGACCAGAAAATTTCACTCTTTTATTGCTGCACTGAATCCACTAAAGTCTTCAAAAATGTCTCATTAACTGTAATCTGGATGGTCCTATATCTATACCAATGTCCAAGCACTATCTGAATCTTGTTACATTCTCAGTCAGAATGACTTCCTGCGGCAATGAGTTCCATATTTTAACAAAACTTCTTGATTATATCCAGTAGTAATATTAGGAAGGTATGAATGGGATATAATATAAATAAACTTGTTCTGATACAATGGCTACAACTGTATGATACATCTCTGTACTCCAGGAGATGAAATGAACCACCCAGATACAGGATGAGTAATTTTATGTTTCAGAGGACAGCCTGACCTCACACCCTGCAGCCTCCACTTACCAGAAAACATAAGGGCACTTTGGAATTTGGTCCTGCTTCAATGCTTTTACTATCCCATCAACATGTGGGATTAGAAAATTTGATCAAGAATGAAGTTATGCCAGACACATAAAGCAGCCTCCAAGATTGCACCAACGTGTCCACATTCTTTAAATGTAATTATGCCAGGAAAACATCTGCAAGCATCAAATGCCTAAACATCAGGAAGTTTTATGGCATGAAGATGATGATCTCATCACAATGATTTGGCAGTGTTGCTTATGAGAAGTGTTCTGTAGAGCAAGAACTTCCTCTTTCTGTTCTCACTCTCATGCACCACACCCCCATCCAGCCCATAATTAACCAACAGGACTCATGGTTACTAGGCAGAAGGCAAGAGCTTAGAATAATTTAAAAATGGATTATTGCTGTTAAAACATTCTCTCAGTCAGTTTTGCCAGAACAGAAGTGTAAGTCTTTCTCTTTTAGGGTACAAACCAGCCACTAGCTGCCTGGGGTTATGACAAAGCTGCATAAAACTTCTTACATACTGGAAAGCAGATCAGTGTCTGTCTGTTGGTTACAGTGCTTCATACCCCATCCAGTGGTACTTGCCAATGTCAGAGAAAACACTGAGCTAGACAAACTACTGGTTTGATCCAGTCTGGAAATACCCACGTTCCCTTAGACCACAGTTTGTGAATCAGTACATACAGCAATCATCATACCTAATTACTAAACCGTACTGCAGGCTGGACATTTTCAGAAAAGTCTGGGCATTTTTACACAAGCCTTGAAGGAGGGTAGGCAAATTCCAATTCCAATCTTTATCACTAATGTGGGCAGGACAAGCTTGCCCTGATTCAAAAGAGTACAAACAGAGCAGCTACCGAATCATTTTGAAGAGAACACAACAGGAATTGCATCTTAGTTCCAGTCTACCCTACCTGTCCAAAATGCGCAGGATAGCCCAACATGTGCATGTATAGCAGTTTTGCCACATTCCGGCAGCGGTATGTATTATCCTCTTCTCTGAAGGATGACCGGATTGCTGCACATTCTTTCTGAATCATTTCACGCTCTTCAGCTTGGGTTCGTGCTGTCCGGATGGTCCGGATCAGCTCCCGCAGTCTGATGGGGGCTGGCATCCTCTGAAGAGGGAAAAAAATAAATGCATGTGTAAGAGCTCCGCAACAAAAGGAAAGTTCACAGCCTTCTCAGCTTTCAGGATGGCAGAGAATTTTCCTCCTTGTCCTACAGCTATGGAGTGTGGAAAGGGCTAGAAAATCCATTGTGCATGCCATTAACACTAACAAAGAAAGAGCCTCAGAACTAAGGCAACTCACTGTGGTCTCCTCAGGTGACAGATTAGACCAGCCGGTTCCTTTCACACTACCTACTGGAGAACACCACAGTAAATGTCCTGAGTTAGGAAGGTCACTGGGAGACCAAAATTAACATGATTCCCTAATGCAAATGGCAGACAGCCGAAAGCAGGAGAATATGTACCGTGAAACAGTCTTGAAGGGAATGTTCTGGTCCACTGATTCTCCACCCCCAGCTCCACCCCACCCCCAACTCACACACAGATACAGGTGATCACAAGTTTACAGCTTCTCTGTTCTTAAAAAGGACAGGAGATCCCCTACAAAAACTATGTAGCATGATGTTAAGGGAGGGGTGGACAAAACTAGCTCACAGCTAGCTGCCAGCCATTTTACTTTTGGTCACCAGAGGTCACTCCTCCATTACATTTCTGCAGTGGAGCTACGCAACAGGCTACTAAAACCTGGTCACCATGGCCACCAGAAATATAGATGTAACGAGGCCTGTGTTAAGGTAGCAAAGCCAAGCATTTATAAGTGCCAGTTACGGTTACTACAGCAGCCTTAATTTTGCCTCCTTGAGCTTAAGTATGACAACAATCTTTAATTGCATAACATACTATTTTTTCCACTGACCCCATACCCCATTCAATGCACATGGACAGTGCACAGCAAACCATTTCTCTTTTCATCTTCCTCATTCAGCATGCAGTTCCTACAACTCTTTTTTATATATGATCCAAACCCTGCACTGTCTGTTGAATCATTAATCTTATCCCATGTTTTCTATGATGCTCATCACCATTCTGAAGGGGTAGCCGTGTTAGCCTCGTTCAGCAAAACAAAGAAGGAGTCCTGTGGAACCTTTAAGGACTCACTAATTTATTTCTTCATTGAGCTTTCGTAGGAGAAATGAAGTGGGATTTTTCTCCCGCAAAAGCTCATACGATAAATACATTTGTGAGTCTTTAAAGGTGCCACAGGACTCCTTGTTTGTGTCACCATGCTAGTTTCTCTCAAAGAAATGACTAACACCCACACCCAATACAGAATATAATCCCAGTTTTAAAAAAAAAGAACAAGACCACAGAGCAAACAAGCAGTGAACTTCCTAACTCCAAACCCTCTGATCATTCCTCCAAAGTCCAAACCACGGGCACTGTGGTCCAAAGCTCCCAATTCATTCAGCAGCAGTTGTAAGTACTTGGAACATCAAAGCTCAGCTGACCAAGAAGATGGGAAATACACAATTAGCAGATACCTTCCAGCAAAATACCCAGTATCACACAGCACTGTGGTTTTCAGACTAAGGGTCAGGTAACAGTACTGGGTTGCAGCACCCCCTGCTGCTGCCACCAAAAAACTGGAATGCATTGCTCAAACATGTAATTGTGTCACGGGCATAAATCATTTTTTTCCAATTGGATCCAGAGAAAAGAAGTTTGAAAACCACTGACACAGCAGTCTGTAGCAGAGCTAAGGACAGAATCCAGGTCTCCTGGGCAGTACTTCAATTGGTTTAAGCCTTCCTCTCTATTCCTGCAGCTCCTTGCTTCATTCCCTATACAGCTATCAGCTACTATAGCAAGTCAGACAGAGGACCTACGCACAACACTCACAGCCACTACACAACCCTGATTCGTTCTCTGAGCACCATGCATTCTACCAAGTAAGGCAGGGTTCAGTGGGAAAACCAGAAGTCTAAAGCTACGTGCACACATAAAATGTTACCAAGCCACAACTGTAACTGCATGGCTATAGAGCTTCAGTGTAGACACCACCTACTGTGACAGGAGGGATTAAGTCAGCATAGCTACATCTCACAGGAAAGTAGTATTTTCACATCCCTGACAGACACACCTATGCCAATGTAAGTTCAGTGTTGACTAATCCTAAGGAAATGCATGCATACAAGGGAACTGAATTAAAGTGGCACAGGTAGCCTTGATAACATTAATCCTTTTAGTACAGTTATAAATATAACCGTTACGCTAAAAGGCAACGGATAAAATTCAGATTAGTTTTTCTACACACAAACACAACCACACTAACCAAAAAGTAGTAGTAAAAAACCTAGTGATCCCAGAACAGCCAGCTACTCTTCAGCCAGCTGTTGGATAAGATATGGGAATACATCTAGTTTTTGGTCAGTTATGAAAGACAGCAACAGTCTTCAAGTGGATGTCATTTGACAACAACTATTTCCCGACATGGATCTGTGATTGTATCACACTCTCCAAACTTTCTGCCCCAAAAAAGCAGAATCATTAGACTTGCCAAAGGAGGACATCTTTAAGGGCACTTTAATTAAAACAAAGCCACTCTTTATTTATCCAACATCCAGGAGTCTTTGCACTGCAATGCCGCATTTTAACTAATAGTAAATATATTAAATTCGCTTTTAGACAGGTTGATTGCTTAATTCACAAATTAAACAAGCCCACAGAAAAGCCAAATGTTCTGTACATGTCTCCTCTTCCAATTCATCTCTCCTAGGGCCTCCCCGCACAATCTCCAAAGCTAGAAACTGTATGGAATAAGTGTTTAGTTACTACACCTTTCTTGTGGATTACGTATTTTTCTGAAACTTCTCATAACAGATGTTCATTGCAATTTGGTATGGTTGTTCTACTACAACACCACTATTCTGCATTACAAGCTCGCAGTCCATTGCTCGTTACCATTCTAATTTTGTGCACACAGAACCTTACACTGGAAACCCTAACTAATTTCTAAAGATTCACATCAGTCAAGCAGAGCTAGGTGGTGAATTTTATCAGACAACACAGAATTAAAAGACGAGAATACAATGAACAAAAGTCAGGCAAGTTTCAGAGGGGAAGCCATGTCAGTCTTGTCCAGCAAAAGAAACAAGGATTCTGGTGGCACTTTTAAAGATTAACAAATTTACTCATTGCAGGAGCTTTCGTGGGAGAAAAATCCCACTTCGTCAGACACTTTACAATAGGGAACTTACAGAATGGGAGGAAAGTAAAAGCTAGGAAGTGTAAGTCATGGGATCAGGTCAGATTGCTACGACAAATCAAAGCAGTTGTATAGATTCAAACACTGGGGACCAGCACATTAGAGGGAGGGGACATAGAGAGAGAAGGCAAAGATCACCTGTTGTAATAAGAAAACCTGCTAAAATCCTTATTTAACCCTAAACCAACAGTGTCAAATCTGCATACGAATTCTAATTCTTCAGTTTCTTGTTGAACCTTTGATTTGTAATCAATTTGCTTAAGTATGGCAATTAACGTATCATTAATGGAGTGAGCAGGAAGACTGAAGTGTTCCCCTACTGGCTTTTGAATGTTGTTTCCAATGTCAGATGTGTCCATTTATTCTTTTGTGCAGAGACTGTCCTGTTTGCCCAATTCTCTGCACAAAAGACCTTCACCCAAATCTGCACAATGATGCAATCTCACTGCTCAGTGCTTGTTTTGCACATGCAAACTCAACAGGGTGCATGGTGTGTAGAAGTGCCAAGAATGCAAACAGTAATCCAGTATTGTGTGCTTGCATGGCAAATAGCAGGTCATGCACCTCAGATTCCTGTTCTGACTGGGAGCTCATGATATACTACATACCCAGTTGCGATGCGTTCAGAACACTGAGAGCAATAGTGGAGAGCAGTGCAGAAGGCCTCCTTTGAGACAGATGGCAAGCACCCAGGAAACTGCTGGGCCATTGAAAATCCTGCAAAACGCTGTCAAAAACCCGTAGAATGACAAGATAGAAATCAATCCATCATGAGGAATTGAGCGCACAGCCATGATGCACTGTGATCCTCTCCACAGCTCCTAGTGGTAAAAGGTAGCGAGCTGCACTGTGGGATAGATTCCACAGCGCACTGTTCTCAATTTTGACACTAGATTCAAAGCACCAAGTGTGGAAGTGCTTCAGTGACACAGTGAGTATTGAGTGAATGGGCACAAGTGCTGTGATTACATTACTTTTTGAACACTGCTGTAATTTGTGTCAACAACGCTGCCTAGTGCAGGCAAGGGCAAATTACCTTTCCCAGATCTGAAGAACTCTGTGAACTTGAAAGTGTGCGTCTTTCACCAACAGACATGTTGCTTCACCTGCTTTGTCTCTCTAATGATTGTCAGTGTCACTGCTGCCCAGAATCCTGACTAGCACAAATTCAACCAGAGATGTACCAGTTTCTATCTGCTGCTTGCCAAAGCTAAACTGCAGCAAAAGCCCTAGATGTGTCTGCGAACTTCAGAACCCAAACCAGCACTGATTTACAGACATACATGGTAGAAGCGTCTGCAGAAGTTCACAGTTTAGTTTCCTCTTCTCCCCATCCCGACTCAAATGAAGTCTCCCATGCCATGCTGGAAGTGGATTTTATGAACATTGGAAGTGGCCTGCTCAATGCTAATTCTGCCATACTTCCCCATTCCTCCAGTCTTTGCCCTCTCCCCTCCTCCTGTGTCTAGGAATGAGTGCCACCACCATGCTGGAGCCAGTTATCTTCCCCAGAAGTCCAGAGGCAAGGACTTGCACTTAACAATGATACATGTGCAGAAGGCTTCTTGTACTAAATATCTTACAGGTACTGTACATAGCTCCTTCCAACCCCTGAGATCCCTCAGCATTTTAACAAGCTTAACTGATCATGGGAGAAACCAGCATAAAGCACTACTATCCAACACAAAGTAAAATACTTTACCAAAAACTGAAAGTGAACAGAGGCAAATGAGCTGATGCAAAGTGAAATGTGCCACGGTCACCTAAGTCAACATCCCCACATTTGTAAAAAATGCCACCAACTCTTTAATAGCTACTCTGGATCTCAATTTTACGTCTCATCTAAAAAATTGTTCCTCCAAGCCTATGGGTTCCCAAATTAGGGCAATAGCTCAATTCTGACAGAGAAAAGGAGAGCAGTGAATTACCAACCCATTTCAGTAGATCTCTAATGGTGCATCTATTAAGCAAAAAAGACCCTCAACAGTGAGGCTCAGATGCTATGGGGCTAAAAATAAGATGCAGATGTAGAGGCTCAGACTAGAGCCTGGGATCCCAAACTCTGCAGGGGGACCCAAGCTAGATCAAATGCCTACACTGCTATTTTTGGCCTTGCAGTGCAACCAAGTCAGCATATTTGGGCTGCAAAACTTTCTGCTTCAGGGTTTTTTCACTTGGGTTTTTCCCCCCCTCTTCTGTGTAGATGTACCCCAGGATTCCTCGGATGGCTTCCACCCAAGAGCTGACCCTGTCCTAACCCACTTCGCTTATGAGACCTAACTAGCTCATTATATGAAGTGGTAAGGCTGCAGATTAAAAATGTGCATTTTGAAAGCCCCTGTAAAGACCAAAAAAAAAAAAAAAGGCAGAGCAGTTTTTTAAAATGTGTATTCCTACCAAGCAGCAGACTCACCAGCTTAAAGAGGCACATAATACTTTGAGAGTCATTACAGGTCATCTCTGTTATTCAACCTGGCATATTTTTACAAATCACTTGGTTTACAGCAGAGGTCTCAAACTCAAATCACCATGAGGGCCTGCATGAGGACTAGCATGTTAGCCCAAGGGCCACACCACTGAAACCTTTTTATACAATGCTATTGCTAATATTGGTAACGATAGTGTCATTGCTGGCCACAGGAAATAGCTTTAGCGGCTGCATGCAGCCCGTGGGCCGTGTGTTTGAGACCCCTGGTTTACAGGCACAATTAAACACTAAGTCAAAGAAGAAAAGTCCCCAGAGAAGGAGAAACTGAACTGGCTGCTCCTTTCACGTGCCTTCCTGGAGAAAACATACCCAAGCCTTCCCCATGTCTTTCTGCCATTATGCTTGAGTTAGATAAAGAGGTGAAAGGTTTCACTAGTTCCAGTTTATGCATTTCTCTAGCACCCTTCTGGGTCACAAAAACATATGTATCCATTAAGATCTTCCGTGACCACATCTCTCTCACCTTTTCAAGTGGCTTGAGATTGGATATCAGGCCTACCACATCAATCACAAGTAGCAACAGAGGAGGTGAAGATAAGGCAGCCTTTGTTCCCAGAAGCAAAATGATTCAGGGGCAGATGGGAGTGGGAAATCAACCAATTACTTAAAAAACGTCTGTCTGGCCACTGTCTGATCACTAACCTGACATACTATATAGCTCATTAAACACAAGCCTATACTGGGAAAATGCATCACATTAGAGAACAGGTGAAATAACCCTGATAAGCTTGACATCCCTCTTCGGGTGGAGGACAACTGCATTTAAGAACACATTAGCTGGCCATGGTCAAGCCTTCTGGGGATCTTAGGCTTAACCATAATCAACTAACACCACTTTAAATGAAATCATTCTTACCCCCAATACAGGCCACCATTACTTTGGTTATACAAGCACTCAGCACTTTTTTGCTCATGGCTATATTTGCCCTCATTAGTTTACAGCCCATGGTTAATTTAATATTTTTCACAAACTTTAAAAAATTTTACCTATCTTCATCTTTTAATAGTACTATTAGATTTCTTTTATAATAGTTAGTCCCATTTCAAAATGTTCTGTTACTGCTCTATTTAACCCAATTTCATCCTTTAGTATTTTCGTTCTTTTTTTTTATCAACTTATCTCTTTGTTTCAGTTCCTGTTAGTAACCACCTATTATTATACAGCCATGGCCCCAATTTCTTGCCTTCAAAACCAACCCTCATAGTCTAATATTAAGACCTGCAGAGATGTTGCCAGAATATCTCAGTGCCATCCACAGTAACCACAACATAGCTCAATCTCACATCTCATGTTCATGAGATCACATCACTTCACTTCTTAAATATGGATTTATGAACCGGGCTTTAGGATACTATTTTTGAAAGTTTGTGTGTAGAGAAAGTTCACTGTGATGCCCTGAAAGAGCTAAACCCCTTTCATATTACACAAACCAATTTTTACCTGAAGGAACAAAGTCTGGGGCAGGCCTCAACAAATCACTGTTTCTGTCCCCACAGTGACCAGTTTCAGTAGTCTGCTGCCTAGCTCCACTGCAGAAATGTAATGGTGGAGTGCCCTCTGGTAACCAAAAGTAAAACTGCTGGCAGCTAGCTGAGAGCCAATTTTGTCCACCCCTAGTGTGGGGACACTGTGCTGCAGGCGCTCGGCCTGCTCTGGTGGCTTATGGTTCCACCCACTGGTCAAGCTGAGGCTCCACTTTTCAAGGTAGAATGGTCCAAAGTCACAAGTTAAAACTAAGGGGGTCAGCTCCCAGCCACTGAAAAGTTATCAGTTGGCCTACCCTTGGGGTTCAGTTCTCAGATCTCCCTTTACGCACAGATGAGGTACCCCACCCCTCAGCCTACCTTAGCAATCACCAGTATGCCCCTGATAAAGCCAGACAGTCTGGGATTAGGCCTGTCTTCCCTCCAGGGAGTCTCTGACTTGCCCCTCACTTTACAGCACCACTACAGTGTTTCATGAAGAGGTTAACTCCTATTGGCATAGGCATAAACACTCCAGCCCTTAGAGAGGTGACAGCCACATCAACAGGAAGAGCTTGCACACCAAATGAACGCTATTTACACCATGGTTAGGTCAGCAGAACTGGGTTGCTCAGCAAGCGGATTTTCCATACCCCTTGAGTGATGCAGGATACGTCCACACTGACAATGGCAAATTCACCACCGTCAGATGGATTTTTTCTGGATCAACTGAACGATCGATAACAACCCCTTTGCGTTGCAAAGCGCTGTGACAATGAGAACACATTTCCTGTCAGCACAGTGCAGTGAAGACACTGTACAGTGGAGACTGTTACAAAGTCAAGTAACTCCTGTCAACTGCCACCAAATTTTGCCAGCAATGTAGACCTGGCTATAGTTACACCAACATAAGTTGGTGGTGTGGACCAAGCATTTCTTGCTGGCTCAGCCACACTTCTCTCCCCAGGTGAAAGTAGTTTGGTCTGTTCTCCTTCCCAGCCAGCTTTTCCCTCTTCTACCCCCTTCTGAGCCCTTGTCTACTCTAGCACTTATGTTGTCATAACTTATGTCACACGGGGAGGGAAGGGGGGGGGACACCCACACTCACACAACGTAAGTTTTGATGGTGTAAAGTAACAGTATAGTAGAGACAATGTCTTACAGGCCTGCCACGCACTACTGGAGTAGAGACAGGACAGTCTGTGGTCAACACAGTTCTTAATTCACTCTAGCCTGTGTTGGTTTGCTGAAAAAATGTTTTCAATAAAAATACAATTATAGCCCTTAACGCTGCAAACACAAAGTCCATGAAGAGTCAGTCATATTGTAGTCAATAGCATTATTCTATTAATTCACTTATATACCTGTTAAAGCATTTGCAAGGCCAACTGATTTGCATATATCAGTTTTCTAAAATTCAGATAAGGTATTCTACCAGCAGTGGCATTTAAAAAAAAACAAACAGTGTTTATATTTTAACTCAAATGTCCAAACTAAGGTTCCAGTAACACAGATTTTCAAATAAACTACTTGACAAAAATGCATGGTTTTTTTTAAGCAGTTATTGGAATGGCCCCACCTTTGCTACCCAGAACAAACTGTACTATTCAAGCCAAGCAGGGGTTTTTTGGCACTTAAAAATTAGGGACTGATCTAGTTCCCATTGAAGTCAATGGCATAACTCCCCTGTACTTCAGCAGTGTAGGATCAAGTTCTTGATGGGTAGAGAGAATGGAGCGGACATATCTAAACTACAACAACAAGTGATTATGAACAGTGTTTTACTAAACACTTGAATTCAAACTCCCTTGGATAGCTGTATCACCACATGGCTTGAAAAGTGGGTCCAGACTTGACATAAACCTAGCAAGCTGTACAAGAGGTCTAAAAGACTACTGCAAGGGTCTGTATTTAATCCAGTTTTTTCAATATTTTTAAAGAAAAGAGGTAAGCAGCATGTTAAGATTAACAGAAGGTACTAATCAGAGATGCTGCTACCACCACAGAAGGCAAAGGCAATTTGAAAGGTTACTCAGGGTATGGAGATTAAGAAAATTAATTAAGAAAAAAATTAAGAAAAATGTTCAGAAAATATAATTATGGAATTCATCCAGGAAAGACAACAGCTAATCTCTCTTTGGAAACATCAAAATACGTATTATTTAATGGAAGGGAGGAATCTGAAAAGCAGTAACACCAAGAGACCTGAGTGACATGAAAGAAAACCGAGTTTAAAATCTAATATGGCAACAAAAATGGACAACGTTTCTTTGGGTTGCACCGCAGACGTAACACGACACAAAAATTTAGATTAAATATCAGGAAACATTCCTGCAAGCAATGCCTTTAAATATCTGAAAGGAAGTAGAAGTCTCACTTCAAATAACATTTATAAGTAAACTGACCAAATCAAAGAAGTCTTCTGTAGGTAAAGATCTCAGGATCTATAGGTTAAGGGTGAAAAAAGACCTCGCGATTCTCTGGGATCTCTAGCTCGCCTGAATCTTAAGTTTTGGTGAAACTAAATGCAGCCCTGCCTCTCATTTCTGCTTGCTGCCATCAGCTGAAGCTACTGTACACAAGCCCCACTATGATGTAAGAGAAGCGATACTGGGGGGGAGGGGGAGCAAACTTGGTATGGTTCACATTCATACACAACTGCGTGTCAATCAAATTAAACTAACTCTCACTCAAATCTCCGAAGTTGAGCCTAAAGTATCTGTACTTTGAGGGCCTGTCTACACCGTGGCTGGCCCACGCCAACTGACTCGAGAACACAGGGCTGTTTAATTGCAGTGTAGCTTTCTGGGCTCAAGTTGAAGCCCAGATTGTAGACATGGGAGGGTCCCAGACAGGCTGCCCAAGCCTAGAAGCCTTCTACATTGCAATGAAACAGCAGGGTAGGCCAGAGCCATAGACAGCCGGCACAGACCTGCCCACAGGTTAACAACAGCTATGTAGACATACCCTGAGTAACCATCTTCATGTCTTCCATAGTAACACTTTGCTATTGTACACAGTACTTTCCAAATGCTAACACCCTTAGGAGGCAAGGAGCTAAACATCCCCATTTTACAAGCTGAGAAATGGAGAAAGAGAGAAGGGAAGCAGCTTGCCCAAAGCCCACACAACAAATGAGTGGAAAAGAGAAGATTAAAACTCTCATATTCCTGGCTTTCAATTATATGCTGTCCTCACCAGACTATGCCACCTCTACCATTCTCATCTACTTCTGACCTCCCAATTACCTCATCAAGTGGCCTGCTTGAGGCTCAGCTATGTGAAGTCCAGCATTTTTAATTTAAAACAGACCCCAGAATCCTCTCCTTGGTACTACAGCTTGAGAGACAAACCTCCCTTTTTTAAAGCATTAACATCAGGTGAAAGGTGCCAGAATGCAATCTTGGGAGCTCAAAGTGCTCATTCTACACAGTGGTCACAGCTTAGGGAGCGTTAATGTTTTCCTACATCGTCCAGTAACTTCAGCCATATGCTGAAAAGCATCATCACTATCAAGCTTCCACAGTCCACAGAATCCTCAGATGCACAGGCAATCTGAAAACAGCAGGGGCTTTTGTAACATGAACAATGGCCCCTCAGCAACTGGACTGAGACTGTCCCACTCATTGCACAGAGACCACCATTCAGTCAAATCAGTAGGCAATGACTTTTGGACATCAGTAACCTCTGCTAGATTTGATACTTTGGCCTGATATATTTACTTACGAGACCTGCTAATCCTAATCCAGTGATACAGTGTTTACCACCAAAGTAAAGCCTCATAGGTCTCAAAGCGTCAGAACATGATCAAGTCATTCAAAAATGACTGGTTTTTTCTCCTTCACCAGAAGGGTCTGCATTATTTAAAGGACACTTATAACCCAAAGGCCAATTTCTGAAACAACAGAGAACAAGGAATCCTGTGGCATTTAAAGATTTACAAACTGATTTACTGTGTGAGCTTTCATGGGGGAAAATCCCACTTTGTCACATGAAATGGGATTTTTGCCCACAAAATCTCATGCAATAAATCAGTTTTTTAGTCTTTAAGTGCCGCAGGACTCCTTGTTAGTTTTACTGAACTAGACCAACACAGCTGCCCCTTTGGAACTCGGCCATATAGAACTACACAATTCTCCAAGCTCCATAGGGCCTGAAAAATCCACTGGAGGAGGAATGCTGCCACCAACTTTCACATAATTTAAAACATTCATTTTTAAAAATTTCTAGTAGTCCTGGCCTCAAAGATTACTTTCTGCTGGATTTGGAAAGTAGAGAGAAAAAAATCACTTCTAAGTCTGCAGACAAATGACTCCCAATCCCTCTGTTGCCACTCAGAGTTTTGCCCAGCTGTCACATTTTTCAAGCCCTGCTCTCAACACACAACCTCCTAAGGTCACAGGCAGTGTTTCCACAGCAATTGAAGCATGTCACACATCAAGTGGTACAATCAATCACAAAAGAGCATTTAAAATCAGTATGCAGATGGTAACAGTCTGATTTTGAGAAAGATCTGCCTGCTGCAGACTATCAAGAATTAATGCACACTCAAGTACCTGAGCAACAACTAACACACCATATGGTTTGAGAAAGAACTCAGAAACCCCTGAAGAAGGGAGTCAGATTGCCCCAGGATCCATTGATGGAGACCACTCCATTATCAGCAAAATTCTGCCCCTGCAGCTTGCTGTAAATCCCTTTAGGTGGAGAGTGTAGTTTCTCCCTCTCTGTGAAGACAGACACAACCATGGGGCTAGCTACAAACACTAAATAAAAATCCATGAACCAGAAGCCACAGCACACTATAGCTGCATTCTGCTTCAGAAATACCAAAATAAAGAGTGCTGGCAAAGCCAGGCGCTCTCTCTTGTGCACATGCATCACCCCCATACAGTCACCAAGGGGAAACTTATTTCATGAGTTTTTCTCCAGTTCCACCAGAACTTCTAGTAAACAGCTTTAAAAGTTCCTGATAAACATTGTCCTGGAGTTTTTCCGTCCCCCCACTCAAGCAGCAGGGGTTGGGTGCAGCTTTTCAGCCAGGGAAGAGCAGAAGCTGAGCAACGGTACCCGGTCCTCATCCCAGCCAGAAGGGAGTAAAGGAAAAGGAGGCACTCCGGTTGGATGGTTTACAGGGGGCTTGGGGAAGCAGGGAAGGAGACCCAGGTCTGAGGGGAGAGACAGATGTGTGGGCGGGCGGGCGGGCGGGCTTGTGATGGGCCCGCAGGGACTCTGAGGGGGAACAGAGGAGAGCTTTATAAAGAACCATAAGAGTTGAAGGTAGGTCAGGGACGCTGCAGCTTGGAGAGTCTCTGTGGAAAATACTTCCACACGGCTGGCGGGGAAAGAGCAGTGCCCGAGCGCAGTGTCAGCGCGCCCGCAGGGATCCCGGGACTGTGAAGCACAGGAGGGGCACAGGTTGGCAGACGGGAGCTAGGATTTGGGGAGGCAGGAGGACTGGGGAGCGGTGTAGGCTACCCCAAGGGGAGAGGGGCCGGGGCACCGAGGGCGGGCGCCGAGCAGGCCCCGTGAGAAGGGTACCTGGGCTCGGGGGAGGAGATACGGAGCCAGGAGAGGAGTTGGAGAAAGAGAGGCACGCGGGGCGCACACCGCCCGGGGGAAGGGGCTGGAGGAGCCTGGTTTAAGGGGCCGGGCCGGGGACACGGGTGGTTTCAGGGGCCGGGCCGGGCCGGCGGCGAGGGTCGAGGAAACAAGACGGGGGACCGGGACAGGGACGCCGAGATCTCCTCCCCCGCCCCCACTCACCGGGCCGGGTCCCTGCAGCGGAGGAAGCGGCGGCGGCAGGAACCAGGCATCCAAAATGGCGGCTCCGCGGCCTCAGCACCGATAGTGCGGCGGAGGGATCCGCAGGCCGGGAGTCGCTCTTCTCCGTCTACCGGACCCACCCCGTGCCGGGCGCCGCTGTGCCGATACCGCAGCTCCAGGTGACCGGCCTCCGGGGAGCAGGCCGCTCGCCGGCGCCGGCGCCGAGCAAGTTGGGAACTACTTTCTTAGGTGGAAGCGTCCGTGAGAAAGCATGCACGGGGCGCTACGCGTCAGCGCCGTGGCAGGCACTGATGACGTCAGACGCCAGGCTGGTCAGCGCTCCGGGAGTTGCCGTGAAAAGCGGCCGGCTGGCCCCAGGCGCCGCGGAGAAGGGTTCTGCGGTCTTCACTGTCTGCCCCCACTCACCGGATGGGCGAGGCTGGGAGCGCTGGGGCTCCGAGCATGCCCGTTTCTGCCGCCCAGGCCGCGACTTCGCCCCCTTCTTGGCCAGCCAGGCGCCGTGCGGACAGGGGTGAGCTACTCACTATGTAGCGGCTGCACCAGAGACACTAGAACAGGACCTAATAAAACCAGCTACTCCATCAAAGGCCCGTTCAGAAATCACAGAACAAAGAAACCAGTTGCTGAGCACTTCCATCTTTCTGATCACTCGATGACGGATTTGTTAACGACTGTCGTCAGGCATGTGGCTGGGACATCAAGACTCCAAAGAGAAACAGCTGAACTCGAATTAATATGCAAGCTAAATTCTGTGAAAGCAGGACTGAATGGAGACTATGGGTTCTTTTCCCATTACAAAAGGTAATTTGATTTCAGGCTTCCCATGTTTTGAACCTGAAAACTGCTCTGATTTGCTGTTACTTTATGATCTGATCCTATGTTTTACACCCCCTTGCATTTAGTTTCATTCCTTTCTGTAAGTTCACCCATCTTCGAAGCATCTGAGGAAGTGGGATCTTCTCCCACGAAAGCTCATGCAAAAAATAAATCTTTTAGTCTTCAAGTGCCACACAACTCCTTGTTGTTTTTTCACTGGACTAGACTAACACGGCTATCCATTTTAAAATTGAGTTTGAATTGTCCTGCAAATAGTGTAGTGGCTAACACCTCTGCTTAACATGCAGAAGGTCCTGGGTTCAATTCCCAGGGGGTTGGACTCGATGATCTCATGAGGTCCCTTCCAGCCCTATGATTTGACTTGACTTGACTTAAGCCTCCTTAATTCAAACTAACTTGCCAGAGTAGACATATCCTTCCAGTTCTATGACTCTGTGAAGAAGTGGGACTCAGCCCCCAGGGGAAAAAACAGGTTACTGTGATTCTAATGCTCTGTCTAGAGTCTGGACAGATGGGATGGAGAAGCCTAGGGCAACAGGGGGATGGGGACTGCACAAAGTGAAAGAGCCTGTGACTTCAGCAAAACAACCCTGTGATTTCCTGCCTGACCAGCTGAGGCAGGCTCTGGCCAGAGCACCCTAGCGCCACCACTCTCCCTTCCTAGGCTGTCACATCACAAGATACAGCAGCCATACCTTGCCCACTTCTTTCTGATGTCTGCTCTGAAACTCAAAGGCCCTGCATCAGCTGAATGTATTCCAGGAACAGGATGAGATTTTCAGTAAGTGGTTCTCCATTTTCTTCACTTGGGAGTTTGACAAAAGAAAGAGACACCCTACCGGATTCCCACTTCCTGACTCAGGAAGGAATCCCTTCTTCTCTATGCATGGCTAGACAGCATCATTGGTGGCCAAGTGGGGGAGACTCTTTCAGAGGAAGTAAAGGCGCCATATCACCTTATTTTACAAAGATGTTTTGAATGTGTAAGATAGAATCATAGAATATTAGGGTTGGGAGAGGCCTCATGAGGTCATCTAGTACAACCCCCTGCTCAAAGCAGGACCACTCCCACTAAATCATCCCAGCCAGGGTTTTGTCCAATCCAGTTTTAACACTTTCCAACAATGAAGACCCCACCACTCTATAGGCAACCCATTCCAGAACTTCCCTACCCTCCTAGTGAGACAGTTTTTCATAATATCCAACCTAGACCTCCCCAGCTGCAACTTTAAATCATTGCTTCTTGTTCTGTCCTTTACCACCACTAACAATAGCCTAGCTCCCTTCTCTTTGGAGTATCCCTTCAAGTAGTTGGAGGTTGCTGTAAAATCCCCCCTTAGTCTTCTCTGCTGCAGACTAAATAAGCATAGTTCCTTCACTCCCTCCTCATAAGCCATGTGCCCCAGCCCCCTAATAATTTTTGTTGTCCTCCACTGGACTTTTTCTAATTTGCCCACATCCTTTGTCTAGTGGGGAGCCCGAAACTGGACACAATCTTCCAGATTCAGCCTTACTAGTGCTGAACAGAGGGGAATAATTACAGGTAGCTACAATGCAACAAAATAATGACTATGAAACTGATGGGTTTTGATGCACTAACAGTGCGTAGAGAGGCCCTTGTCTGAAGAACTGACATGGTCAATCTGCATCAGGCTCTCTTGGAGGCTGATACCATCAAAAAGCTATGGAGAAGAAATATTTGGTATATCACATTAGCTGTTATACTTGCTGAAGAGGCTCCCCTCCTGGGATGATGTTCAGATTACCAGGGAAAAGGGTGAAAGTACAAAACTGAGTTTGAGAGACATCTCCCTGCTTTTATTTTGGGAACACAGGAGTTGTCAAACTGGATCAGATACACTAGTCCATCTCATCTTGCATCATGTGTCTAACAGTTGCTGCACTAGCTGCTTCCAAGAAAGGTGCAAAAGCCTCACAGTAAGCAAATACAGAATAACCTACCCCATTAAAGTGTTGAATTACCCTTTAATTATTAGAGAATACCTTAAGCCTTGAAGCATGAAGGTTTATAACTTTCCTAGACACTAAAAAGCATGGTCTGAATAAAGGCAAGGGATTTATGGTCTATTATCTCATGCTATAACCCACTAGCCCCCCTTTTCGTTCTCTGATGCCAGGGTGGTGTCGTAAGAAATCTGGTCACCTGGCATGGTCCCTAGGCATGGGTAAGCAATTTGAAGACACGCTAGCTGTCTGCACCTGTATTCAGTGATGTACCTTCCTGGGCCAGGAGAAGAGCTGACTGTGGCTTAAAGACTCTCTCCACAACACAAGTCACCCCAGTAGGAGCACTTACCCTGCCTTGCCTCACCCAGGACTGCAGCACCAGCACCAGGGATTTCCCTAAGAATCCCCCGTACACCCCCTCTGCACCCCCCTGAATTTCCCAACACCCACCCCAGTGATCAGTGGTGACAGTATTCTACCAAATTAGTGAGCACACCCTTACCTCCCCCAGCCTTCCCCTACAGCCCCCATGTCAAGCCCTGGGGAGAACACTGACCAGCCCCTTGTAACAGACATTTACACACTGATAGCAGCTCCCGCCAGGGGACACCGAAGGGTGGTGTGGGGAGGCCGGGGCCAACGTACCTAGGGGCTGGTCGGGTTCACTTGGTCAGGGGAGGGGACAGGTTGGGGCACGTGGGGGTCCCTGGGCCGGGGGGAAGGTTCAGGGTGACTGGGGCAGGGGTGGGGTGGGGTCACCGGGAAGGGGACGTTGGGGCGGGGCAGGGTGGGGGAGGTTGGGGACATTGGGCCAGGGGGCGGGGCAGGGGCAGGGTCGCTAGTCGCTATGGTGACAGCCACAGCCGGGCTGAGCGGTGACATCATCACCATCCGCGGGCGCCCGCCGCACGCGACGGCCCGAGACGGCGGCTGAGGCGATTCCGGCGCGCCGTCGGCTGACGTCATCGGCGCGCGCCGCAGGCCGCACTGTGGGAGCGGGAGGGGCCGGGGCCGGGGCCGATGGGGGCCGGGACCGGGGAGCCGCGAGATGGCGGGTGAGTCGGCGGGGGGCGGGCCGGCCTCGCGGCCGGGTTGGGGCCGGGGCGGAGGAAGCGGGGCGCTCCCTGCCCTTTCCCTCGCAGGCTGGGCGGGGAGCGGGAGCGCTGCCCCCTCGGGCCCTGTGCGGCGGCGAGGGGGGAGCCGACTCTGTTCTCCGGTGTTGGCCACCTGTCCGCGCCCACGTGCCTTGCTGGTGTAGTGGGGCGGGGAGGTTGAGGGTCTTTTCCCATCCTCATTGTCAGAGTCGAGGGAGGGACTCGTTCTCCTTTCTGGATTACGTGTGTTGTGATCCTGTCCATGGTGCCTTCCCTCTCCTCTGGTGTGTGTCCTGTCAGGGGAAGGTTCCCCGGTCCCTCTGCCTGAGCTCTACGTTCACTTCGGGGAACCTGCTGGCTTCTCACTTCTCTCTTTGCTCCTTGGCAGGTGAGGCTGTGGCGCTCGGCAGCGCGGGGGGGTCTGAAGCCAGCACAGAGCAAAACCTGCTGATGCCCACATGAGGAAGCAGTGCCAGTTAGTCCTCCTGGGACACCGCAAAGCAATATGAAACCTGTTCATGAGAGAAGCCAGGAATGCCTTCCCCCAAAGAAACGAGACCTCCCTGTCACGAGCGAGGATGTGGGGAGGGCAGCCAGCTGTTCCACCAATCACACGCCAGTGAGCGATGCCTCCGAGTGGTGCAGCAGTGTCGTAGTGACTGGGCAGAGCCAAGCGCCACTGCGATATGGGCTAGGCAGCGATGGCGCTGAAGCAATAGCCGGCCTTACTGTAGATCAATATGGCATGCTGTACAAAGTGGCTGTGCCTCCGGCCACCTTCTCTCCTACTGGCCTCCACCCTGTTGTGAACGTGAGTCCTCTGCCCCCAAACTTTAACGTAACCTCTTCACTGATCCAGCACCCAGGGATTCCATACCCCCCCATCCACTATGCTCAGATTCCCTCTACATCTCTTCAGTTTATAGGGTCACATTACACAGTGCCCTATGCTGTGCCACCTAGCTTCCTGCCTAGTCCTCTTCTGTCATCTTCTACCAACCTCACCACCTCTCATGTTCCCCGTTTTGTGCCATATGCATCTCTCTTTACAGAAGAAGCCACTCCTCCCCCCCAGACTACCTCTCCTGCCCACGCTTTCAGCAAAGCTGCCCCTGCCATCTCCCCCTCAGGCCAAATGCTGCATCATGCAGGAGTCCAGCCACTGGATATCACACAGAATAGAGTTCCTGTCTATTACCAGATGTCCCGGCTCACACCAGGGTATTCAGCATATGAGACCTCCACTACTGGGGAAAGCCCAGATCCTCCTTTGCAAGAAAATCAACTGAGTTCAGAAGTAGCCTCTGCCAATGGTGGACAGAGACATCTGGAGCATGGTGTGCTGAGGAGGACCAGTGACGCTTTGACCTCTGCCAGCAATAAACCAGAAGGCCAACTACCTGGGACTGCCGTGCAGTGTGTGGTGGACGGACAGCTCCTCTCAGGTTATCAGACGCTGAGAACAGAGGTCTCTGTGCCAGCTCACAGGAGCACGCCAGACACTGATCTGGAAGTGCAGAGGGTGGTTGGGGTGTTGGCTTCTCAGGATTACTCTGTTCTAGCAGCCCAGAGAAAGGATGGCCTGAGCCCTTTGACCCTTTGCCATAATAGCCCTGATCAGCAGGGGGAGACGAGGGGCTTGCTGAGGAACCCCATGGAAACAGCTGAGAAAAACCCGTCCAGGAGTCCATATGTGGTGTCTCCTGAAGAACCAGTTAGACACAGACAGTTACCCAAAGGCATGGTGATAGCCAATGGCAAGCCAGTCTTGGTGCATATCGAGTCTGAGCCCAACAGGTCGTCTGCTTCTGAAATCGTGATGAGACAGAGTCCAGATGCACAGACACGGAGAAGCTTGCATGACAAGGACTCGCGCCAGTTGCAGCCCCCTAGCTCCTCACATCTGCCCTCCCATTTCATGAAAGGAGCCATCATACAGCTGGCCACGGGGGAGTTGAAGAGGGTGGAAGACCTGCAGACCCAGGACTTTGTACGCAGTGCTGAGGTTAGTGGGGGCCTGAAGATCGACTCCAGCACAGTGGTAGATATCCAGGAAAGCCAGTGGCCTGGGTTTGTCACATTGCATTTTGTGGTTGGGGAGCAGCAGAGTAAAGTGAGCATTGATGTACCTCCAGAGCATCCCTTCTTTGTGTATGGCCAGGGCTGGTCCTCCTGTAGCCCAGGGCGAACTGCTCAGCTCTTTGCCCTGCCTTGTCACCGGCTGCAGGTGGGTGATGTCTGCATATCTATCAGTTTACAGAGCTTGAATGGCAACTCTGGTTCTCAGGCTAACTGTCCTATCGCAGGCCAGCTGGTATCTGCCAGGGAGAGTCCTGAGAGGACAGTTCAGGGGCCTAGAGAACCATCCGACAGAGCCTGTGAGAGGACAGATCAGACAGAAAGGGATGGCACAGCCCAGCTTTCCAGTGTGGAGTCCTCCCAACCTGACCCTGGTGCTCAGCATTGCTGGACAGCTCCAGGCTTCCAAAGATACAGTGTGCAGGGGGAGGAGTCTCGTCCATCCCTGCTTCGTCCTTCTTTCATTCCACAGGAGGTCAAGCTGTCCATCGAAGGGCGTTCTAATGCAGGGAAGTGATTTCTTTGGGGCCACAACCTGGGATGTCGCCCATAAATAAGCCTCACCATTGTCAGGTGGAGAATTTGCACAGACGGAGTGGTGGGTTTACCAGCAAGGCTGCTCTTTGCTGTGCAGAGCTGGATTTGTTCCAGTCTGGCTGCTGATCATTGAGGAATCTAGAGGGCTCCAGTCCTCAGGGAGCAGCAGCAATGGGCTAACTAAGCATGGAGGACAGGGGACATGGTCATGAGAGTGTGACTAGAAGCATTCCAGAGTCTGAGTCTTTCACACATCTGTCTTAGTGCCTGAGTTTCCTGCAGGGCAGGATCTGAGCATTTGGGACGAGTGGGGGAGTTGAGAAGGGCAGACCCAAAAAGCCACAGTTTAAGGTAGCAGATAAAAACGTCTGAAGTTCTTATTCCTCTTTTTATGGTGGGTAGGGGTGATTTCCCATTGAAATTCAGGGGACACTGTTTCCAGCACCCCTTTTGTTCACACATGCACTTTAAAAGGACACTTCGTGAATGGAGGTGGGGGGTGAAAGGCAGATGCTGCTCTGAAGGCCTCTTGATGAGTCCTCCCTGAATCCTTTTGAGCTTTCTTCTGGTAAAGCATCTGTAGACAGAGACTCCAGTGAATCCTAGAAATTGGTGAAGAAGCTCCTAGAGAATGGGAAGGGAGTGAATGAAGAGAAGAGCGGGGAAGAGACTATGGCACCTGGGATGGGGCATGATTTGAAGTTGGTTCCCTATTATACAGATACATATGTAAGTATGTGTCACCAAAGCTGGGTCTTAGGATAGCATTTCCTAGTGGTAGTTGGTGTAGGAGAGGTGATATGAAGACTGTATTTTAAAGCTTTCATCACACACTCATCACTTTCTTTAAAAAAAATCTTTTGAGCATAAACTTCCCATTGTTGTGTTCAGCCAGTAGTTGAATTCTTTTCAGGGTGAAAACTGAGCTAAATGCTTTTAGGCTGTTCTTCAGATGAGAATGAAAACCTATTCTTTCACTTTTAAAAGACTGACGTGTGTGCATCTACCAATCAAAACTGGCTGAACTACACAAGACAAATTTTCCAAATGGCTAATCCCTCCTTCCAGGGTAATTTGTTTATAGTTATTTATTTAATAATAGACAACTGTGTGTGCAGACATGATACAAAACTTCCCCTGAGTTTAGACTCTCCCCACTAATCACAGGACTAGAGAATAACTCATAACATGGTTTGAACAGGTTCATAGAGGTCCTTTTACACTGAATGCTCTGCTGTGTCACTGTGGTGTTCCACTACAGAACACCACAGTGAAATTGAGAGAGAAGCTCTTCTTTAAACAAGGCTATGAAGAACCATTTCATACATCACTATGGTGGGAACACGCCGTCTGAGTGAAAGTACTTGTACTCACACTAACTTCACCTCTGAGTGCGCAGGAAGAAATCCAGAATACGTTAACCATGCAGTGAGGGTCAAATCCAGAATAAGTCAACCGTGCCTTCTCTGGCATTTCCTGACTTTTGAGGATTTCTCACTGTACTGCAGTCAACAGTTCTGTCTTTGGAGCATGCCTGTGTAGGTGGTCAGTAGCTTTGAGGAGTGCATCCACCTCAAGCTTCTAGCTGGATTCCTGATGCTGTTCCACTCCAGTTTTATTTCTCATCATCTTGCTTTCTCTTCTTTTGTCTCAATCGCCATTGTCCCAAACGCTCCCGTCTGGAGTGTTTGGCTGTTAGGCACTATTTTTAGTCTGCTTCTCCGAGTAGATTGAGTGTAACCAGGTGAACAGCTCCTGCACCTATTATCTTCTTCCATAAGCTCTGTTCTGCTGAGCTTGCAGTAGTTGTGGTTCCTAATAATTCAGTGTTTGTCCACATTCCCCTTGACATGCCTCCTAACCAAGTTGGCACTGATGTATGTGCACTATGGGAGAACACTTTGTAGTAGGCATTGAGAAGGATAGAGTCCACAAAATGTTTTGTCACCCAGCACATCTGTCTGTAGTGCTGGGATCCCCAGAATACTGGCAGTTTATTCTGTCATCACCTTTGAAATGTCTGCACTTGTTTGTTCCTGAGGCAAATGGTGTTTTCCCCTATTGCTCAAGGTTTGGTCTGGTGTAAGAAAAGTGCCCAAGCCCTGTGCCAGTGTAGCTTTGCCAGGTTTGTTCCAGAGCCAAGATCCTGGGTTTATTTATTTTTTCTCTGAAATCTGGTGGCATAATCTGCAGCTCCCTACAATCAACAAGTGATTTCCAATTACTCCTATTAGCCAATTCAAATGACTGGAACAGAAACAACACTTTCTTTCTGTGAAATTTTTGCCTACCTTGATTGCAGCAAGAGAGAGGATGCATGGTTTGTGCAACACCATTTGGCTGTAAAAGAAACTGACCAATCTCTAGGTTCTTGGCCTCTCATTACAATTCTTCCCCACCGCTTCACCTGCTTGCTTCACGTGTGAAGATCTTGGTTTGTTACCCTGCCTAGTCCTGAGCAGAGAGGCCCAAGACAAGGGAGGTGGTGGGGTAGTTCTCTGTGGTGGGTTGTTAAGTGAGCAGAAGGCTATGGCAGGTAGAGAACAGGTTATTGCATGCATATTGCAGTGGAAATGTAAAGAGATTAGTTGTGTGAATGGAGGGAGATTACTTGAGCAGTTGAATGATGAAGACACACTGCCTCATGACTCACTAAATTCAACAGCCTCTTTGTCCCTCTTGAAATGGAGTTTTGAGCAGTCTGTCAGCGTGAGGAGGATGTGACTACACTCACCCCTTCACGCCCCTGTCAGCCAGTTGAAAGAGCAGAGGTAGATGCCTTCAAGGGTGTGTAACTTCTGGGTTTCCTGCAGGCTGTGGGGTGTAGCATGCTCCCTGCAGTTTGTTGTGTCCTTTTGCTTCACCTGACTACTACTTTGCTTTGCTGCCTGCTTGTGTGTGCGGTAAGCAGTGCTGATCTGAGCTCTTTAGAGGAAGCCAGCAAGAGTGGGACCTTCCCCAGTGTTTTCCCTCATCTCTTTCTCAGTCCAATCCCACAGGTAAGCCAATAAATTCCAGCTGTCACTCTTCTATTCTGGGCCATTATACCACCACCTAGGCCACATCCAGAAGGGATGAAATAGCAAATGAAGGACCTAGGACCCTGGGGTGGTTGCCCCAGTGACAGGTAACAGAAGTGGAACAGAAGCAGCTTTGGTCCTGGCTTTCCAGGGTCCCTAACAGTCAGCAGAATCTCCTCCAGCTGTTTGTGGTAGGCTGAGATGCTCTCATGGTTGGTGTGTGTAGGCTGGTCTCAGGGAAGTCTAGACTAGGAGACGCAAGGGATGCTGAGATGAGTGGCTGAGCGGGAGCCCAGGACAGAAGCTGCTGGGGCTCTGGTATGCAGGCAGGGGTAACTCTTGAGGTGATGTGAAAGAGGCTCCAGAATGAGCTGGCCCCAGGATCTTCTGTCCTGACAAAGACGGGAATAGGTGTAGCAGAGCAATAAGATGTGTTCCTATGGTTACACTACAGATGGAGGGAAAGCAGGTGGATGGCCTGAGCCTCACCCCGAGTAGCTGACCTGGCCAGAGGGCTGTGCTCTTCAGGCACGCCTTCCCTGCCAGGTTCATGGGGAGCTTTTGGAAGATTCCATAATATGCAATAATGGGAATCTGTAACTATCTGTTCTGTCTCCTGAAATGTTCCAGGGGTTAGTGGCCTGGCAGAGGCCAAGCCTGTGGTGTATGCTGTTTCTTTAGGAACAGAGGACTAGGTCTGAGTGACAGAGCTCCCATTACTACCAGACTATGCAGAGGGAGCCCTGGCTAGCAGGAGCACTGCCCGCCCTTCCTGGCAGGGGCACTAGTAAAATGCACTTTTCACATTGTGTTTTTCCATTTAATACCCTTCTTTCCCCAGTCCAGGGAAGTATAATGCCTATGACTTAGCAAACATTCTCTCTGTTAACTATAGCAGCGCCAGCAGCCTGGACACCAGGTCCTGCCTGCAGCAGCACATGTGCCTTTCCCTAGTGTCAAACTCACAACCACTCTACCTTTCAGGCTGCTCTAGGGTCTGGAATTCTGCAGAGGAAGCTGCTAAGATGGCTCTGAGTTCCCAGTGCTGTTAATGTGCTGATAGTGGAAATCCCTCTGCTGCATTTGTGTGTGCATGTGGAGGGAAGAGAACTGCACAGCTGGCCCCTACATTACATCCAAGGCATGCTAGACCCACACAGACAGTGTACATCTCACTTTCTCTCCACTTGTATAGCACCTTAGAGTTAGGGGAAGGACTGTTGCATACAATGGGTTTGGGGTCTCAAGTAATGGGGAAGTGCCAGGCTGGAGGAATGGGCTAGGCTGACTCACAGCTAGGTGGTCCTGTAGATAAGTACTCATCCCTTAACTCTAATCCCCAGTTATGTAATGGCTGTATTGACATGTAACCAACTGCATTGTATCTAACGCCTTAGAACTAGTCAGGTGCTCCCCTCCAACCTTGCCCCAGCCCCTCTTCCTACCTGATCTTTAACAAAGCATTAATAATTATAAGGATAATCTCTATTTTGTTGTGCTTTTTTTGTAACTGTTTTAAATAAATCAATTTGTACTGTATATTTGTACTTTCGGTGAGATCCTTTCCTGTTTTACCATTTTAAGTCTGTACTTGGCTACACACAGATTGTATTTTTATTGTTAATGCTCTTCTTATGAATATTGCATTTAACTTGTTGACTATGTAAACACAGTATATATCTATATATATATATATATATATATCTATATATAAACCAATAGTTTTTCCTTCTGTGTTTGTGACTTCTTGCTTCTCTATGCCCACATGCTTCTTCGGGTGTTTGAATGCAGGCCTTCTCTTCTTGTATGGGCTGATGATGCAAATGTATGTAAATGGCAAGAGCCTGCTAGTAAAACATGGCTTACAATCTGTGTCTATGTTCAAACCCTTCTGTGCTGATTCCCACTTCCAACAGCCATTTTTCTGGGCTAGCCTTTCTCAGTAGCAAAGCCTAATCACCTAATGCACTGTGGAGCAGCAGGAATAACTTCAGCCCCTGGCTTGTGCTTTATATTCTAACAGTGCAGCTTCGTTGACACAGGCCATTCAAATCATGTTCAAAACTAGATTAGCTAGAATCAAGTGTATATGTTCAAAGAAAGGCGAACATTCCCAGTGCATGGGGCAGTTGTAAAAGGGATGGGGTAAGAACAGATCAGAACAAACTGCCAACAAGTGAGGACAAAATGTATCTGACCAGTTATCTTCTCAGATCCATAGAGGTGGTGGTTGCTTCTGGAAGTCAGCTCTCACAGTGACGAACAGGGAGGGAGGGGGGGCAAGCATCTCAACTGAAAGCAAGGGGGAAAAGAAAATTGGCAGGATGTGACACCTATGACTGGTACAAACTATTGAGAAAGCATCAAAAACTGAATGCTCCTGCTCCCAAACAGATGTGGTTGCTTGCAACTTTCCAAACTATTCTCTTGTTTCCAAGGCATCCATCACTGATACAGTCACTCTAGTATAAAGCTAAGGGATGTTGTTAGATTACTTTCTTTCCATTTACAAAATCAAATCAAATCCTGTTTCTGCTAAAGCCCCTTTTAACTGATGTGGCTGGATCTCTCCCCCTCCCCCTGGCAACAAAAAAGCTCAATGTCAAGGCCACAAGGAACCATTATGATCACTTCATTTGCCCAGCTACAGCAGGCAGATGGCAAAACTGAGGTGACTTGCCCATGGTCACAGTATGTCAGAATCGGAACCAGGCTATGTGACTGTCTGCTTAGAATGAGTTCCTAGGAGCCAGTACTTTCTTATCTTCCAGCATGGCATAAACAAAGGGCAGTGACCACACTACTAGAAATGGGAAACAGAAATTAGAAACATAGACATCTAGATTTGTGAGGACAGAAGAACTGCATGTTGACATGTTCAAGGTTGAAAGGTCAAGGGTCTCTTGAGACATCTAGACAGATGTATGTGTAATGCTGAGGAAGAGCTGGTGGCTGTGGTATCTGCAGCTACCAGTGACATCAGGAATGAAAGGAGAGGTGCTAGAGGCCAAACATAGGCTGCTAGGTAAGAGAAAGAAGTCCAGGAGCTTCCTGATATCATTTGCTGAAATGCTTCCATTTCCTCACCTTGGGCCAATTAGAAACGCAGAACTGTGGAGTCTCAATACATGGATGAGAATGGTATAGGAAGGAGGGATTTAAATTTACTAGGAAATAGGGAACCTATAAGGAAGGATAGGCTCCATCTAACCCAAAATGGAACTGGATTGCTGTCATATAAAATTAAAAAGGTCATACAGCAGTTTTTAAACTAAGGGCTGAGGAAAAGCTAACAGGTGCAGAGGAGCACATGGTTTGGCCAGCGACATCCCTTGAAGGATCTATTCATGGAGATTCTCTATATCCTAGTAAGGAGGACAGGATGGAAGAGGATAAAATATGGGTAGGATCTGATAAGAAACAGTCAAATGGAAAAGCATCCCATTTAATTACTTCATATAATGGCAGCTAAAAATTACAATTTTTTAAAGTCCTTGCATACAAATGCTAGAGGTTTAAATACAAAGATGGATGAACTTGAGTTTCTTGTATTAAATGAGGCTATTGCTATCACAGGCACTCAGTAGAATGAGGATAACATGGGACACAGTAATACCAGGGTACAAAATGCACTGGCAAGACAGAATAAGTTGTGTTGCCTGGTGGGAGATTGGCACTACCTGTGAAAGAAAGCGTAGAGTCAAATGAAGTATTAAACTTACGAAACCAACTGTGGAACAGAATCTCTAGGGCCAGGAATTCCATGCTTAATAATAAGAACATAGCAGTAAGGTATACCGCTGACTGCCTGACCAGGATGGTGACAGTGACTGTGAAATGCTCAGGGAGAGTAGAGACTATAAAACTTCTAAGTACTGTAATAATGGGGGATTTCAACTATCCCATATTGACTGGGTACATGTCACTTCAGGAAGGGACGCAGAGGTAAAGTTTCTTGACACCTTAAATAACTGATTCTTGAAGCAGCTAGTCCTGGAATCCCAAGGAGGAGAGAAAATTCTTGAGTTAGTCCTAAATGGAGCACAAGATCTGGTTCAAGAGATGAATATAGCTGAACCGCTTAGTAATATTGACCATAACATAAAAACTAACATCTGGGGGAGGGGGGGTGACGTCAAACCAGTCCACCACAGTATTTAATTTTAGAAAGGGGAACTACAAAATGAGGAATTTAATTAAGCAGAAATTAAATAGCACAGTGCCAGAATCCTTGCAAGTTGCATGGAAACTTTTTAAAGACACTATAATAGAAGCTCAATTTAAATGTATATGCCAAATTAAAAAATGAAGTAAGAGGACCAATAGATGTCACTGTAGCGAAACAACAGGTAAAAGACACAGTTAGAAGCTAAATCCTATTGAGGAAAATAGAAAGGATCACAAACTCTGACAAGTGAAGTATAAACTATCAATAAGAACACCAAAAAGCATATGAAGCACTGATTGTCAAAGATGCAAAAAATAACAGCAAAAAAAAGTTAAGTACATTAAAAGCAGGAAGCTGATAAACAAACAGTGGGGCCACTGGAGATGCTAATGGGGTACTCAAGGAAGATCAGACCATTGCAGGAGAAACTAAATTAATTCTTTCCATCAGTCTTCACAGCTGAAGAGGTAAGGGAAAGTTCCAAACCTGAGCCGCTCTTTTCAGTGACAGAGCTAAGAAAAACAAACAAGGAGTCCTGTGGCACTTTTAAAGACTAACAAATTTATTTATCACATGAGCATTTGTAGAAGAAAATCCCACTTTGTCAGACATTTGATGAAGTTGGATTTTTGCCCACAAAAGCTCATGCGATAAATAAATTTCTTAGTCTTTAAATGTGCCACAGGACTCCTTGTTTGTTTTGCTGGAGTAGACTAACATGACTGCCCCTCTGGAACAGATCTAAGGAACTGTCCCAGATTGAGGTGTCATTAGAAGAGATTTTGGAACAATTGATAAATTAAACAGTAATAAGTCACCAGGACCAGACAGTATCCACCCAAGAGTTCTGAAAGCACCCTGAAGAGAAATGGCAGAACTAGCAACTCGGGGATGTGTGATCATTTAAATCAGTTCTGGACTAGATGACTGGACGAGAGTTAATTAAAAAGAGTTCAGAGGTGATCCCAGCAGAGTGATCCCCAGCCTAGTAAGCCTAACTTCAGTATCAGGAAAATTGGTTACACCTATAGAAAAGAAAAGATTTATCAAACACTTAGATGAAGGAGGGATGTAAAAGCCTAAAGATGTAAACAGTCATCAAAGGTTTAAATGATTCAAACAACTGATTAATGTTTAAACTGGGGGAAAGGGAGGGAGTGACAGCTGGGCTCAGCTCCCTAGGAGCACCAGCAGCAGCTAGGCAGCTCTAGTTCATGGGGAGGTGTGGAGGCCAGTGCGGGGGGGCACTGCTGGGCTTGTGTCGGCTCTGGGCTGCTGAGAACTGCCCAGCTATGGGTCTGCACACACAATGGAAAGGGTGGACCCACAGCTTTCACTTTGCAGGGAGGAGCCAAGCCAAGCACAGCTCCCACACACCCAAACCAAGTTATTATTGATTAACTGAATCCCCAAGATGAAAAAGATTTGTTGGGGAAGAGTAAACACGGTTTTTATAAAGGCAAATGATGCCTTTCAAATCTACTAGAATTCTTTTGAGGCGGTCAATGGTGATCCAGTAGATATAGTGTACTTAGATTTTCAGAAAGCCTTTGACAAGTTCCCTCAGCAAAGGCTCTTAAGTAAAATAAAAATAGAAATGAAATTCAATGTTGATACATGCAAAGTAATGCACACTGGAAAACATAATCCCAACTACACATATAAAATGATGGGATCCAAATTTGCTGTTACCACCCAAGAAAGAGGCCTTAGAGTAGTTGTCGTGGATAGTTCTCTAAAAACATCACTGTGCAGTGGTAGTGAAAGAAAGCTAACAAAAAGTTGGGAATCATTGAGAAAGGGATAGATAATAAGACAGAAAATGTCCTATTGTACCTTTGTAAATTCGTGGTACAGAGACTGAATGCAGATCAGATCATCCCATCTCAAAGAAGATGTGTGAGATTTGGAAAACGTACAGAAAAGGGTAACTAAAATGATTAAGGGTATGGAACAACTTCTGTATGAAGAGAGATTAAAATGACTGGGATTTTTTAGCTAGGAAAAAAGATGATTAAAGTGGGATATAATGAAGGTATATAAAATCATAACTTGTGTGGAGAAAATAAATAAGAAAGCGTTATTTACATGTCCTGGTTACACGAGAACCAGGAGTCAACCACTGAGATAAATAGAAAGGAGTCTTGTGGCACTTAAAGACTAACAGATTTATCACATGAGCTTTCGTGGGAGAATATCCCACTTCATCAGACACTTTGTAGAGGGAGCACTTACAGAATTGGATGAAAATGAATGCAGGGGAGTGTAACACATTGGATCAGGTCACACTGCAACAGCATATCAGAGCATTTGTAGGGATTCAAACTCTAGGGCTATGTTCACACACAGGGGGTTATTTCGATACAAGTTGTTTCGAAGCAAGTTGTATCGAAATAACGCCTTATTTCGAAATAAGTTAATTCAAATTAACAGTTTGTTAATTCGAATTAAGGAAAAAAGCAGGAATCGAAATAGCGAGTTCAGACAACAGTTATTTTGAAACGAGTCACCGTTGTTTCGAAACAACACTGTTGTTTTGAAATAAGGCTGCTGTGTGAACACACCCTAGGAAACAGCACACACAGAGAGGATTCTTTTCACATTATAACAGGTATTTGACTTCACCCTCCCTCTGTGTGCTGTTTCCTAGAGTTTGAATCCTTACAAATGCTCTGATTTGCTATTGCAGTATGACCTGATCCCCTGTCTTACACTCCCCTGCATTCATTTTCATCCAGTTCTGTAAGTTCTCCCTCTTCAAAGTGTCTGACAAAGTGGGATATTCTCCCACGAAAGCTCATGCGATAAATAAATCTGTTAGTCTTTAAATGCCACAAGACTCCTTGCTTTTTTTGCTTTACTAGACTAACACGACTGCGCCTTTGGAACTGAGATAAATAGGCAGCAGGTTTAAAACTAACAAAAGGAAATATTTCTTCACACATGCATAGTTAACCTGTGGAACTCTTTGTCAGGGCAAGTTGCAAAGGCCAAGAGTAAAACCTAGTTCAAAAAGAACTAGGTAAGTTTATGGAGTATAGATTCATCATTGACTATTAGTCAGGATGGGCAACGCTGCAAAACCATGCTCTGAAAGGTCCCTACCCTTTGTTTCCCAGGAGCTGGGAATGTGCAGCAGCGGATGGATCACTAAAGGATTGTCGTTTATGCCCTCTGACACACCTCGCATTGGCCACTGCAGGACGACAGGATACAGGCCTAAATGGACCATTGTGCAGACGCCGTGTGAACATTCTTATGTTCTTAACATTCCAGGGGGTTGGGCACTTACAGATCCTTCCAGGAAAGTTAGTGCTTTGCCCCCTTTTTGCAGATCGCAAGGGTGAATGACTTGCCCTGGGGGTGCTGTGGACTGGCAATGTCCTCTGTCGCATTACTCATACCTCTGTAAACCAGAAGGATTTGGGGGTAGAATTGGAGGCCCAGGCTGTGATTCCAGACTGTCCACCCTCTGGGGAAGGTTTTTTACTGGCAGAAGGAACAGCAGTCAGTTACACCTTGTGGGCCCAAGCACAGGATGAACCAACAGGCACAGAAGGTGACTCATTCCACATAAAATTAATTTATTTCCCCTGTTCATTGGCTCTGACTCAGCCCCCTAAGCAGCCTGCTCCCACCAGTGCTGCCTGAGCAGACACCTCCCAGCTCCATTCCCATGTGCAGAAGCAGCCCAGATCTGCCTGCTGTGGGAGGAGTGGGGCTGGGAAGGTCAGTCTGGTGCCATGTGTGAGCCTTCCCCACTGGGGGTAGCAGAAGCAAGCTGCTGGCCCCCATAGTGCCACATGGAGAAAGCAAGGCCTGGGCTACAGCTCAGTGTAGTGTGCTGTTGCTCTGCTCCTCAAAGGCCATCTTGCCCAGTAGTTGGCCTTCCAGCTCCACACTGCCCACTGGCAACTGGAAGAAGTTCATCTCAGCGGCCAAAGCAGCCATGGCAGAGGGGTCCTGGCCAAACTGGGCCCGAAGCATCATGTCCATTTTCTCCAGGCGCCGCTTGAGCCTCTTGGCCTCACGCTCACGGATGAGCCGAGCCTGCCTCTTCTCTGGAGTCTCATTAGCACGTTTCAACCGCATGGCCTCCCGGTCTCTCTGCAGTCGCCTCGCCCGCTGTTCATCTGTCTCTTGCATGCGCTGCAGGCGCTTGGCCTCTCGGTCCCGCATGCGCCTCACCTCTCGCTCCTCAGGCGTCTCGTTGTCCCGCCGACTCTTCTTGGCTGTGCGCTCCCGCTCCAGGCGCTGAAGTCGTACTTCCAGTGGCTCATTTTGCCGGCGAAGTGCCCACTTGCGCATGCCAGGAGCCTGTGCCTCCAGCAGCTTGCGATAGGCAGCACAGTTGTTGCACACTAGGAGGATGCCCGCAGGATACACAGGAGTGTTAAAGGCAACGTCCTTCCCTTCAGCACCAGAAGGGCCCTCACTTTGAGGAGTGGGCAGGGAATCTGCACCAAGAACCTCTGGCAGTTTCTCACTGGAAAGCAGAAAGAGCAAAATCAAGAGCTGCTGCTGACACTGTGTGCTTGCAAGGAGCCCCCCACAAAAGGGAGAGGCACAGCCCTAACAGGCCATGACGTGTGTGCATCAAGGGCTTTGGTGATGTTAAGATACCCAGACATACCTGCCACTGACTGGCTAGGAAGCCAGGAGCAGCCACAGAAAATGGTAGAAGGAATATCAGCAATAAATTAAGGCTAAATAGACAGAATTCAGAAATTATCCACTTCACTGCTCAGATGCTCTTGCCCTGGCACCTCTGGATTTCACCCTGCAGCTATAATTCTACTACTGAACATGCAGCAGAGACAGTTACCCGAGTCCCAAAATTCAGGGCCACAGGCCCACCTGACTCAGGACATGTAATGCCCACAATGATTCCTCCAGGATGGACGAAGGATCTCAGTCTGAGCTTGGCTGAAGCGCACCGCCAGACACTGGAATTTCTTGAGCAAAAGACACAACACTGCTCTCCTGCAGCTGGAAATCCCAATGGGTTCTGTGTGGGATGGTCTCTAGGGCTTCCTACAGCTCTCCAAAAATAAGTCCTAGATGGCACTACTCAGGGAGCTCTAGCTCTTTGCAGAGAATCTGGCTTTGACTGTGGAAGGGGTCCCTGCAAGTAGGCTGCTTCCTTTGTGGACTATTTCCAGCTCTCCCACAAGTGCAGGGTTACAGGAGTTAACATTTTACTTCAGTCTCCAAAGGCTGAAGTGATCAGTCCTGGGACTTCTCCAGCAGCTGCCCTACTAATTGCTGCTCTTGGGACCTGGCGGGTCTGCATGGAAGCCCAGCTGAAAGTGAGTGAAGTCTCACCTTTTGAATGTGGCGTGGCTGGTGAACCGTGCCCCACACACTGCACAGTTTGAAAGCTGGTCCTCTGAGTGGATCAGTAGGTGTCGCCCCAGGGACCCTGGGGAGCTGAGGGCTCTGCCACACACCGGACACATGTAGCTCTTGGCGCTGACCACAGCCGTGGTGTGCTGTAAAATAAGCCCTAGGCCTTCAGTGAGCAAAATGCCCGGAAAGCACAGAAGATCTTTCAGGTCCTCCCCTAGTTTGGTATGTGGATGGCCTCTATTGCTCTTCCCAGACCCTTTGCCTGAAGGATCTCAGTGAAGCCCAAGCACCCTGACAATGAAAAGCTGTCTCTACACAGGCTGGTTATTAGAGGTGAAGCATGTTGGTGCATGGTGAGGAGGTGAGGTCCTGGTTCAACTCCATGTGCAGCTGTCACTACTGCAGCTGAGGAAGCATTTTCTCTGCACAAAGCATAATTGAATTAGCTTCAGGGATGGTGCCTGGACCGTGTGCACTCAAAGCCAGTCTCACTGTAAATGGCAACTGGAAACCAAGTCAGGGTGAAAATCATGGGCCTAAAGAAGGGCACACTTTTTTATGTGTACAAAGGGGCTGCCCTTGATGACTGGGGGTTGGGTTGGGGATGTATTTTGTTACTAGTTCTACAAACACTTAGCTGGTGTGGGCCAAGTGCTGATAGCAGGGCTCTGTGAGACCCCAGCAAGGGCAGAGCTCTCTGGGAAAGAGCAGCTGGATTGAGAGGTAGGAACCATGGCAAGACTTGCTAGGCCAGGAGGATGGTTCTTGACCCACTGAACACTGCAAAACAGTTTCTGGACCTAGTCTGCAAAAACCTGGAGATTCAGGAATGGGGCTGAAACAAGGTGAGCTCAGCCCTGTGAGAGGTGAGATGGGGCATGGCAGAGGCCTTGCTGATTCCTTCACCTCTGTTCTGTTTTGTGGTGTCTGTCATCACCTACAATAATATGTCTTTGCTACTGACAAGATCAGAATAAAGTTAATTTTGCTCCCCTCCTCCAGCACCGAGTCTGAATTTGGCGCTGCAGAAAACTCCTGCATGAACATCTACCAATTAATTTCCTTTTACCCTGGAGAGGGAGGAGCCTTCTTTATGTAAACTTGTAAGCAAGAGGTTGAGGGTCAAAGAAACCTTCTTGGAAAGACTTCCTGTACCTGGTAGACGTGAGCAATGAGGTGATCTCTGCTCCCACATTCCAGCTGGCAGAGTGGGCACTGCGAGAGTCCCAGCACAGGCTGTGTATTCAAATTCTCAGTCACCTAGGAACAAAGAGATGCCAGTTCAGTAAGAGTCAGAACAAGAGATTTTCTTCATGCAGTTCACCCCACATTCACATGCACTGTCAGCTGCAGCAGGACACTGCATAAACCCTTCTGCCTTGCACCACCTCACTGCCTGCACAGCTTGGACAACATGCCCTGCCTTATTGCATAGTGACCTCAGGCCACGGCAGTGGAGAACTCTTCCAAGCCTCCTCTGTGCAAACAGAAGGAAAAAGTCAACCCCTTGCCAAGTTTCTACTGACCACAAGGCAGAAGAGTCAGAAGTACCATACAATCCCCTGGATTTCTTGTGGGCACTGCATGAGGTCAGCTTTTCCCTCCTGGTTACATTGAGGAGATTTTGGAATAACTCCCTACCGCCAAGAAGTGAGACAGGGCATCTTTTCTGACTTGTGCTAGGCACACAGTGGTACAAGGCAGAAAAGTTGGATGTGGAAGACACTTGGATGTTATGGCACTGGTTGAGGTGACTGAGCTAATGTCTTTTATTTGGACCTCACTCATCTTGTCTCCTCAATATTGTGGCCCCAACATGGCTACAACCACACTGTATGGGACTGGACAGCGCTCAACAACCCATAGAGAGGCTGAGGGAAATGGATCAGAGGAGAGCTGGGACAGGAGCAGCTGAGGACTACGCACAGTGCCATGTGCCGGGAGAGGCTAGGAGTTGAGCAGGCAGAGATCAGGTTCCTTCTGCCATCCCTTCTGTTCCCTTCCCTAAAGCGGCTGCTCCTGACAATCTGAGAATGCCCCAGAAACAGTATCCTATATGCTTTTGCCCTGCCC
This sequence comes from Podocnemis expansa, assembly GCA_007922195.1. NCBI lineage: Eukaryota > Metazoa > Chordata > Testudines > Podocnemididae > Podocnemis > Podocnemis expansa. The sequence continues at coordinate 348,107 of ML682138.1, forward strand.
CCTCTTACTGAAAGAGGCTGTGTTTGGAGAAGGCAGAACACATAGCACCACTTCCCATAAAGAAAATTGAGCCAAACCTGAGTAGGTGCCCATTTGCCTCCATCCTGGGGAGGGGCCAAAACGTACTCCAAGGGAATTAATTGCTTGCCTCATTTTCTCCAATCACTTGTTTTCCAGCTACAGGCTGCTCTGCATTTTCTAATTCCCTTTTCACTTTCACCACTGTTCCATCCTCCTCAGAAGTGTGAGAAGAGACTTCATCCTGTGTAGTCTCCTCTTCCTCACCATCACTGTCACCTAGAATACACACAAACCAGTCACTTGAGGCCTGATGGAGCAGCTTAGGGCCAGCCACTAAATGGCAAGTAAATATAGAACTGTGTATACACGACTCGGGCTGCACACTCCAACCAGCCAGACTGCCAAATTCTCTTCCATCCATTCGCAAGTCATTACCAGAAGGTGTGGAACTCACTGCTGCCAGAGTCCTGATCCTGCAGCTGGTGAATTGCTGAGCATTGGTCCCCAAAGGCTCCAGGGAAATCGTTTTTCATCATGGCCTGGCGGGCTTGCTCTTCCAGCCCTGCGAAGACTTGTTCCCCTGGCAGCCACAAAGAGAGAATGGTCAGGCTGCTGCATTTCCATAGCACTCTTCAGCATGTTCTCCCAGGGGCTACATTCAGGCACCAAGCTGCTCTCAAACTCCAGTGACCCCCCTTTCATCAGGGTCAAGCAAGAATTTTTTAAATCTCTGAACTGTTCTGCCCCAGGTCACCACTACCCTTCACAGGGTCTGAGAAGACTAAGGTTGGTAGGGACCTCAGCAGGTCATCAAATCCAACCCCCTGCTCACGGTAGGACCAATCCCAACTAAATAATCCCAGGCAAGGCTTTGTCAGGCGGGGCCTTAAAAACCTTTAAGGATGGAGATTTCACCACCTCCCTGACCCTTGGTAACCCATTCCAATGCTTCACCATCCTCCCAGTGAAGATTTTTTTCCTAATACACAACATATACCTCCCTCACTGGAACTTGAAACCATCCAAACTGTCAGGGTGATTAAACACTAGAATAAGTCGCCTTGGCAGGGTGTAGAATCTTCTACATTGGCAGTTTTTAAGAGCAGGTTAGACAAACACCTGTCAGGGGTGGTTTAATGGGTTACGTGGTCCTGCCATGAGTGCAGGGAACTGGACATGATGACCTGTCATGACCCCTTCTAGTTTCTATGATTGGTCTTTGTTCTGTCTTATGCCACCATTGAGAACAGCCTGGCTCCATCCTCCCCTTTGAGGAACCTGGAGGCTGCCGTCAAATTCCCCCTTGTGTTTCTCTTCTGCAGACTGAACAAGCCTAGTCCCCTCAGCCTCTCCTTGTAAGTCATTTTCATTGTCCTCCACTAGACTCCCTCCAATTTGTCCACAACCTTATTGTGGTGAAGAGTCCAAACTTAGACACAGTTCTCCAAACGTGGCCTCACCAGTGCTGAATAGAGGGGAATAATCACTTCACTCAATCTGCTGCTAGTAGCCTTCTTGGCAATAAGGGCACACACACTGCTGACTTATACCCAGCTTCTTGTCTACTGTAGCCCCCAGGTCCTTTTCTGCAGAACTGCTGCCTAGCCAGTCAGTCTCAAATCTGTAGCAGTACATTGATTTCTTCCATCCTAAGTGGAAGACTCTGCACTTTTTCTTGTTGAACCTTATCAGATTTCTTTTGGACCAATCTTCCAATTAGTTTTAGTACCTCTGTATCCTACCTCTGCCCTCCAGCAGGTCTACCACATCCCCCAGCTTAGCGTCATCTGCAAATTTGTGAGGGTGCAACCCATCCATCATCCAGATCTTCCATGAAGATGTTGAACAAAACCAGCCTCAGGACTAACTCCTAGCGACTATATAACACAGGTGTAATTGTTAGACACTGTTTGTGACAAACAACTCACTCCCAGTCATGCACTGCAACCTGACTATCCTCTCCCTGCATCCCCTACCCAGCAAACAGCTCAGGCTCTAGCTCCAGACATGCTCCCACCACAGACAGATGAGATCTACAGACCACTATTTCACCAGAACTCCATATTGCCAGTAGGGGAGACTGATTTAAATAACAGATTTTTAATCTTGTTTTGTATTTGTACTTAGATTTGGGGGGTTTTTTTAAGGGTAGATTTGTATTGATTGTCCGTCATTCAAACATGCTGATTTGCAACTAAAGACTTTCCACTACAATTTGGTACATTTTTGCTAAGCAGAAGGAGACGCTATATTTACATACCTTTAAGCAATTATACAGCTTATTCAGTCTTACTGTGTTTGTATTCTGCTAGAAAATGGTAATTGATGCTGAGTAATTTTTTCCCTTGATTTGTGTCAAGCTGCATTTAATAGACATTGGACTTCAATTAAAAATGCACAACCTCAGCACTGTATCATTTTTATCCAACCACACCCATATTCAAGGAGAAATTCTGTTGGGGCAGTGTGATAGCCTATGTTATGATGGAGATAAGACTCCTTGCTCACTGTGAGCCCTTCTGGTCTGAAATGCTAAGAACACTGGTTTTCATTAGCTAAATAAAAATATCTGAAATGTGCTGGAGGCACAGGGGAAAAGTTTATCAACATGTTTTGCATCACATTATTCAAAGCACAGCCAAATTAGCTGTAGCTCACGTATTGGTCTGACTGTGTCTGGTCACCAAGGCCTAGAGCCACAAAGGCACAGTAGCACTTAATGCCTAAACTTCAGGGGAGGTACAAATCCCAAGGTTGGCTCCACTGCAATCCTCAAAACTCCCATCAAACTCATTACATGTTTCAGCTCATTTGGCCCCAAGTTTCTGCCTCTGGGTACGAACACAGCTGCCTCCCTCTAGGTGTCTGGGCACTTCGTGAACCGGGGAGTAGCAGAGTTTCAAAGCCAGAGCAGAGGGCCCTGCCACTTCTCAGGAGTGCGCTTTAGCCGCTGAACTACAGGACGTTCTAATGTGCAGTTCACTCAGGCTCCACTGTGTATAAATACTTAAACAGTCATTGTGTTGAGAAAGAAAGGGAATGATGCCACAGCCCAGTGGTTAAAAATTCTGCCAGAGAACTCGTAGTTCCTGGGTCCCATTGCCCTGCTATGATCATTCTCATTATTTCTCATCCACCTGTGTCCGTTTTGTGAGGGGTGAGAGTGGTGTCTACCTCATTTCTGCAAGATACCCCTTGGGCACCTAAGCAGCCTGACACCAGATTCTATTCATGGATCACTAGCAGAACAAGAGAAGCAAGGAGTCCTGTGGCTCTTAAAGACTAACAGATTTATTTATCGCATGAGCTTCCATGGGAGAAAATCCCAGGGTGTCTTTAAGTGCCACAGGACTCCTTGCTTCTTTTGCTAAACTAGACTAACATGGCTGCCCCTTTGGAACTTAGCAGAACAAGGTGTCTCCCACCCTGCAGCTTGGTCTTAGGCACCTTTCTCCAAGAGAGGGATGGCTGGGCTCCACACACACACACCATCAGCATCTTCTTTTGGCTAGGTCAGACAGATCCCTGCATGGTGCACTGGCCTCTGTGGATCCCACTCTTAGTCACCAATCTCTCCAGGCTCATTGTATAGCAGCCTAGGCACTGATGGTGGCATTGTTCCTGTGATTTTCTAGGCACCTAAAACTTAGGCATCATGACACTGAGTTTTGTAAAATCTTTGTTCCTTTGTGAATCCTACCCACAGGGCCAGCTCAAGGGATTGTGGCGCCCCAAGCCAGATTTTGATTTGGTGCCCCCCCATCACATTCATGGAGGTTGAAAATGGTTTTCCAAACTCCAGCATCTGTCTGCAGAGGGACTTAAAGTGCACCCTGCCTACATGACTTAAGCTGCAGGTTGACTAACAGTGCCTGAGCTTCTAGGAAAGTGTTGAAGAGGCAGGAGCCAGCCTGATCTTCAGGGGGCATAGGCACCCCTTAGAACTGTCACCTGAAGCCATGTCTGTCTCTTGCCTCACAGGAGAGCTGGCCCTGCCTACCCATGACCCCTAATTGCCATGACATTAATGGGAGTTAGGTGCCTAGTTACCCTTGAGCATCAGGGCTGATGTCTTTCAAGATTTTAGACCAGTAGCTCTCATCCTCTCACATCTCATTTTTATCTATCAACTGGAAGAGGAAAACAAGCCTTCCTGCTATTTCTCCTCCCAATCTACCTCTCAACTTTGCAGTTACCCAGTCATTGAACTGAAATGAAGAAAATCCTCTCTCTGCATCATAGGTGAGGCTGCTGCTGTCAACAGCTAATTTAGCACTTCAAGAGACTCAAGTTCCACTTGCTTAGCCAGTAAGGATAGCTGCTGGCCCATCTCCCTAAGAACAATGAGTGGACTCATAACTAAGGGCCTGTTCTGCATAAGTTTTATTGAGAATGGGAGATGGCAACCAGGCTGACGCGGGACAATTCTTTGCTTCATCAGCTTCTTTGGACAGAGTACAATCATCCCAAAAAAGTCTATTTTCAAAAACTACCCACTGCACTAGATCACACACTACCTCTTTGCCACTATAGTGCAGATGTCTGAAATGAGATTGTTTGGGATGAACACAAGCCTGACACAAGGGGTTACATTTCTCAAGGGACAAATTTTTAAATAAATTTTAATTCAACCTAATTGTTGGCTTTATTTGTAAGTTCTCAGGAAATTCAGTAACTACTCAGGATAAATGCTGTACTTGTGGAAAAAAATCAGCAGACATAAAGAAATTAATCCCTGATTTAAGTGCAAAACTTGACTTTAAATCTGAAACTATGACTGATAATTGCATAGTTATAGAACTGAGCAACCGCCCATTGGGACAGCCAGCAGTCTAAGTAACAATGATATAGCATGGCCTCATTAGCTATTCTGTTTCACTCACAGTTTTGCTCCACTTACCCTGCCTTCTCATACCTAACCCCCTGTTCCTGGCATTCTTGGTGAACCAGTGATTTGTGAAAGTTCAAAAAACCTTCAGAAATTCCAAGGGAATTATGGAAAAGGAAGTCAAATTCCCATAATCCCCTGCTAAATTCCCAAAGGTCTCCACCTGCCAGAATAATTTCCTAATCCTTTTATCAGAAATGGACCTGAGGCTTTCTCCTGGAGCTTTTAGAAAGTGATCACAAGGTACACAAGAGTCAAGGTAGTGGAGTGCAAACCTGCATCTGAAAACAGAAGTTCCCAGTCTCACACACACCCTAACCCAGTGGATGATTCCAGGTAGTGCTGGAGAATGATTTCCATGGGGTGAAGAGCTGCTTCTGGCCTTCTGGGCTGAGATCATGTCCTCAGACTGGCAGGACCAAGGCAGGAGAGACCTGAGACAAGCAGCAAGTGCAGAATTTCAGCACTTGTGGGGAGCTGGTTCCAACAGATTAGGGGCACAATATACTCATGACCCAGTGGTAATCTGCTTTCTTGGATAATTACCAGTCAGCAATGAACTATTCTGGATTCATGAGTCTGTGGCGTGCAGCAAGGGTACAAAGCAAGGTGGAGAATGTACCAGAGATCACTAAAGGAGTCAAATCAGGATTCCCACACATTGCTGGAGCTAGTTATGGGACATATCCATGCTAGGTTCTACCCCTCCCACCAGCCTAGTGGAGTCATGGAATACAGGCCTTGCAATGGGTTCCTGAACATCTATGTAGTAAGCCCAGGCAAGCTTCATATCAGAATTCTCAAAAGTGCAAGATTTTGCATGTGTGTGCAAAAGGAGGACTGTTCATATGCATAATATTGACATCAGTCACCATGAGTGATGCTGGAAGAAGGGCATGCCACTCACAGCTGGCAAAGCAGGATGCTACACTGAGGCAGCCTGCACTGCCCACATCCCAAGTGCCTGTATGGAACTGGAGAGACCGACATCTGTTTTTATTACCCTCTTTAAGCTCTACTAGTGCCAAGTTTCTCCTCCCCTAATACACTGGCCTTACCTCTGAGGACAGAAGTGTACTGTTGGGAAACCGATGAACTAGAAGTACCAATCAAGTGACTTTCTGTGATGTGGTGAAAGAAACAAGGAGTCCTGTGGCACTTAAAGACCAACGGATTCAAAAGACCAGACGTCTTCAAAGCATCTGACAAAGTGGGATTTTCTCCCACGAAAGCTCATGCGATAAATAAACCTGTTGGTCTTTAAGTGCCACAGGAGTCCTTGCTTCTTTCGCTGAACTGGACTAACACGGCTGCACCTTTGGAACTTGTGATGTGGTGGTACTAGATTTTCCTTGCCACGTGCGCGTGCATTCACACAGCTCCTATGTTTGTGTGTTTGCATTCATTTTGGCAAAGGAGTACGAGACATGGGGTGGCATGGTGAGATAAAGGATGGCATGCATGGTAGTAAAAGGCAGACTCTTTCCATAACTTCCTTTATTAAATACAATCAAGGCTGCTGGTCAGTAGCAACACTACACAAGTGCCCACAGTTACACTAGAAGGCTAAAGAGAGCACACACAAGTTCACAACAGTGCCTCCCCTGGGGGCTCCAGAATCTCATAAACGAGTGGGATGCTGAGATGGTATAAGCTGGGATAGTAGGGACAGCCCTGCCAAGACCAGATGGTGTCAACATGGCAGTCAGTTTCTCCTGAGCACTGCTCCTCTGGAAACCTGCCTCCTCCATTCACACCCCTCTCTTGTTCTGGATAAGCCTTACATAATTCCTGCCTCCTGCGTGGCCTGCAAGAGTTCTGAGATGATCTCTTTAAACACTTGTACAAGTTCAAGGATGGAACAGAGTCCCTGTTCCTGCAGGTCTTCTCCAGGCTTCCTTTTCCAGGACCTGAAATTTGCTCACTGAGGAGCTAATTGCCCTGCCCATCCCTGTTCTGGCATGGTCACACTGCTGGAGTGGGCACTGAAATGAAAAAAATAACTGAAAGTCAATAACCACAGCAGTAGCCCATCTAGCCCTCTTAGTATCAAATTCCTTGACACTAGGAACTATTTATGCTCAGTTTTGAATGCCTTCTTGCAACAATCTTTCTCCTTGAACCAGAGATGTTAATGATATAGAATACAAAACACTTGTAAGAATAACATGGGTGAGGATGGAGAATTAGTGTGATAAGAGATAAGGGGAATGGGACCAAGAGACGATCACTGTAATACGACTAACGAAGATTACTTATTGAAGAACCTCAGAAATATCATTTTGCAAAGGTTGCCCCCCAGGCACATAAAGTAAAGCAACTTAGGAGAGCAGAAGGAAAAGCTTAAACTCTGTAGTGGAGTTGTTGGTGTTGGATGAGGATGGTGTAGTCCGAATGGAGGGAGGAGAAGCTTTTGGAGGCAGCTGTGCCTGCCACAAGACGTGACTGCAAGGTTGGATGACTTGCTGGGAAAGGTTTTCAGACTTCCAATGACTGGGAGAAATAAAAGACTAAATTGTACTACTATGATACCATCAGTGAATTAAAAGGACAGTGCTGCAGATCCCAAATCAGCAGGGAACAGACATAATTACTGTATCCTCCCATCATGGCCTGTATTATTTTTGCATCACTTGCAAGGCAGGACTGTTTTTCATGCATTACATGGCAAAAGGGAAGGATCTAAGAAATATTAATTAATCAGTTGCCACAGTCCTGCAGAATGGCAGCAGTACAATTAAATGTAAATGTACTGACCATAGTATTTGATATGGGAATTCTTCCAACAACATTCTCATTTTTATTGTGCTTTCTGTGTTCTGAAATTTTTCCTCCTGCTATTCCACACATGTGAGTGCTGACAGGGACAAGCAGACCACGCAGCTGGAAGAGGGGGTTAATGAGAGGTGTGCCAAGCTTGAGGAAAAATGGGGGACTGAATTGGGAAGGTCTTGCAGCTGCCACATCTTCCAGTGAGGTTGAGCAAAGCGAGAATAAGGACTCTGTGAAGCTGTATCTGCCTATTTACAATCATTAATGATGGTATTTACAAGATTATAAAAAACTCACCACCACCACCTCCGCTCATCTCCACCACTCCCTCCCCACCCCACAAATCAGAGCCCAGAAGTAGACATGACAATAAAAAGCTGCATACCTGCTGTCCCAACTCCTCCTCCTCCCAAACCACCTCCGTCCCCATGGAGAGATCCCAGTAATATGCCCATTGTGTGCCATTCTGACGGTTTCACCCAGTTCTTGGAGATGATGCTCTGCTCACACTCTCCTTGTCCTTCACAGTGCTCTGCATGGCACTGCCAGGCTCCACAGGTGGGGGAATAGGCGAATCCCAATGGTCCAGTGCGGCTCATTATAAATGGGGACATTTTCCGTTCGAAGCCGGAGCGAGTGTTATTGTCTCGGGTCTTATTGTACAGGCCTCTCAAGTCCCTTTTTCTTCTTGTGGCACCACTTTTCACTCCTGGTGATACCTACATCAAACAGCTGCTCAGATACCTGATCATACATTAACGTGTTTTGTGTAAAGACGTTCCATTGGGACCAGACCTCCTCTCTAGACGGATACCAGAGCCTGTATGTTAGCTTCATGCCTGCTGGCAGCATGTTCATATGATAGTCTCCTCTGAGACATGCTGGTGATAGAATCAATTGTTTCCGAAAGAAAAGGAGTGGTTCACTGTGAAAATAGCACACAACTGAACTCCAGTGTGTGTGATGCTATCTGTACAAATGACTAGCTTCTGGAGAGTTTCTCCCCTGGGCGGTGGAGTGCACAAAACCATACCAGATAGGCCAAGTAAGCACTGAGGGACAGTAGTGGGAAAGCTATTTGTACCATTAGAGAAGTTATGTCACTGATGTCATCAACTGATCTCCATTGACATGTGCTCAAAACAAATCGACCTAAATGATAGCTGTAGTGACTGTGGATCAGTGGAACAACTTGTGTAAGTGAATGTGAGGTATGTCACAGGCATGCCAGTAGAAACCTCGCAAAGGTTAGTGCCCCAAATTTCTCTTGTGAAAACAAGCCCGGGAGTTAACGCACTAGTTGCCAAGCCAAAAGTAAGCTGTGTTCAGTCTCAAACCAAACCCAGAAGAGGAAGCAGAGCACAAATCACAGTGCAGTTGCCAAAAATCACACTAGTGCCCCCTGCAATGCCACCAGGGAAGCCTTCTCCCCTCTCATGGGCTCTTGGTGTTTCCAAATCCCAATCTTAAGGTCCATGTCAGTCTCCCCAAACACACCTGCCGGCTATGCAAAGAGTAGCATGTATAGAATTCCATGGCTTCAGCCATAGATAACATTAGCAGAGAGAACCAGATAAAGCATGCAAGATGGTAACAGCCAAGTGAGCATTGGTAGGACCATAACAAGTACAGCATTTTGCTCTGTCTTGCACTCCTAAAAGTTACTACATCTGAGCAGTGACTCCAGTCTCTCACCCCAGGACACCCGCCTTCACATTTCTTGTAGGAGAGAGACAATTTTATGGACAAGACCCTGCATCCCCAACTCTCCTTCTACAGGATGGGCTGTGGAACAGCACTTCTCCAGTACCTACACACTCTGACACAGTCATTCATAAACAAAAAGCTGGAGCTGTGCTGTGCCATCAAAAGTTTGTAGATATGTCTCTTAGCTCCACTGTCTCACTATGTGTCTATGCCACAGCAAGTGCTGATGCACAATGACTGCAACTCCTACAACCACAAGCAACTGCTGGCTCTTGACACTGCTAGAGAAATACAGAGCTGAGCTGTCAGCACAGCGAGGATTATCTATGTCATACTTACCTGGCCATTAGTCAGTTAAGCCACCCAACCCATCACATTGTCATCACTTCGTGGAGTGAAACTGAGGCACAGTGAGACTAAGGCAGGCTTGTCTGACATGCAGCCAGGGGGCCAGAATCTGGCCCGCCAAGTGCTGCCACAAAAGCCTGGGAGCTGGGGCTATATGGAATACGCCGTATTGCTACATGAAGTATGCAGGCAGACATTGACTATTTGTGCAAGCAAAAACAACGCCAAATATCACACTAATCATTATTTTGTTAAAGTTTATTAATAAAAATCAATTTGTATATCTTATCTATCAAAAATTTTCTCACCAGCCCCCTGACCGAGAAAAGAATTGCAATGTGGCCCCTCACCCAAAAAGGTTGGACACCCCTGGACTAAGGCCTGGGCTTCACATCCAGCACTGCAGCTGGGCCGCTGTAGAGCTTTATGGGAACATGCTCCTATGCCTAGTTACTTCCCTTTCACAAGGAACAGTAGCTGTCATTTAAAGTACTCTCACTGACTCAGCACTGTCTATGTAGGGGCTTGGGCCACGTAAGGATGGTGCTGAGGGTGTGTGGATTTGCCACCCAGTTATAGCGATACAGGTCTGTGGTATAGACCTGCCCAAGTCACCTGGCCAAGGTCACAACCACTGAGTCTGTGGCAGACCCAGGATGTTCTTGCACCAGCAACATGCACAGAGCACACTCCCCAAAACTATGACACAGCCAAAAGCCAAACCCTAACCCAAACACATTTCCTAGGACCAGGAGCGATGCGGGCCCAGGCCCACAGGGGCGGGGGGTGTCCTGATTCAGGGCCTGGGCCCAGATTGGGCTCCTGCAGCAGGCCACCTGACCTTGGATCCCCAGCCGGGCATGGGGATGGGGATAGGGAAGACAGCCACTGCCGCAGGTGGCCCAACCCTGGATCCCCAGCTAGGGACAGACAGCTGCCACTGCGGGCGACCCAGTGGCAGACCTGGGGCACTAGTGCTGGGACTCACAGCTCTAACACCCCCAGAGGTGGTGCTGGGGCAGGGAGGGACCCGGGCCATGGGCCCCGCCCCTGCCCCCAGCAGACATGCCCCACCCCCAGCCAGAAGGCCCCGCCCCCTGGCCAAGGATGGGGGGGGGCTGCGCCACCGTGGGCAGCTAGGCTGCGGTGCGGCCCAGCCAAAAGTGGCCACTGGAGGCCGGGCCTGCCCCCGCACCCGCAGACGCAGGCCCGGCCTCCAGCAGCCACTTCTGGCCCAGCCCCGCCGTGGCCTAGCCGCCCACGGCGATGCAGCCTCCTCCTGGCCCTATCCTTGGCCATGGGCGGGGCCTTTCGGGCAGCCAGCCGGGCCCCAGATCCCCAGCTGGGGACGGGGCTGCCGCAGACGTGGCTGGCCAGGGATCGGGCCCCAGATGCCCGGCCCAATTGGGCCGGAGATCCAGGGCACTGGCATTGGGACCAGGAGCATGTGCCCCCGTGTGCCCAATGCCAGTGACGTCTCTGAACACCCCTATGGCCAATGCCAGCAACATCACTGCCTAGGACATGAACTCTCTTCTGTGACAAGATGACCAAGTGTGGCTGGCATCTTCTGCATAAACACATCTACTCAGTGTCCCTGTCTTGCTTTGCCAGCACGCATGCTCCCCACTTGCTCAGAGCAGCCACTCTAGTTTCAGACCATTCCAACTCCATACCACCATCCCTAGGTCCCCGCCATGCCCAGCTCCGCTGCTGACTCCAGGGAAAGCCAACCAGGCAAGACTCTCATCCCAGCAGGGGAGTAATACTCACAGTGAACTTTGTTAGGAGTGGTCTGTTTCCGACGGGACATGTTTCCCTGGCCCAGGAGCACACAGGGGTCTTTCTCAAGGCAAATTGCTCACCTAAGGAAAAGAAGAGCTGTCACACAAACCTGCTGGAGCTCTCAAAGTCCCAGACCAAAACAGGCAGGTGGCTGGGCTTTGCCTTGCCCTCCAAGCTAACCCCTAGAGTTAGTGGTCACCCCCTTTGCATGCGGAGCTTGTTCTGAAGCGTGGCAGACACTGTCACTGTGAGGGCTGGATGTTTTCCCACCAGATAGAAGGAGACTCGTCCCAAGGCCTGGCACGCCTGACCCTGGTCACCAGAAGGACAATCAGCAACACCCCAACCTCTGAGCAACATATGGGGGAAACTCGCTCATCACCATGTAACACCCCCACTCACAACATGCACACGCACGCACGCACGCACGGGCCCAATGCCAAGCGACTCCGATGGGAATCGGCCAATCACCCTGCAACCCCCACAAAGAGAGAACGACCCCATCACCATGTGCCCCCGAGGCAACCGGCCCACCGCTGCGTCCCCCCAGATAGACAGACAGACCCACCCCACCGCTGTGTCCCCCCAGACAGACAGAC